>JAVJGG010000017.1:25100475-25123655 GCA_035590195.1 Aviceda cuculoides
CAGCCAGGGCACCTGACCCAAACTGGCCAAAGGGGTATTCCATACCATGGGACGTCATGCCCAGTATATAAACTGGGTGAGGGATCACTGCTCAGGAACTAACTGGGCATCAGTCAGCGGGTGGTGAGCAATTGCATTGTGCGTCACTTATTTGATTTTTTTTTATTATTGTCACTTTATTATTGTTATCATTATTTTCTTCCTTTCTGTTCTATTAAACTGTTCTTACCTCAACCCACGAGTTCTACTTTTTTTTTTTTTCCCCTGATTCTTTCCCCCATCCCACTGGGTGGGGGCGAAGTGAGTGAGCGGCTGCGTGGTGCTGCGTTGCTGGCTGGGGTTAAATGACAACACTTGTCTAAAAGGCAAACAGGGATGCTTTTTTAGTAGTCCTGCACTTAGATAAATAAATGTGCAAGATTTAGGCTTTGGGTTAGCCAATATGCAAATATTTGGTCTCATTTAGCACTAGATATTTATGTCACTTTGCTTGTTAATGTATGGTTTGTACTGTATAGATTGTAAGTGCTGGATTTTAATTTTGGTTTTGTTTCCTCCTGTTCCATTTGGTTTACAGGTAGTGAAACACCACCACACATCTTCCAGTAAAATGGGGAAGACTGCTGGTGGAGGATCAGCAAGAAAACCATTTCAATCAGAAAATAAGCAAAGGCCTTCCAGCAAAAAAAAGGGAACAGATGGAGAAGGAGGAAAACAAGGTCAAAAAAGAAAGGTAATCATTATTTTGGATCAAAAGTAACCAAAGGACAAAAAAGGGGCATTTTTGTCCAATATTTTACTGGAATTTATACAGAATATTTCATTAACTAATCATAGTCCTCTTGAGAAAATGTCCAGTGTGAACAGCTCTTTTGAGACCCACTGACTTAGCTGCTCCCAGGTTTCCAGAATTTCTAGTTGCTTGCTACTGTGCCTGTGACAAGTAGAGGGAAGCATTGCCTAATCATTAATAGAAAGGCAAGCTGGGTGTGCAGTTTTGAAGAGCTGCATGGCATCTGTTTGACCAGAGTGATAGAGTTCTTTCAGCTCAGGTGACATTTATTCAGTTCTGGAAAATATTCTCTGCATGTCTCAGGATTGGCCTAGACAGCTTTCTGTTGGAGATGGCTCACTGAAGCACTGAACTTATGAATGGCATAATCTCAAGATATGGGCTGGATAGCCAAAGTTCTGGTGTGTTTCTTATTTCATGACCTCATTCTTGGAATGGGAGGAATTAAGAAGGGTGAATTGCTTTCCTTTCAGGTCACTCAGACGGTCAAAAGGAAAGCTAAGGAACAACGGGACTATTCCCCTGCAGGTAGGATTGTATTCTTTCCTTATGTTTGTCTCATGCAAATTCAGTGTTTTGAAAAAACACTGAAAGTAAAAGTAGTAACTGCTATGTTGAAATCATAGATGTCTGAAATGTCACTGAAATAAGTTTCAAAGTATTCTCTCTGAACAGTAACTGAGTATTCACAGTACAGTCTTAGCCGGTGTATGTTCACATTATATGTGTTGTATATGCACGTATTAATCATATGCTTTTCTTTACAAGTAATGTTCTTCTCTTGTAAAAGTCCACCACAAGCACCCAGAACATTTTAACTTTCTCTTCACAGGTCAGTGTCTTCTTTGTTAACCTTCAGTCTTAAGACTGGCATGTATTGTATTGAACATACAAATGAGATAAGGCCCCTGCTGAACTGAGTTTCTTCTTATGTATATTCCCGCTCTTTCGTTTATTTCATTTTGGGTTTTCTCATTTGTATTGCCAATGATTTTTAGGAAAGTATCTGTTTAGAATGAAATTGCTGTAAGAAAGAACCTTTTCTATTTTGTGCTTTTTAAACAACTTGTGAATTGCAAATAATAAGTACCACCTAGTGTGGATAGATTTGACCTGATAGTTTTGTGACATGGAAAAATCTTAACCATTACATCTTTGACTACGATCTGACTGAATTGAGTCACGAAGCTGCCTATCCAGGTTTGACAAATCGTATCTTTTCCTTTTTTCCTTTTGTAAACAGGAGAAAAAGGTTCTTCAAAAAAGGTGAAGCTAGCCAGTGCTAAAATAGGATCTTGGCGGACTCTCTCAGAGAGCAGTAGGCACTTTCTGGAAACTGTTATGGATTCAATAATACTGTAAGTGCCAAATATCCTGGTGGTTCTTCTTTGTTTCCACAAGGAATAAAGTAAAAATCATAACATTGCTTGAACTGAAAAAGCTTTCGAGCTTTTTCGGGCAATATGGCTGGCTACGTATATTTTGTCCAGTATAATGTAAAACTTTCTATCCAGAGTTGGAAATTTTTAGCTAGAGAAGTTCTGACTATGTTCACTTCACTTGATGTGTTCTCTGCGCTTGCAGGGTTCGTGGTGAAAATTCTGCCTTTATTTTCTTTCCAGATCTGTTTTGTGCCAACGAATTGAGAGCAAAGATGATGTTCAGAGGCACCTCAATTTACTGAAAGACAGGTAAGAAATTATAATTTAAAAAAAAAAAAAGAGGGAGAGAAGGGATTTAGTTTACCCGGTTGTTTTGTACCATGCTTACAGAATTGCTCCTGTGAGCAATCTCATTTAGGAAATCTTGGAAGGGAGAGTTGATGCAAAATCAAGGAGGGAAGTACCTTGATGATATGTTGCTTGAAGTGGACAAGCAAGAGTTATTGAAAGACTCACTTTAACTGCTTCTATATGAGTAACAGAACCTAGGAGGTATTCTTCAGAGGTCCTTGAATCAGCTTTGTATTTTTTATACGGGGGTTTAAATTTGTGGGCAGCTATTTATTTTGTTATCATTTTATGACAGCGGCGGGAGCAGTTATAGCTACATTTTCTTAAATGCTAATTCATTTTCTGACTGCTGAAGTTACTTCAAAGGAAATGGAAATTTTGTGTTGAGGAGTAACTTGTAGCCTTTTTATGTCATTGTGGAAATAATTTCGTATGCCTGAGTGTCTGCGAATTTTTGTGCGCGTGTGTGTCAGTATACCAGGCTCTTATCAGCATAGAGCCTGAGCCTCTGTGTGCTTTCTTCATTCTTACATCTTCTTCAAGATTCAAATGTGAGGAGCAGGTTTTTCATAAATGTTTGGTTTTTTGGGGGTTTTTTTTGTTGTTTTTTGGGGTTTTTTTGTTTAATGTTTGATTTGTGACTATTTTAATTTCTGAGTTGCCAAACTTCTGCAATCTCATCTGAGATGCAGATTGTGGAAATTGTGGCGGTTAGCTGTATCTAACAGACAGATACAACTTAGAAGAATTCAAGTCTTCCTCAGAATCAGAAGGACTTTTGAGAGCAAGCTAAAACTCTTCCTCTGGCATAAAACACTATATCGTTTCACAAAAGTATTTACAGATTGTACTAAAATGATCTTTGTTTGGAAGCAGTTAAAAATGCTGCTTTTAGAACTTACTTTTACTTTGAAAAGCAGAAAGGTCAGAACTGAGAAAATATTAGTTCATGTCAGTTTACAGTCAGGGAGTGTACAGGCCAATGGGATAAAAACCACACAACGTCAGTGTAATAGCCAAGGTTGGAATGGTGGGATTTCTTGTTCCTGGTTCCTTCCTTAGACAGCTATTCCATGTGATTTTGGAAAACAATTCAAGACAGCTTTTCTTCCTGTCTAGATCTTTTTACTTCACTGGTAGCAATTGGGCTAAACTGAGTTTAGTTTTTCGCAAAGAAGTCATTAGTCAGTTTTCTTTTGGTTTTGCAAAGAACTCCAAACAAGTCCTGCTTTCCTTTTTCTATAATAAAGGGTGCTGAGATTTTTCAAGACTTTAAAGGTGCCTCCAGGGAAGCTGGGCAACCTGAAGAATATCCCGAGCCTTCAAATGGCAGAGAAACAAATGCTTGAGACAAATGAAGAGTCTTTGGTACAATTGCAGGTATGCAAGGCAAGGAAGGGAAGAAAATATCTTACCTGTCTGCTGCTGCTCAGTGTGTTGTAACTTTTTAGTAGATGGACTGCTGGCTATGCCTGTGCTCTTGTGGAGGAGTTGTCCACTGTTCATGATTGTCATCCACCTTTGCTACAAAGCAGTGTATCTTTTTGGATGGTTTTTCAGTGACTCAGCTGATGCTGATTGTCGCTATCTTACATGCAAAAGGCCCACAATCTCTAAAGTAAATTTTGTTCTGGTTTTGTGTCTGTTTTGTCTTAGAAAGAAATAAATGAAGCTGAGCAATCAGCAGAACGCATTGAAGAAACTATACAGCAGCTGCAGCACAAAATCCAGGTGCTCAAGAACCAGTTAGAGGAAGATGAAAAAAAGGCCAGGAAGGTATTTCCAATAGATGTTGCTGCACTCCTCTAACCTAGAGGAATGGGCTAGCTTCCAGAACTGTACCATACAAGCTGTTTCTGCAGAGAGTGTCATATAAGGCTGGCCTTATTTGCCTGCAGGAATATATATTTTCAATCTTTCCAACTTCAGTTGCAAAATCGGGAAGTTTAGTTTTCACGAGTTGGATAATGACAACCAGTTTATTTTCCTACGTGTGTGTCTGATGTTTGGTTTTGGATTATTTTTAATTTCTCTTTTTCCCTTCCTAGGTATTCCAGGAAAATGGCAGTGGATCACTCTGCCTTCCAGAGCTCCCCAAGCGCAGTTTACAGGCACCTACTTTGCAGGTGAGCAGGGAATATATTTTTAGAGACACCTTGGCTATGAGAAGGAAGGCAACAGAATGTGCTTTTATCACTTAACCTCTGCCAGAGGGCACAATTCTGAAATAACTGAAAGTTTTCTGTTTTTTTGTTTTGTTTTGTTTTGTTTTGTTTTTTTTCTTGAGAACTATATGCTTATGTTTTAAAAGCAGAACAAAACCCTAGAAAAACTGCTATTTAAAGGATCACATGTCTTTTTCTAGGAACCCTATAGTCCTAGGGAACCTGTAATAACTTCTGAAATGTATCTCTCTGTAACTGATGGAAGGAAGACTGTCTCATTCTGTCTCTTTAAATCTTTTTTTGTTTGAGCTGTATTTAGGTACAGCTAGGCTGCATGAAAGCGAAAATTCTGTTGGACTTAATGAAGGCTGTTTTTTATTTGTTGTCTATTATTCTTTCTTTCTTTCTTTAGGAAGAAATTTTGAAGATAAAAAATCAGAAAGGTCTTTTAAAGGATATGAACACTATTCAGCAGTCAGCTGACTTGAAGAACATGTTAACCCTCATTGAAAAGACCTACGAGAAGGTGGACTTCCTTTGAGAAACTGAAATATATGGAGTCTCCTTTGAAGAAGATAACCTAGGCCAGCACTCTGTGTTAATGTAGAGCAGCAGAATGCTGATCATGGAAACAGTGTTTTCTTCCTAGCGGCTTTACTGTTGTGACTGCTGAATTTCTCTTAAAACATTTTCTACGTATATTGGTATATAAGTCTGTAGGTGCTTTCTGAGACTTCAGTGATTTAAGTGATCAATCCAGGTTTTTTGCGAGGTGGGTTTTGGACCTGTGATGGCTTCTAATGATGATATACACTGTCTTAGGAGAAGGGAGGGAAATAGATCCTGGGTTTATTTGGGTATTTTGATGGAGTAAAGCAACGTAGTCCATTATATTTGGACTTGTATATCGCATCTGTAAATTGGTGAAGGTAGTATCTCTTAGCAAACAAACTTCTGTTTTGGAGTTAAATCCTCTTTAAACCTGAAACACATAGTAAACACATGATTATCTAATGCTCAGTTGCGAATCCCCTGTTCCAACTTTCATACCATTTTTTAATAAAAAACCTCCATGGCAGGAAACTGAATAATTTATCAAATGTACAGGATTTTTTTCTTCTTTTTTTCTTTTTCATGTTCATCACTTAAACCAGGTGTGAATGTCTTTTTTCTTTTTTTTTCCATCCAGGTGGTTGGGGAAAGAAGAACATTACAGAGAGCAAAGCTCTAATCTCAGAGATGGGTAGTGACCTTATATTTCATTAACTGTCAGATATTCTTCAGCTTGAGGAATAAAATTAAGTTAAAAGTCTATTTTCCCATGCACTTTAATCTCTCCTCTATTTTTTCCATGATAGAGCTTCTCTCTTAAAAGATTCAGTTATTATAAAGTGCTTTCTCCAGTCAAATTACCTGCTAGAAGACAGCAGTCTTTTTTGACCACACAAACACTTGTTCTTTTGTTTACAAGCTGCTGGTACTCTTGATGAGACAGGAGCTAATTACCTCTCTTCTCCTATAAGAGGTTAAAAGCCTCTGTAGTTGCTACATGTAGGATCAGGAAAACCAGACCAAGTACTTGCTTGCTCTATACTGAATAACACGAAAAAGTATGTAAACGTTTAGAAATATTTCTTAAATTTTTGATCACTCCACAAGGGTGACAAGTGACATAATCAATACCCCAAAATAATTTAATCCAGATTATGGGTTAATGATTTTCCTGCATGCCAGCTATCTCGTTTTTGTTAAGTAAAGATATATTTTTTTTCCTTTCGTTAAGTAGAGATACATTCCTTTGCTTTCCTTAAGGGTGAGCAGTTTAGTATGTGGGTTTTGAACTTCATGAACCACGTACTTTTTTTTTTTTTTTTTTTTTTAAAACAAAGTGTGGATAACGGCAGCAAGTAGGAGTCATAGATATGATATAGCTTCCATACAAGGAAAGTTGCAATAGCAGTAACTGAAGAAGAAAATAAGCATTTTATGAAAGCATTGAGTAGGGACTGGTTACTCACTACTTTTTACGACATAGGAATGAGGGAGTAGCTAGTTTTGTGGCTAGACAGCAAGTTCTTAAAGTCAGGTACTCTGTGTAACAGTGCCAAAAGATTCCATGTAAGCCAAAGTGTACAAATAGGTGTGAAAAAGAAGTAAAAGAATATATGAAGCATGTACCCATCAGAGACAATTAAATGGTTTGGTCAAGGTAGTGATTCATTGTTGATTTGCTTTTGGTCATAAGTGCTGATACTCTGCAAGACAGGGTACTGAAGTAGGATGAATTCTTTTCTTAGCTATTTGCAGTATTTCCTATGTTTCCCCAAGACAGGCGGTAATCACAAGACCTTTTGCAATTCCTATGTGATCAGCTCCTGGAATTGAGATTTGTGGTCTCTTCCTTTCCTTCCGAATCTAGTTGGTTTAGATTGCAATGTGTTATACTCAAAATAACATTTATATGCAAAGAGGAAGCACTCCTTGGGGTGGAAGGTATAATGCCTTTTATGTATGTTAAATGCTATTTCTTTGTTACTCTTAAAACCAGTTTTGCCCAGCTCTGGGTCTATATTTCCCGAGCTGGTTGTTGGTGAGTTCTTGGTAGCTGAGGGGTCTCCCATGTGAAGCCTCATCTGTTATCGTCCTTATCACTCTCCTGTGTCCCATTGCTTATCACCCCATACCTGTACTTCTCTGCAGCGCATCCCATATCTCCATTTCTCAAGGCTTCTGCTATCATATTCCTCCTGTACTTCTCTATACTGCATCATTATATTTGTCATGAATATCTCATTTGACATAGAATAACTGCTTGTTACTGCTGTCTGTGTAAAACTGTGATTGTACCATACAAAGAAAACTAAAATAATTATTCATGGACACCTGCTGAACTAGAGGAAGTGCTAAATTACACAGCTAAGTAGAACATTCAGAAAGAGCACCTGATCAGCCTCAATCCTGAGGCCTTGCAAACGCAGTGCAAAGCTGGCACTAGCAGTGGAGGTACTGCATTGCAGGGCTAGATAGTTACAGAAGCAAGCTGTAGCTGTTTTTTTCTTTTTCCCTGACAGTGGGTCATTTACGATAGGCCGGCTGGCTGTGGATGCTGTTACTTTGGGGTTGTTTCCACGTAAACAGGAAAACGTAAACCAGGAACATAAATGTTCAAATAAAGCCTCTTTCTGCATGTGCTCTCCCATAGCACTTCGACATTCCTTCTCTATTATCTCTTCTGCCTTGTGCTATGGGTTATCAAGTCCAAATCAAAAGGACAATATGGGTTGGCATCATCAAACTGGACTGACAGGGACAACTGAGAAATCGGGCAAAGGGTGAAGAGGGCTGCCACCTCAAAATGATGCTTGGGGCTGCTTAGCTGGGTTGGTTTTCTCTTCGGCAGAATGTGTGTCAGTTTATCTCAGGCTCTTAATTCCTTCATGGTATGAAGCTTGGCACTGAGAATGAGAATCGACTACTCTAATTTCACTACCACTGAGAAGAAAAAGGATAATTATAAGTATGTGCAAAGCAGATCATTCACTGGTATGAATGCAAGGAGATTAAATGACTTTATGCAAAAATCAAAGGTTCTTGTTAAAGCATATGCTCTTGAACAAGCCTTTTGACACTTTCTTACAGAGTTCCTCCTCCTTTGAAGGTGTGGCTGCCTCTGGCTTTTATTTCCATGCTTCCCAAAAGAAAGAAAGAATAAAGCTTTTAGGAACAGTATAGCAGTTTATAACAATTTGGATCAATAAAATTAGTTTTAAGATTCTGGACAAGGGCTCTCGTCATTCCCCATGCAGAAGCAACCACACAGTGGATGCATTTTATTGTCTCCTAATGTCAAGTTTACCACTGCACTTTGGAAGGATGAGCTACAAGACTGAAAGCGGTAAGCAATCAGGTGGTCTATCAGTGCAATATTTGTTTTCAGTCTGAAACTACTTCCAGGCATATAGGTGTAAGAGCTGTCCTTAGGTAAAAGTAACTGTATATTCAAACACATCAATGCTGCCTTTAGCTATAGTTGCATGTGTATGGATGCGCTGTGGCACAGAGGCACTTTTCCCCCTGTAAATGGTAAGAAAATGGAGTAGAATCTTCAAGAAAGGTAAATATGACCATGTGATCATAGAATTAAAGTTTTTAAGTTTGGTGAAACAAGACAAGGAACAAGGGGAGGGCTTGAGGCTGATGGTGGATCGCATGGGTGCTGGAAGATACTTTCTTATCTAAGGCACAAGTGTCTTTTTACCAATATATCCCCAGAGAAAAGCAAAGGGGTAATGCAGTGATGGTATTCTAGTGGTAATTTACCTTGTGAGCATTTTGTCCCTGTTGTGGAGACCACTTCCACCACACTACACCAGTGCCTTCTGCTCATGGCAAAGTAGAGCCATAAGCATCATGCCATGCAAGCTCATCTAAAGAGCCTGTATCTCAGCCCGAGAAGTGTACCAAAATCAGATCTCCACTGGAAAATAGAACAGTGGGAGGCTTATTATACCATCTTGGCATTTATCTTTGACCTGGAGAGCTATTGTACTTTCTGTCGCACCTATGTATGTCCAAAACTGTATTTGGATTCATCCGGATTCAAAATCAGATTGGATAAAGCCCTGAGCAGTCTGGTCTGACCTCATGGCTGACCCTTTGGCCTCCTGCAGTCCCTTCCAATCTGAATTATCCTGTGGTCCTGTGAATCTATTGGTATTCCAGTTTTGCACCGCATTTTCACCTTTTGTATTTGAACGCGTGTGACTGGAAGCGGGGTGCAACTGTGAAGGGGATGTGCGTCCAAGGGTTCGGCTTTCTGGTGAATTTGCTGTGTATCTCTAGTATTTTGTGGATATCTCTGTGCAAACACGTACCCAGCAGTGCTAGTAAGGTTCCTCACAGACCTGAAATGAATCAGTCATTAAATACCTAATGGGGACGATTAAGATTTAGCCTTAAACTTGTGTTTATCTACTGAACTGGAAGAGGCCATGATTGCAGCACCTCCCGGGAGTCAGGCCCAGAATAAAAGGAGTCCTGTTGCCTTTTGTCGAGGACATTAACTAAAGCCTGAGCAAGAACCAGCTTTGGCAGTGCTGTCTGGCAAAGGAAGGAGAGCAGAAAGGTGGAGGACAGACAAAGGCAGAACGAAGTCCAGGTGGTGGAGGGCACCCTGTAAAGCTGTGCAGAGTCATTCCTGAATTTATCTGGGAAACAGAGCAAAAGAGAGAAAGAGAGAGGCAAGCCATGTGTGGAAGGGAAAGAAGATTTGAGGGGCTAGCCTGTTGGAGAAACAAGGTTGGGTCGGTCTCTCTACTTGAGAAAATGAGCCACGAGCTTCAGGAGAAGGACCTTAGAGAACCATGCCTACAGAAAGGCTCTGAAGGGACTGGGGGAGGAAACACGGGCCTGTTCATTATATTTTCTACCTATTTCTCCTGGTACTGACAGCAAGGTGTCCTTAGTCCTATATGAAATCTAAGTAATTGGCTCCATTGCTGTTAAGGTTTAATGCGGAGACCATATGCCCAGGAGGTGTATTATAGAAAGCAAGAGAGGAAAAAGTGCATTCTACACAGATTCAAGTAAAAAAGTAGATTGGTAATACCCAAGAGACTGTTGCTTGCTCCAAGGTTTGCCTGTCCTCTAAGCTGCTGGCTTGGCTTATATCAACACTGTCACTCGGATCTCCTTTGATTCAGACAATGTGGACTAGAAGCATAGCAGTGGCATATTGCTGGGCAAACAGCTGCCAGGGAGCCTCTGAACAGCAGCTGTCAAGCTGCTAAAAATTCAAATAGTACAGGTTCTGCCTTCATGTAGTTTCAAAGCTTCACATAGTACCTAACTGGTTGGCTTGCTAGCATTCTTCCTTGCATCCTTTGGCATCACTAACAGTGTGGTCTAATGGGTTAACTAACGACAGCCCAGGTGAGTCAGAAAGGTAACTGGTTTGTGTACATAGGCCTTTGGAAGGGCCAGAGTGATACAGGGCTGGATGCCTGCAGATCGGCAAGGAAGTGATGCTCGGCAAATTCATGGGCTAATTCCGGGGTAACTTGATTTGCAGAGTGTACCTGACAGCGTGGTACTAATGGAAGGCACCTCCCCTTGCTAAATCTATGTCTGGAGCACGGTAGGAGGCACAAGTCCTTTTAGGGCACAAAGGATTTTGAATTATCAGCAGGTGCTGGACTAAAAAATTACAAAATTTTCTAAAAGCTGGGCAGAAAGGTGTATTGAGACATTTAATTTCACTAACATTCAAATATTTCATTACTATTTTAGCTTTCTGAGTTTCATACTGCATTAAATATAAGAATGTCACTTGTGTGTGCACTGCCATTTGAAAGACAGTATGTGTATCTGAATCACCCATACAGGTCTGGCAAATTTGGTTTCAGAAAACCAAGCTATGGTTCTACTTCATCAATCTTAAAAAGCTGAATATATTTTTTGAGCAAAGCAGGGATTCCTGGCAGGAGCTATTGGCATACAACAGAGAATTTCTATAACACCATAGAAAAGTGAGACTTGCAGGAGACAATAGTGCTCTGTTAGGGTGTGAGCAGGCACACAGGTGTATGCACTTCTGATTCAAAGGCCAATGTGGGTTTAAGGCAGCCTAGTATTTTAGGATAACTGAATATATCACGATTATAATCCTTGTCTTTCTCAAGTCCAGGTAAATTCTGCCATTGCCTTCCATAGGGCCAGATGTCTACCTCTAGATTGTATCACGTTCAGCCCAATTAGACCATTTTTACAGGAGCCATGGAGATCCTACATTTATCAAGAGGGAGAATAATTTCCAGGTAACAACATCCAGTGGTTGTTTGGTTTGAAGAGAGAAGATAACCATTTGATAAACAGAGATACCTCAGCAGAGATCCTGAGGTGGTCAAGCAACACAGGATCCTGCCGTCTGAAAGGCAGAATTTCAGGCTGCCTAGGCAAACAAAGGTCCTGGAGGAAAGAGCAGGGTCAGTTCAGACAAGACTGTTGACTTTTCAGTTGAAAACCCTCAATGTATAGCCAGTGCAGGTTGCTCACTGAAGCGTTAATATGACCTTTGCTGCTTCTATCTTCTTGCCTTCAGAAAGGCGTTGATGGGAAGAACTTGAAATTCTCATGGGAGTGGATTTCTCTTCTCCATCTACTCCTAGAAGTATTTCCAGTTAATGAAAGAGTGGGAGGAGCCATCTGCTATGTGAAGAGAAGGTGGCTTTTCCTTCATGAAAAAAAAAGTAGCATACTGGGGTCTACAGACTCAGTACTGGAGCAGGCTGTGGCCACAGTCCAGGCATTCTGATGTCCTTGCAGTGGATTCTCACAGAGGTATACACGAGCTTGTGCCTCTCCATAACCTTCTTTTCTGGTCATGCTTTGTACATTAGTCCCAAAATTATAAGAATTCTTCATAATTGGGGTAATCCCTTTTAACTGCCAAAAATATTTTTGAGAAAAATAGGAAATTATATGGTGATGTGATAAAAGGGCACCTACAGTAAAAAGAATGAATTATGTAGTATTTGAAGTTTTCCTCCTATTGCACTTCTAGGTGGAGTTTGGTTTAATAATGTCATTCTGCACCTGGGTTCAGGTTTAGACAGAGACCACCACTATGAATGCTCTGACTGCATGGTGGGACAGTAGGAAGAAAAATAAGATTTACAGAAGTAATATCTGGGAAGGCCGCTTCCAACTGTGATGAGCAGGTTTCCAACGATGCGTAAAGACTTTGGTTTGGGGGAAATTCTCTCTGCAATGTCTATTCCAGAAACTTTCTGTTTTTCATAGTCAGTAAAAGAGTCAGGACAAGCAATAAGCACATAGAAAAGAGGTGACCGTCATCATGCTTGGGGAGGGAAGGGTCCCCTACGCACCCCGTCGTGATCGCGCAGTGAACAACGATGTTCTTTGCACCTCAGCTGATGAGACCCGATGTGTCCGGGTGACACCCTGAGGGTGCTGGGCCTGAACCAACGTCACCACTCGGCTCCCATGCTGCCTACGGGGAGAGAGCAGACATGGAGGCTTGAAACGGTATCGACCTCGGGCTATTGTGGCTCTCAGTCAATTTTGACTTTCTTATACTGTCGCCAGGAGGTGGGAGCCCTCTGCCAGCTGGAATTTGCAGACAGTGTTTATGCAATGTTTAATAGCAAGTCAGAAGGCTTATTACAAAAGCACCGGCTATTTTGCCAGGAGTGCATGCTTTGTTTACTGAGGTTATCCAGTTATGGAATATTTGGGGAAAAATCCTAATGACCCTCTGGACTCAGGTCAACTTGGCTTCAGGTTTTACTGAGAAGGGATCTGCTGTAACAAGTACACAAGAGCTATTTCTTTGCATATGGTAGGCTGTGGCAGATACATCTACATTTGTGAAATAAATTTTCAGGGCTCTTTGACTTGTAGCATTCCGTCACTGGATGAAGGTCAACAGAAAATAGCAGGGAAATGAGAGCGAAATAACAATCAAAGAAGAAATTGCCGCCCTAAAGATGCAAGTGTCGTGGTGGAGGGAGAGTTTCTGTTTCTCCTCAGGGTGAGCTGCAGTCAGTCAGCTGGTGTGTCTGACAGCAGTGTACCCAAACTGTCCAAGGCAACTGGGCAGACCAACAGACTCAGTACTCGTGTGATTATAACTGCTGGCCTTTTTGGGGAACTTCAGGTGTGAATGAATGTCCTGTTTCTAGTACAACGGAGTTCTGCCTTCTTCTGAGGTGTGTGGGTCTCACCTGGAGGAGTTACAGCCTCCGTGATGTTGTACATCAAGCAACCGTGCTACAACTCACGTACAATCTGGCACTGCCATCTTGCAGATGACATTCACCTTCTTCTGAATTAGTAAAGACCTAGAAATGGAGGTTTAGCCTCTCCAGGGCTGGTGGCAACTGCTGGCAAGAAGTAATGAAAATAACAGGGACCTGTTTTACTCATGAAAAAATAATTTCGTCTCATAATTCTGTCTCCAAACCTTCAAGTGAAAAGCAGTGTTTAAATTGAGTGGGTTTTTTTCTGAAATGTTAGAACTGGAAAAATACTAAAACATCCATTTTAATCTGGTTCTATCTTTGAAGATAAATACTTGGAAAAGCTTCAGATAGTAGGTTAATGGAGGTCATGTGAATCAATATGTACAAAGGTGGTAAGATAAGATTAGCTGTTTCGTGCAAACAGAAACTGTCTTAGGAAAACACAGGGCAGTCGTATCATCTCCCACCTCTTCATGCACTGTGATCATGCTTTCAGTTATCACATTCTTTCTATGGCTTCAGAGTCTTTTTTTATAAGACAAATGCAAGACTTCATGTTACATTAGATTTCTGATATTAATGGGATAAATACGTTTTGATTGAAGGTTAATAGGAGCAAGAAATGCAAACATCTGATTTGTTTTGAGTACTTTGAAGATATGAGAAAGGACAGCTTCAGAAAATGAAGTGTGACCACCAGCTTCCAATACCTTTTCTACAGTGATTCCCTTATTCAAACCTTGCCTTCAGTGGACCCCCCCATATTTTCATAAGTGTTTTTAACATTTAAAATTCAGGGACAGTGAATGGAAAAAATATTTTTATTCCTGGTAGAGCTAAGTAAATTGTAATTTTTCACAGATATAAGCTAACTGATGAAAAACATCACCTTCTCCAAGTGCAAATACAGCTCAGAAGACAGACACACATAAGATTGCAATGGAAATGTCCTGCAAGTTACATTAGTTTTTCTCACAGGAGCCCTGGACTAAATAGCAACAGAGGCTGTGAGGATCTGGAGGACTACAACCTCCAGTGCAGCAGCTGTGATTTTCTAAAGTTGTTCCCCCTGAGATGCAAAATGGTACCCAATAATGAGGATGTATGGTTGGCACAGTTGGTACTTCAGAGTTCCAACGTGGCAGCTCAATGAGCACCATGAAGATATGTAGGAGTATTCTCCTGTTGTATCTGGTAGGTTTGACCATTCTTCTGCACTGCTTTTCTGGTCTGTCCTCTACTGGAACTGGAGACAACTGTGTGTTGTTTAAAATGGCCAGGCTGAAGGATGGCTTTGGAGACATCTGTAAATGTTCACAAAAAGTGGAGAAAAAATAGACTCCTGCCGCCATTACACCTGTATAATCCTCTGTGGTCACAGGAGTCTGTGGATTTATGTATTGGCAAAAAAAGAATATCAAATCATAGGCCAGATCCTAAAATGTCTACTGAAAGGCCAGTGCACCTTACTGTGTTCAGACCTGAAATGGATACTCCAGGGACAGGAAAAAACATGAACTTTTTGCAGGAATCTTGTAAAGAACAGGAAGAGCTCCCCATTGGCACGGTTTTCACCTGCACCTGCACTGCAACCTGGATTGGAAAGTAGGAGAGACACGAATTTAAAAATTTTTTTGCATCCTGAAATTTGGAAACAAATAAAAACCTCAGCCTTTGTGAATCCAGAAACTAAAATAAACAGATCTAAATGAGAAGTTTACTACTCCTTTGTAAAAATTTTCATTAAAAGTAAAAGGAAATTATTACATTAGAAGAATTAAAGAAGAGGGCAAATTTGCTCCTGAAAATAAAAATGGTGCAACCACTCATGCAGTTTTTTGATTCTCATATGATTTTCACTTTTGAGTCTTTAATAATTTTTCTCTATCTCATAGTCTACATTTGAACACTCATAGATGTTTGAAGTATCTACATTACCTGAAACATGCACACGGGCTTATATGGCACAGGACCTGCCCCCCATCCTCGCAGCTGAAGGCCAAGCGAAAGATCTAAGAGTATCTAAAATGGTTCTAGAGGCTTGGGGATAAAGCAATTGAACTGTGCTCTGTATATCACCTTTAAAGTGGATTAAATCTCTTCATAATTATTGAATTGTTTACAGACTAATGCTCAGAATCTCGTTTGTGTAAGGAGACAAAGGCATATGGAGAAATGTTGATATGAAACCCCCCAAACCAAGGGAACGAGATCAAACGAAAGGGAATGGTCAGAGGAGTGTCTCCTTCAAGGAGACGGAATGAGGCCTTGCTTCAAGGCCTACTCTCAGGAGAAATGGCGGAGCAGGGAATATTCTCCCTCCAGTGCCAAGTAAAATAGCCAACCTAAGAAAAGCTGGGCTTTAAGGCCTACCACAGACGATCAGTGCTGATTACTGCCCAGGCAGAGGCAGGGACTGAATGCTCCCTGAAGAGCAGGAGAATTAGGGAGAGGAGCCAAGGGCAGAAACCGCAGTGAGGTATTGGGGAACATCGGTATGTCCAGCCCAGCTTCAAACCCGTCTGCCTGCCAAGACCTAACAGCCCTTCTCTTCTGAAGACCCGAAGCTCTGAACATCCCGTGTTCACTACAGAGGCTCTGCAGGGCTTATCTTTAAGCAGGATAGTACAAGATTAGCACAGCTTCATGGTCCATATGTCTCTTTGGAGAAACCTGGACTTGAGTGTTTCTGGGGGATATGCTTTCAACAAACACACGTCACCAAATGAAAACTGAAGAAAAAAATACGAAAGTTGAGGATCTGTATTGTTTAGCCCAGATTGATCCATGAGTCATCAACTAGTCCACACTTCTGGTCCACTTCAGCCCTCCCCCAATAAATAAACAAAAAAAGAACACCATTTTGGTTTGGAAGTACTGGAAACTTTCATTAAGATGTAATGTTGTGAATCATTTTGGACAACGGATTAAGAAGGCAGATATCACGAAAAAGTAACTTAAACATTTTTTTAAACAAACTGGTGCTGATTAGAGCTCTAAGAACGTGTTACAGCACACATTTTATAGGGTTTGGGCCTGATGTTGAATGAAATAGCAGGGCTGAGGTCCAGGTCTGAGATAGAAACTCCAGGGGGAGGGTGGAAGGTGAACTTCTGCAGGAGACTGGTGAAGAAGAGGAAGAGCTCCATTTTCGCAAGAGTCTCACCAGTGCAGATCCTCCGCCCTGAAACAAAATGCAGAAAGGCCGTAAAGAGTCAGTGGGAGCTGCTTCTTCAATAGTTGGAAGAAATAAAAATCTCTGAGCAGCTTTTATTCTGAGGAAGATCAGTGGGAATCCAGAACATTTGAAATGTCATATCCTAGCTATGAATAAAGACTGCAGTAGCTCTTAAAAGTCTATTGAGTACAAGAATCATCTGAGAGAGAGGATACTTGGTCTTCAGAGGTATGATAACAAAGCCACCTGGTAATTTTTTTCTTTTCCTTTGTCTAAATGCATGAATTTGGGGAGAAATGTATGGAAATGCAATCTGAATTTCTGAATTTCAGTCTTCAATAAAATTTGTATTTTTCTTAATTTTCAGATTTTTCCTCTACTTGGTTCAATTTTTGGGTCCCAGACCAACTTTGGCCGGTTTAGTCTAGACGTTGGCTCTATTAGTCTAGTCACAGGCAATTTTTTATATTAAAATTGTCAGAAAAGACCTTGGAGACTCACAAATGCTAGGTAGAGTGGGACTGAGGAGGAAGGTGGTGGATATATTCTGTGGAGCCCCTAATATAAGCCTTTCTTCAAAAACGCTGTGAATATAAATTTTTCTCAGTCCTAAATCTAGCATCTTATAATCTGCTTTAATCAGGGCATGATGATTCAAGGCCAGAACTAACAAAAACCTCAACTAAGATTTTATTTTAACTCCCTTGTATGACAGAAAGTAGAAAAATGAAGAGCTGTTGCATGTCTTTGCTATGAAATAAGCCCTCCAAGGAATGTCCAGACCTTACACTCCTTGGATATACTTTCAGCTAGGACATCTAGACTTAAATCTGAAAAAGAAGGCCTGTGAATTGGAAGTATTGTAAGTCCTTCTATGAAAAAAGAATGGTTTTGCATATGTTGGATGGTGAGTGTCAAATATAGAATCATAGAATCATTTAGGTTGGAAAAGACCTTCAAGATTATCGAGTCAGAATTAAAAATACATAAATAAGGTCTATAAAAAATGCAGAGTGTTATGGATATGATAGACAAGTTCGCCAGAGACTGATGTATAGGAACTTAATTGAGCAATGGCAATTGCTCCTGCAAAGCAAGAGAAATGCCAGAGAAGGAACAGTCATCATGGGGGTCGGAATCTCCCATGCTTTGGCAAACGGTGCAGGTGTGTAAGCTTAGGTGAAAATCACGCTCTGTGGAAGACTCAAAAGGCAACCCCTTTCTGTCCTTTGATTTTACACAGAATTTGGTTTTTTATATAAGGCGACTCCTCTTTGTTGGCACAGTATCTGAAGTCTTGGTCCCAACCAACGTTATCTGTGACTTTTTAAAAGGGACATGCAAAAATGAAACATGGTTCCCCGGGGAAGACACAGAAGCCCTTTCCTGTGTGCTTTGTGTGTGGTCATAGTCAATGCAGCTGGGTATGGTAAGTCACAGACAAAGAAGCCCAGGCCATAGGACAGTTGTGGGCTGCAGATTGTAATGCAGAAATGTGTTATCTAAACCATCACGGAATTTGCTGAAAACCTCCCTCATATTTAAGAATGCACTACAAATTCTTGTTTATAATCATTGAATGCTAACTGAGAAACCAATAACATCCAGAGGCTGGAAGAATTAGCAGACATTTGTGAATACTCTCTCTTATCAGAGGTGTGTCCTGAGAAATCTGTAGACTATGGGTTGTGAAATGGTCTCATGAAAAAGACAGGGTGGAGGCCAGGCTTCAGTAACAAAAAAACACTGGTACACGTAGTTCTTGGCTAAGATCTGTACTTGCAACAGCAGTATATGGAAAAGAGAAGGCACCTGCTGAAAAAGGCATGAAAGCATCTTTCTTCACAAATTTTCCATTGGCGTCAAGGAAGTGCTCAGGATAGAACATGTCTGGTTTCTCCCATTGCGATTTGTCTTGCAGGACAGAGGTCAATAAGGGGATGATGTAGGTTCCCTGCAAAGTAAGACTAGAATTAATCCATGGACAAATATTGTGGTGGCAGTAATGGCAATAAGACTTCAAGATTGTGAGCCTGGAGGAAGAGATTATCCTGACTGCTGCTATGTGACTTCATTACAGAGTTCATGTTCATCGCATTAACCAGGGTTGAGAAAGAAGAAATGTTAAAAGAAACAATCCTGTAGGCATCTCACCTTGGGAATGAAATAGCCTTTGAGAGTGACATCTGCAGCAGTCTCATGAGGCAAATCCAACGGCAGGATATTAGCGAACCTCTGAATCTCATGGATGACAGCATCCGTATATGGCATCTGAGTTCGATGCTTGATCCGTGGGGGGTTTGACCCTATCACTTGATCTATCTCTTCTTGGACCTTTCCTGAGGAAAGAATCAACTATAAGAAAGAGACAAGGACTCATTCATCCCTGAGACATACTGTCCTTTACTGATGTAAAGTATAAAAGACCTTAAGTGAAAACCACAAATTCTCCCAAAATCTTTTTTTTTCTTTCAGAAATAATGGGAGGTGGACAGAACTACACTGTTTATTTCTTTACCAACAAGAAACCTAAAGACTTGTATTTTTCTGCCCTCTCTTCAGCCTAAAGTTTCTTGCTCTGACCAAAAGGTTTCTCAAAACCCCCACTTGACTCCTAACAACACTGTGCCATAAATTGGAATGGAGATGTCAGACAAAGAGCAATTCCCTGAATCTTCTCAGGTATTTAAAGACTCAGTACAGTCCATTTAACATCTGCACAGGCCTTTGGTTTATCAACAGCCTGTTTCTGAGGGAAACCTGGAACATTTTTATTGGCCGACACAGGACAGCTCTCTCTTTAATTAACGAGCTTTTACTGAGCAAAGGTCCTGGCCCCTATGAACTCTATAATCTATTGGTAGGCTGACCAGTGTGCCCCTCACTGGGCCTGAACCACAGAGCACAGCGATACCTAGACAACAATTAGTTGGAAATCTTGGCATTTTGTAACTTAGTGTATTAACAGATATGTTGACCCTCCAGGATCGTGTTCAGTTCCTAATGCACTGAATGAGTGTAACAGCATTTGTCATAAAACCACTTACTCTGAATTTCAGGGTACTTTAGCATCAGCAGAAAGCCCCAGTTTAGTGTGGTGGAAATTGTCTCGACACCAGCAGTAAACAAATTCATTATCAAGTTTAGCAAGTTTCCATTATGGAAATAGCCATTGGTAGTGGATTTCTCCTGAAAGAAGTGGTTGAGATAAAAGGATGAAAACATAAAGCTTTCCATGTGAAAATGCAATTTATGTAGCTAAACATTTACTGAGAAATAAACTCTTTATTTTACAAAAGTGTGAAAGACAAAGAAGAGCTTTGGCCTTGTACCTGGAGAATAGTGTTGGCATAGGTTTTATGTTTTGCATGATCTCTGTGTTTACTGGGGCCAGCTGCAAAGACAGCTGGTTTCTCCATGAAGAAGGTAACCCAGATATTTCAGAGACCCCAAAGATCCCAGTAAAGCCCAGGTAGCGCTTTTGTTCTGTAATGCTTTATGGTTTTGAAAGAGCCAGAAGGGCTAGGACAACAGAGAGAGCAGATAAAAAGATGCGGCCTCTGTAAATAATATATTGATACAGTCTGACGAAAAGCATAAATAAGGATAAATGTTTGCTGATTAAAAGGGGTTGGAACTGAAACAGAGTGTAATATCTGTTCAACTCTACCAGTTCGTTATTTGTGATTTGTCAAAGATAGATTCCCTAAAGAAATATAGCTATAAATATATGGACTGAACGCAGATTGTAAATTTCTTCACATAACCATAAGAGTTGGAATAAGTAATAAATATTCAGTTACCTCCTGCTGTTTAACCAGGAAAGCATCAATAAAATTTCTTTGATAATTTTTGTCCAGGGTTTTGAGATGTTCTACAAAAGTATCTTCTAGATAAGCGTGGAATTCATCTCTGTGTTGGAGAAGAGTCTTCTTAGCCCTTAGAAGGAATCCAAGTTGTGGGAAGATGTTGTACATCTACAAGAGTGGAAGATATTTGAGATAAATTACCAGCCAGAGGTCTGAAAACACTACAGAAACAAATTAATAATATTGCACCCATTTTGCAGACATAAAAGCAAAGACTTGACATTAACGTTTTGTTCTTTAGAACATGAAAAAGTGACTGGATGAATTCATGGTAGAAAATCCATCAAGGACCACTGAACACATGGAAAACTCTCAGCCCCAAGTTACTATTTTGCAGGAGTAGTGTAGACATCAGACTGAAACACCTGCAACTTGCCACCAAGGAGATGGAAATGTTGGCATTTTATTGTTTCAGCCAGATCTTCCGCTAACTTTATTTTTTTTTTTTTCTGTTTCAAAGCCTAAAGGAACAGAAGTGAATCTGGTGTGCGGCAGCATTGCATGCAAGTATCAGAGAGTATTTATTACTCACTGAGATATTTCAGTGTACTAGAAGTGTGGGAAAATAGATTTTATACCAGGGCTCCTTGTACAGGTAGACCGCATACTCTATAGCTTCTCCCTGCCCTGTGTTGTGAGAGTGTACTGTTAGGCCATTTCACTTCGTGTGTGTGAACCATTTTTGGGGGAATGCTGAGCTTGCTGTTCATGCACTACATGACCTGATTTTTTTTCAGTCCAGATTTAGCACTCTTCAAGCTATAGCTTAAGTATGTTTTTGAAAGACTGGGAGTTTGATTGTTAGCTTCAAGATTCCCAGACTGTCTCTCAAGCTTTGTTTTGTCCCAGAAAGTGCTTGTAAACCTATATCTCAGAGTCTCAGATTTTTCTGTTTAATAGAAACAATTGATTACTAGTATTACTATGTTCCTATAGCATCCAGTGGAACAGCAACATAAACATGTTTATCATTACCGTAACCGAAGGTTTCCCAGCAAGCCTCACGTTTTCTTTGGTCAAATGTATAAGTCTCACAAATCTGGAGTCTTTGTAATCAAATCGTTTTCCAAGTAATATTAACACAATTATGTTAGCAACTGCTGCATTAATTATTTTACTACCATCAAAGGGTTTTCCTATACAAGGAACAAAAGAATATATTACATTGTGGCAAAAGATGTAATTTGGAAATGTAAATTTAATACTAATTATTGCTATTTATTTGTTACGACTGATTGTCATTATTGATTATTATTCAATGTTAGAATACCATGCCAAGACACGAAAATGCCAGAGGAGCCAGATTCATCAAATCGGTTCAGCCTGAAGTACATTTCTTAAAAAGGTCTGAACTTGAGAAGGCTACTGGCAAACGTCTGGGTACTTGAACAAATCCTTAGAGGTTTGAAGAATAAACCATCTACCCACCTTCTTGTGCCACAACGCTGTCTGCCAGATACCCACACTCCTCCACAATGCGGTCCTCAATGGCCGTTTTTCCCATTCCAAAGTCTCGTAAGGTTGTGAGAGTAAATCTTCGCATCACCTTCCAGTTTTCACCATGAGCAAAAACAATCCCTGACACACAGAGACCATTTCAAGGTGGCAGAAGGTTTTAAGTAACTAATTTGTAGGAAAATAATGTAAATATTTAGTAGCAGTAGCTTTTAAAACAAGCTAAATTACATCTGGCTGGGGAAAAAAACCAACTTTCCCTTATGTATTTTCAGGCCTCAGTGATAGGTTTATTGCACACACAAAAAAGGAGGGTAAATTATTTAAGAGGTATTTAATCAAATCTTAAGAAGAATATATATCTCTGAGAGACACTTGTCACTGAAAGAAAGGGCATTGGAAATTTAAACTGCTGATCATCATACATTGGAAGTGGAATCGAACTGAGATCTCATGTCTCTGATGATTGCAGGAGAAACCTGACTGGGCACAAATGTCTTTAAAATTTAGGTAGCATTTTAGAACCTCCTCAATCAGTTTGTCATTGAAATTGTTATACCATGTAACTAACGACTTCAGTTATATTCTTTTCAAGGAGAAAAAATGAGATGTAAAAAAAGTTTACAGGCAATAATGTGATCAAAAGATGCAACTGTTAAAATGTTCACAGAATTATTGCTGAATTTGTTCAAGGGTCTTTGGAGATGTAAATATGAAACTTTCCTGAGTTTCATGAATGAAGTTTGGGTGTAAAACTCTCATTTGGAAACCAGCTCAGTATACAGTATTTCCTTTATTAAAATAAATGCCCAATTCTGCATGTGTTCCATTCCATTGTCACATTCAGATTTCAAAAGCAGTTTTCACCACTTGAAATGAGAAGCATCGGTGTAATACTCATTTCAGGAAAAGGAGGTTCTAGGATAAGCTCAAAACACCAGAAGTCCAGAACCATACCACGAGAGCTAGAAATGCCTTCCCTGGCATGCACGCCCCTGTTCTAGAGCCTGAAAACGTGACACTATCCATTATCTGTCGCTGTTCTTATTCTTAGAGCTACGGTTGTTTTGTTGTCGCTGTCAGTACTTTCAAATTTGAGTAAATGCACTGAAGTCAATGAAATTGCTTCCTATTTCCAATGCCTTGTATGTCTGTCCTGGTTTCAGCTGGGATAGAGTTAATTGTCTTCCCAGTAGCTGGTACGGTGCTGTGTTTTGAGTTCAGT
>JAVJGG010000017.1:25123755-25206264 GCA_035590195.1 Aviceda cuculoides
TGAACAAAAAAAAAAAAAAAAAAAAAAAGGCAACTTCTAACGGAGTAGTCAGGATTTTGTTATAATCCCTGCTAAATATAAACCATACCAAAATGTGTTTATACCATAAATACAAATAATTACTATCCTGGAAGTACTTTTTTTTTTTCAATAATTTTACTTAAAACTGTTTAACCATTGTTTTGGGAGTTTAGGAACACAGTGGTTTGGGTTTTGGTTTTTTTTAGCATGGTCAGATTTATTTTCTGCATATCTTTGTGCTTCCCACCAACTCACAGCTGGAGTCAGACCTGAAATTCAGTTTTGTATTTGTGAAAGGCGAGACACGGGGAATTTTGACAAATCTGTAAGAGCTTTCTCTGCAGTGAAATCTAAAAAGATTTTTTGTTTAATGCTTATCACTTCCAGCAAACTTTCCATTCCTGTGAGATGCAGATCAGCATTATTTCAGTCACAGGTGTGTAGAAAGTGAGGCAAATTGAGTTATCTGGCTTCTTAATAGGTGCCTTCTTAGCACCCTTCTTCTTGGGTATCTGCAGACATTTTTACAAATGCCACAAAGCACCTCTGCATCTGTAGGTGCAAAACATATTTGAAAACTCAGCCTGAAGTGACTCACGATGCTGTACTAAGAGTTTATGTGCATAATTGCCTTTGCTTCTGGACCACATCATAAAGGGAGCTCTCAAAACCTTGCAAGTAGCTTTAAAAAATAGGTAGCTTAGCTGGTACTATTAAAAACATCAGGTTATTTATACTTTAATTTTTAAAAAAAATTTTTTTTTTTTTTTTTAGCTTTTGTTTGTTTTGTCTGCGTGTTGGTTTTGGGTTTTTCTTTTGAGGGGGTGGTGTTTATTAGTTGCTCCCCTCCAAGTTTATGAACACTAATGGATTTGCTAAAGTGCTTGCAGTTAATTTCCAGATGGTATCTTGCAACCTCACATAGCTAAAATAGCTCATCAGCACCCAGAATACATACACTTGATTAAATGTACCTGGATTTAAGGGTATTAGTGTCCAACAGCAGTAGCATTACTGAGACTTTGCCTGAAAACCTTCCCCAGTCACTCAGCTAACGCAGATGAAGGGACAGAAAATATTCTTCTTAAATCCGTTGTCTCTTTGTCTTAAGGCTCAAAAAGCCTCCTGGGTACTGGTTGACATTTTGAAGCCCATCAGCCTAATTAGAAGGGTCGAAATTTCAATTTGTAAATGCGACGCGCGCCGAATACTTCATGGCTGACGCCTGGTAGATGTCTGCCCTGGGATCAACCCATCGGCGCCCGCTCTTGGCGCCCATCGGCGCTTGCGGCAACGGCACTCGGATGAAAACCCTTCAAAGAGCCTGGGAGCCCCAGGTTACCCCCACGGGGACCACGGCTAAAAGGCCGGCACCAGCACCGTGCAGTAAGTCTTTTTGTTTGCTGGTTTTCATCATCTTTTAGCACCGTAGCTGGGAAAAGTGTTTTCAGCTTTAAACAAGTGGCAGGCTGGTTTGCAGCGGCGAACGAAATTACTGCACGGAGGTTTAAAGATGGTCAGCTAATCCAGGCTGAGTATGGGATACCAGCTAAAGTTGCTGACACTAACTAGCAATGGGTTTCAAGCTTTTTGTAGCATCTTGTGAAATTATTTTCTGAAGACAGCTCACACCACAAAAACAAGGTTCTATATACTTTAGTTATGGATGAACCTCATTGAAAATGAGTGTTGTGTATAAGAGGCTGCTCAACCCCTATAATATGTTAAAATTTGCTCAAGTTTACGTGATCTTTACATCTTTGCTATAGGGAAACTAAAAAAAAAAAAGAAAAAAGAAAAAGAGGCATCATCAAGGCGGATGGGACTGGTGGCATGAGCAATCGCTGCCCTGTGGGGCAGAAGAAATGAGGGGGGTCTGGAAGTCCTCATGCCTTACCCCATGACCTAGCCAAGATGAGATAATCGTCTGCTCTTCACTCCTCGGGGGCCTGACTGCACCCTCACTTATCTTCGAGTTAGTGGGGAATAACGTCACTGGTGTGGGGGGCTTTGGCCACGTGAAGGTAAGTAGTCAAGCTGTGGGCTGCTGAGGGGATGCCGGGGAAAATAAGCAAGGTTATGAGTTCCAAAAGGGTTAATACATCAAACAAAGAAACAGATGTTAGGCAGTTTTCTAAGCTATCCATTGCTTTTAATTTGGTTATTTTTAAACTGTCAACATAAAGCCGAGAGTAGCTGTGTCTGTTAGTTACACTGAAATCACAATCTCACAAAATAAGGTCTTGGCACACAAAGTTAATCCACTTGAAAATAATTCTCAGTGCAGAAAATATTGTCTGGAGATTAGTTTACATATTAGTTATTAGTTTATTAGCATACAGAGCCTGTCCATTCTGCCAGCTACAGCCTCCACTGGGAATGGAAATGAAGCTGTGGATCAAAACCGTTGGATCTCCAGCCACAAATGGTTGGAAGGAAAGCAAAGCTGGTCTAAAGACACACGTTATCCTTTCTGCAGAACTCCTCTTCTTCCCCACCATGTTTGTTCATCTATTTGTAATCTAATTCCACCCTGTCCTGAATATGGATCACACCAGAGTTGGAGCACGCAAACACACTGGATGCAATTTGCCTCCACGTTTCTACACCCATAGTTACTGGGGGCCTTCCCCTAGGATCCATTGGCCACGCAGCAATCCGAGAAGGTGAAAAATAGAAAATAAAACTATTCCGAAACATTTCTCTATACCGGAGAGCGCTTTTCAAGTAGATACCTCAGTCGTCACTACTTCCCTGCACTTCGGTTTGTATTGCAGAGGGATGTCTCAAGTCGAACCCTTGCCGATGACGCGAAGCCAGAAGACGCACGACCAGAGCATGCCTAACCCGCAGCAGCCACCCAAAACGCAACCAGGGTGAACACAATACTCAAATCCAGCCGTTTCATTCCGAGGACTCCTCCCGTCGTGACACACGTTGTCCTGGCTAACACAGAGCCAGACATCCCTGCTCCCAGCCCTGCCCCGGGCACCCGAAACATGGAGGGGATGAGGGGCCCCATCCAGCCCCGGGCTCAGCCGCTCTTGCCCCCCAGCTCTGCAGAACAGGTACAGGACAGGGACTTCACACCCGGATCCTGCTGGAGCTAGCCCTGCACAACAACCATTTACAGTCCTTAAAAATAGGCGTTAAACTCTTTCATCCTGAAAAATTCTGGAAAATTCCCAAATCGGGAGGGAGCTCTGTGTGGGTTACAGTCTGTGTGGGAACCAGTCATCTGATGCGTGCTGCTCTTCAACAGCCAAAGATTTATCCATAATTTTAAGCATGAACTAAGTCTTGGGATTTTCCATGTTTGTACAGAAGAGGCAAGCATTTGTTTAGGAACCCTTTTTGGTCTTTACAGTTAGACTTTATTTTAATCTTAGTAGCCAATCTCATAGCTACTTGTTGAAATAATATATGCTAAACTTACATGCCTTTTTGTTCTAAAATACAGGAAAAAAGCACATACATCTTTGAAAAATCTGATAGACTAGACACATTTTTCTCTATGTTGTAGCCAGAAGCTTTTTTTTAACCAGTACAATATTGCTGTTAATTTCATTCGTCTAAAATAAGCCTCCCTTAATTGAGTCATGTTATTTTCCCACCGAACTGCACAAAACCATTTAGAACATAAGATGACAAATAATGCTGGAAATGCAGACAAAATTAATTACCAGCACCAGAACCATCTAAAAAACTCCTTCTGGAAAGAACCTAATAGGTTGTTGCACCCATTTCCTGCTTTCCTCAGAAAACTTATTATTTTAGCCTCCCATAATCCAGTATAACTCTATCTTCAAACTGCAGCAAACCCTTTCAAAAGGCTGAACAGAAACCCTCTGCATGACAAGGCATCTGTGCATTTGATCTTATGCCAGCTTTCCTCTTTGACATAAATATTTCATCTTACTATGATATCTACCCCACTCAAGCAGTTTAACAGAGCAATTAAGCTCTTCCTCAGCCTTTGCTTTAGAGACTATATAAACTACGTGTATTTAAAGGGTACCTATCCCTTCAGTGGAGCTTATCGTGGATGACTTCTAGTGCTGACTGCAGTAAATAAAAGCACAAACCGTTTAGGATGAAGACTGAACTGCTGGAACCCAAGACCAGTACACATGGATTCATGGATTGGTGTGCCTGATCTAATACGCCCCTCAGCTGGCACTGTTGCCCTTGTCAGATTAATTCCTACCATGTTCTTTTGACATAATGTCTTTCAAAGAGTTTACATTTTCATCATAAACAATTTGCAGTATTGACATGATAGCTTTGCTATCTCACTCCCAATCACCTTCCTGGCACTATCCATAGGTGGAATAGGGCTGCAGATATCGGTGGGAATTGCAATGGGATTTCATGAAAATGATCTCTGAAATGAGACTGGAAGAACACCCAGAGCTTCTGAAGTTGTGTGATCTCTCATCTCCCGTGGGAAATGTGTGAACACACATATTCTGTTCAAAAAAGGCTGAACAGAAGGCTTCTTTACCACCTAGCTCCATCAATATGAACTTAATGCTTCAAACGTGTGATAAAAAATGTGTCTGCACTGTAAAACACATAAAAATTTGCCAGGATCATGTAAATAAGAGCAGTAATAACAGATGCATAAATAAACATGGTATCATAGCATTCAATTTTCATTTGGCAGCTATCTCAAAAGCTGTTCCTGTGGGAAAGTTATCACACATAGGAAGTCTTTACTAACCCATATAAATAAATCTGTCTGGTTCCAATTTGCCTTGTTAGTGATGCGAGTTGGAAAATTGCCATCTCGGAGAGCAGACTTGGGCTCCCAGCATTATTACAGAGTCCGCTGCTTTGCACCGAGGCGGGGGGGGCTCTTGAGACGGCACGGTCTGTCCACACACATACCAACAGCAAGTTGATGCCCAAAATTCACAGCAACTCCCTTTTTTTTTTTCCACACACAAAAAAACCCCCCCACCCACAAAAACCCAAACAAAAAACCGCCAAAACACCATCTTTCCATACCATGTCTTGTCTCTCAGATGAATACACACACGTGACATTGAGTGTATTTTTTAAATTAACTGTGTTTAGAGTATTAGGTAGCTTCCATCAAGACAACTTAATTAACATGCAAATGCAACACCAAAAGTTGTAACTCCAATAAACATACTAAAGAGAACCCTTCTCACATTGTAGAAAAGTGATAAATACAGAATAACAGTCATGACTTCTTTGCACTAGCATCATTTGTGGTCAGGTTTTGCAATTTTTGTCTTTTCCCAACAATGAAGCCTTGTAGAAGAGAGTCTGTAGATATGACCTTGCATGAGATGAGAGGCTGAAATATTCAGGTTTTCGTCTCCCTGCGGAAGGAGGGAAAGGAACAGGGGAAAAACAAACAAACAAACAAACGTCTCTTTCCTTAGTAGAAAGGTACACAAGACTCATTAACCTGTAGCTTATAGGCTGTAACAGGACCATATACACTTGATAATATATCAAACAGTGACTGGTGAAGTGACTTCTTGAAAGTCTTTTTTTTTTTTTTTTAATGAGAGTTATAAAAGCCTGGAGTCAGGCAAGGGAGGGGAATTCACAGCGCGTATCTTGTTACCCGACAGCTGTACGCCGCATATTGATCTGGTTTTGAGCAGCGATAAACAAAGCCACGGACCCGGCTGAGACAGACTGCAGAGTTCGGCACAAACATGCATCGGTCGTTATTCGCGATCTTGTGTTGGCAACACAAATCCAGTTAAGAGGGAGCTGCGCAGAGCTTTATTATAGAAACAAATTTGGGAAGCTGCTTGGAGATCCATCCCATGAGATTACCTTTTGCAGAATTTTGGACAAATATTTAGGAGGCCACAAAAAAATGTAGAGTGGCATAGGCAAAAAAGGAAAGAAGAAATTCTGAGGTAAAAAGAATTCAGAATAAATTCAGGAGTGATTTTGAAATATTGTACCTTTCTTAATCATATCTTGTCACCTTTCCTTTTCACCCTTTCCCTGCCTCCCCCATTATTTTACTTTTCTTCCCTCTCCAGTCATCTCTTCACAGGAGGAGCTCATTAGGAAGGTTCACTAGGGCAGTCAAAAGCTAGTGGATATTCAGAGTTTGGCATCTGTCAGAACAAAGTCAGTGTACAAAATACCATGAAAGGTAAGATCATTCCTTGGTGTCACCTGTTGCAAAGAACTTTTTGCAAAGTTTTGCTTTTAATACTAAATTAAAAAGAAGCACATAGAAGAGAGAGCTGGATGAAAAATAACTTGTAGAGACAATTTCAGAAATGTAAACCAGAAAGTAAAAGCCTATAAAGCACTCTTAAATTCAGGCTACTCTGTGTCAAACATCAGAAAAGTCATGCTTTGTAATTCATATGGATGCTCATACCCCAACGGATTTATGTTCAGTCTATTTTCCTTTATTTCAGCCAACTCACCTGCAAACAAGAGCATATATTCCAAAGGCTGTTTATATCCTTTGCTTCTCCTTCAGGTATGTTTTTCTTGGTTGTTTTATAGTGCAGCTGGGACCACATGGGGCTCAGATCACGCCTAAGTATATTGCTATTTATACTCGGCTCCCCCTGCGGTGTGCCCTACCCTGGCTACCTTGCTCGAAGAACCTAAACCCCATCACTTTTAACTAGGAATTCTGGGGTTGTCAACATGATGATCTACACAAGAGTGCCCAGATATAGTGGCACACCTCATTTGAGGAAAAGTTTTGCAGGCAAGTCTAAGAAAGCGTCTTACAAGTAATCCTGCCAGGCTCAGCAAACTGTCTTGAGAAACTCCTGTACTGATAAATAGCCTGGTACATTCTGTATTATTTGAACAGAAAATGTTTTCTTTTCCTTTTAAAAGCCACCTTTACTCTAACGGGAGTACCCAGGGCAGAGTATCTCTCATCTCACTTTAGACATTTACAATAAAAACAGTATTAACAGATGTAATTGTTGTAGGTAATTATTCATTTCAGTCTGAGATTTATCTACCATAGAAAAATTATGTCCCAGAAATGCCTATTTCTCTCCATTTCTCATGGAGAATATGCTCGGGTAAGGACATCAATACAGCAGATGCCTACCATGACCCAAGGTGAGTCTCATCCCACAAGACCACCAACTCCTCTCCAGTCTAGTAGTTTCTGTCCTTACCTCTTTTGTCTAGATACCTGATCATTCTTGCTGATTTTCTTCTGGAACTCTCTTGTCCTCATTTTAGATATGATCTCACATATCCTTTGGTTTGTTAGGCTGATACAAATTCCGCAGGAGTTTCAGCAACCAGCCTTACAGAATTCTTAATGGTGATCTGTTACTGGTTTCTATCTGATAGTTGTGAAGGTACTTTTGCCTTATATCATGGTGAATGTGAGCCAATTAATTAAATCCAATTAAACCTAAAGTCAGCCTCCTGGTTGCTAATTATTTGAGACAGCTGAGTAGGCAAACATGTTTGGATCTCTGCACATGTTTTCACTGCAGGCAAGGCTGGTAATAGGTAGATTTAATCACTTCTGCTGCATTAAAAATCTTCTTTGAAAAAGCAAGATGTATTTTTCAAAGTTACTGTAAGTACCCTTCAGTTTTAAAAAAAAAAACTTTGAAATCTTTGGCTTTCTCACACATCTAAATGGCAAGATAATTCTCTGCATCCTGCGACGTGTGCTGCAGCACCCCAGAAGTATCAGAAGCAGCTCGGAGGTGGCAGCATCTGTGGGGCCGATGTGAGAATTGCTTTGCTACTCTCTGAAGGGTTGACAACGCTTTGTTCTGTCTAGAGCTTCTGGAAAAATGGAAATTCAGCCTGCCGAAAGTCTACACATTTAAAAAGCATGGTTCAGCCCTGAACTGGAACTTTTGGGGTTTGTGAGCTGCACGATTGGAAAGATTTTGCTGACTTTTGTAGAAGATTTTAGCAAAAAAAATTGCAGTTTACTGATTTTACTAGTTTTTAGTAAAAAGTGTATGGCCTCTAAGAGGGAGAATTTTCTTTCCAGTTGGAAAGTTAATTTTGTTTCTATTCTTTTCAAATGGCAAATAGAAAATCCCCCAAGGTAAATTTTACTTTTCTTCCAGAAAATTGTTCTGATGAAAACCCCCTAAGCAGCTCTATGTGAAACAATGCACAGTCAGCCATCATCCAAGTCGGGAACGCTGTCTGACGTGGTAGGGACTTCAAAGGGCTGGCATGTCTTTTCAGTTTTTATATTTTTGTTCGGTAGCCATTTATTTAACATTCCGAGATTTCTTTGAGAGTTCTTGTTTTATATTTACTATTCCACTACCAGATACAACCAGAACTGAAAATTTATCCATGTTACAGGCTTTTGCTGCTCCCCAGCACTGCTGTGGGATATCCATGTATTTTCCTTTTGAAGAAAAATCGGTTGCAGCTAAGGAATCAACAGGCTTACAGAGTTCCTATGCTGCAATCCCAAGTTTCCGTGCTCGATTCTGCTTTTCAGACTGATCTGATTGAAATAGCCAAACATCAACTTATTCCGTTAGTGCTTTGTATTTCCCAGGAGCTTCAGACCGTTGCCTCTTCTTAAGCCCATGTAAAACAGATTATCTGTAATTAAAAACCCAGTTCCAAAAATATGCTGGCTACTTCCATTGCACTTGTGCAGCAAGAAGCCTTCTTGGCAAAACAAAGGGTTGCAGTTTTTCATTCGAAGTAGTGATAAAACATATTCTGAGGTGGATATCACTTTGCTTTTTTTCCTTTTCTTCAGGCTTACATGCTTAATTTCTTCAGACCATGGTCCCAGGCTTCTTGTGATTAAGGTTTTGTACCAAACTTAAGGCTGAGCCTTCATACCTTGTATTTAAATAGATTTGGAGTCCACTGTGAACTGGCTGGTTTTGGTCCTTTTTTTTTTTCCTATTTAACAACTTACTCAATAGAGCTCCAGCACTCGAGTCTGGGTCAGCACGTGCTGGGGCTTCAACCCCCAAACTGGCACTGGCGGCTGGCTCCTGGGTGAGCACCTCTGCTCCCCTTCCCCCAGAGTGACAGCCCACCCTGCCCACCAGTAGCAACCTCACCAGCTGTACCGGTAAGCTAAGCGGTGCCGTGGTATGAACCAGGGCAATCCTGCGGCACAGACCCTGCCCGAATTTGGCCGAGACTTTCCCACCGCCCCAACCCCGAGTCACCCCCGCGGAAGCAGAGATCGACAAGGCCACGGCACCGGCCGTGTGCTGCAAGAGGCTGGTTGTCGTAAAGCGGATTTACCGGCCAGGCCAGGCCAAAATGCCGCGGTTTCAACTGGGGTGCAAGCCCCCCGACGTAGAAGTGGCCCCGTGGGTTCCAAGGGGAATCGCCCGGCTGGTTGGGGAGAGCTGTACCACAGCGGTGGGGCTGGCTAAATTTTAGCAGCTGCCTAACTATGCTTTGGAAGATAAGTGAGTTAGACGGAGGATAGATGCTGCATCCTAAGCTGTGGCAGCTGTTGGAAACAAAGCCTTGGATGAATTTCTGTAGGTCTGTCACCCTCCGTGAGAAATTCAGGCAGCTGAACCTGCACACGTTCGCTTGCGAATGACAGCTGACATTTCCTATCACTACTACGTGGAAAAACGAGGCCAGATGGACAATCTTGTCAGGAGCAGCATTTGCTCATTTTCTTTCTCTGCTACCGTGCTGAAATTCAAGATGACTTGGGAAAAAAAGGAGCTTTATTAAAAATGTGCGAGTTGCGAAGCTGCACGCTTAAGAAATCTCTGAAGTGTCCTTATGGCCCCTTCTACACATGAACCACTATAAATCTTTAATTACATGCTCACACGCTGGTTTTCAGTGAATCTTGTTCTGGGCAGTAGCTGAATATTCAGTGTTTCTCTTCCTGCCATTCAGAGGGGCCTAGTTTAGCACATTTCACCCAAACTGAACACAAAAGATTGTACTTGATGAACCTATGAGGTTCCTGCCATAGTAACTGAGTGTGTCGTAAGTCTTACTCTTGTTTCAGTGATATTTTTCCTTATTTAAAATGGGGGAAATGAGTTACAGACAGAGTGGCCAAAGTTGACAAGTATCCACTGACTGCAAAAGCCCAACTTCAGGATGATGTTTTTTCATAATATTTTATTATCGAGGACAACCCACCCTTTCACCCCTCTCCAGTACTGGTGATGTGTCCTAGCTCCTGTGCTGTGGCTCCCAGGACACTTCAATTATGCTTTGTGGGACTGGATTAATTCATTATTGTTTACGAACTAATGTCAATAGCTTGCACCCAAGCAGTTAGAAGTTGCCACTTCTGTAATTCTTCGCTGGCAAGTGTGAAAGGCGTTAAGAGTCTTCCTAACACTGCTTTGCACAAGGACGTCTGCACCACCTCCCTCCTCAGAAGTTGATGTCCTAACGGCAACTTCTGCGAAGGGTTAAGAAATGAGCTCGGACTGCCTTCCGTGGCTGTCACCCTCCAGAATGACAGCAAAGAAGAGCAAGCGTGGTGTGTTTTGTTGCCACTGCCCATGCCAGATCTGTGATCTGAGGCTGCCAGAGTCTTGTTTTGACAGTACAAAATCTTTTCACAGCGTGCTTTGCCATACGTTCATGATTAGTCTTGACTGAAATTTAGAATTTCAATTTTGGAAATTCTGACAATGAATATTAAATACGATCCAAATATTAGCCAACATTTTAAACTTAAATGGTTAAAAAATTTCTGTTACCAAAATGGTATGACACTCTCAAGAAAGAAAACATGGTGAGCATTGTGAAAGCAAAGCTTCGACGTGGAATTCTTCGTTTTTACGTTTTCACAGAGCATGCTGCCTGAATTACCTACACTTCCCATCCTGTACCATCAGAGAGGAGAGAAGAGAGCGTGACATGAAGCCCAGAACTGAGGCTGCCAGAAGCAGCCTTCTAAGCACAACTTCCCAGAGGTGCTCTGCCAGCATAATACCATAATGTGGTTTCTGTTCTCCTCAGTAAACTCAAATACCTTGATGTGGCGTTCGCTTATTCAAGACATAGTATTATATTTCACCTTCCTGCTAGAATCCTGAAACATTCCACGTGGAAAGCTTAGCCCTACTATAATCTTTTCAACTTAGCATTTTCTACCAATTCATTTCAAAGGAAATAACTCTCCTGTTACTAATATTTATTAGCTTTCATTTGAATGTTTCTCTCTCTTTTTTTTTTTTTTCTTCTAAAAAAAAATCTAGTACTGTATCCCTTTCCTGTCTCTCAAGAAACTCCGGTACCTTCTGGGTACATCTGTTTCCCATTCTTTTCCTCCCCTGTATTTGCAGACCAAAACCTGCTAACCTTAGAATGCGTAAAATGACATATGTGAAGGTTTTGCTCTTCCCTTGTAGTTTCCGGTAGAAAAAGTACTGTATAAATACAGTATAAACAAACTTTCATTTAAAAGTACTCCTAGTCTTTATTTCCAGACAGTCTTGTGGGCATTCCTTTTCACTCGCCTGCCTTTTGAGCAAGAAAGTCAGACCGGTTAACGAAACCCCGAAGCCAGGGGCGACTCAGTAAGACGAGGAAGAGTCAATAACTACCCGAGCCCTGGTAAGTCATCGCTTCCAAACACACCTCACCTGGTAACCTGCTGAGCGCCCCGCTACTCCTCCGCAAACCAGCAGAGCGGCGCAAGGGGGTCGGGGCCGTGGATCAAAACGGCTGGCGCGGAGCGCGCAGCGTCGCCGACGGGACCTTTTCAGGGGAATTTACTTTCGAGTCGCGCTGGTCCGAGCCGGGGAGCTGAATGCCCACCCGCGGCCGCTGTTCGTTATGGGCTGTCTCCTGGAGGACGTCTCGTGGCTTAGCTTGGCTGGAAAGGGATCCGCCTTGGATGCTGTCCTGGTTTCAGCTGGGATAGAGTGAATGGTCTTCCCAGTAGCTGGTACAGTGCTGTGTTTTGAGTTCAGTATGGGAAGAATGTTGGTAACACCCTGATGTTTTCAGTTGTTGCTCAGTAGTGTTTAGACTAAGTCCAGGATTTTTCAGCTTCTCTTGCCCAGCCAGCAAGAAGGCTGGAGGGGCACAAGGAGCTGGGAGGGGACACAGCCAGGGCACCTGACCCAAACTGGCCAAAGGGGTATTCCATACCATGGGACGTCATGTCTAGTATATAAACTGGGGGGAGTGGGGCTGCGGGGATCACTGCTTGGGAATTGACTGGGCATCGGTCGGTGAGTGGTGAGCATTTGCACTCCAATTGCATTCCAATCCTTTTATTAGTATTATTGTCATGGTATTATTGTTATTACTATCATTATTAGTTTCATTCTTTCTGTTCTATTAAACCGTTCTTATCTCAACCAGAGAGTTTTACTTTTTTCTGATTCTCTCCCCCATCCCACTGGTGGGGGGAGTGAGTGAGCGGCTGCGTGGTGCTTCATTGCTGGCTGGGGTTAAACCATGACAGGTCTCTGATCAAAGTGATGTGCCAGCTTCTGCTCTGTCTGTAGGAAAAAACCTTTTTGAATAGCTGATAAGGAGAAACAAAACAAACTTACCATATCCTTCAGTCAAATCTTGAAAGATCGGGATTTTAGGTCTCTCTGCAAACGCAGCTGCCTGGTTTATGAGAGCTTCCTTCACTGTCTCATACCCAGAAATCACTACTATTTTCCTTAGCCCCATCCGAACGCTGAAGACTGGACCATACAATTTTGACAGCTGTCAGAAAAAGATAACAGTGGTTCACAGCTTTAATAGCTTACAAAGAAATTCACCACCCTTTCAGTGCTGCTTCTTTTCCTGTCTTGCCTCTAAGTTACTAAAATGTTAAATGTTTTCCTAAGTATAAAGAAAGAGAATTGATTTAAATAGATGAATGTGCCGGACATTACGGTAGCTAATGACTAAATGGCACAGTCAGGAGTGGAGTCCCTTTGTGTTAAACTGAGCAGAAGTGTTAACAGCTGAAACCCCAAGTCAGTCAAGGATTGTGCTGACAGCTCTGCCTTCCCTCAGGAATCCCTGTAAATTCAATTTTTGACTCATGTTTTCACACTGATCTCTATGTTGTTGTGTTTCTTTTGTCTACAGGCTAAACCTGTTTAAACCTTTGCTACTCTTATTGTATAAAAAACCCCAGTGTGTTTCTGGGTCTGGATCTAGCATTAGGTAAATTCTCACTTTTTATATATGACTACATCCACCATGAATCTTTCTCAGAGACAATCTTTGGCCTAAGCTGGTATCTTTTTATCTTGTACAGGCAGATTTATTTTCATATAACTCAATGTTCTTGATTCTCCTGACAGTAGGAAGGGGGTTTCCTGAGTGCAGTTATTTTCTGGTGTGTTTGCACAAAGAAACAGAAGGCAACTATTTAGCATCGGTATGCAAAATATTCAGCACCTGGTAAGCAAGTCCAGCCAACTATATGAAATAAAATAGCAGCAGTGTCATGCATGTGAATTAAGAGTAGCTACTTTGATGGTGATACTGTTATTCCAGGCTGCTGTAGCTGTGGCAGAATATGATCTTTCCAAAGGGTGTTCTCCAGTAAGGAGTCTCCAAGGTTTGCAATCGTGATGCTCAGGATGAGCATATGGTCTCCAGTTGCATTTACACACTAAGTATGTGTGAATATTGAACCTTGAGCTAAGCTCAAGTCAGAGAACCAACCTCCTCCATTAGAACGGATTCACTGAATTACAGCAGAGACATATTGCTTCTGTTGGCCTGAAAAGAGATGGAGCTCGCTTTTGGCAACACAGTTAGGCTGCATTGGATAGCTAAGGTGATTTTCCAGACATTCCATCTGAGCAGTCTTTTGATTTGTGGATGTGACATACATACAGATATGTAGGTGTAAATACCCCTTTTAAAAATCATCAGCTATGAGGATGTGTAATTTCAATGTCTAAGTAGAAAAAACTCTAAGGAGCAGGATCGTAGAAGTCTTCGACTCAGAATTGGGAAAGTCCTACAATAAACGAGGTAAAGAAGCACTAGAGGAAAACCAGAAGATTTATTACTTTGATTTGCTTAGATCTTTGCTGTGCATTCTGGCAACTGTTGGCCCTGAATATGAAGAGTATATAGTTATCTTCAGCTTTTGGGGAAGAAAGGAGGAAAGGGAGATGAGAAGGGTTGCTAAATCAGTGAAGGCAGGAAGCTGCAGTCACAACCCCAGACACATCAATCAGTGGAAAGTGGAGGGATTTAGAACACATAGCAAAATCACTCCTTATTCAGTTACCTTTTCCTCAAAATTACCACAGAAATTAGGAGAGCACTTGTTATTAGTTTAAGAGTTGTCAAAGGCTGAAACCTAGATGCATGAAGTTGCATGGAGAAAGTATTACAGTAAAGAACAAATCTCACTACATTTAAAGTTTTCTGCTCAAATATCAGTCTCCTGTCCCTTGCTAAGGATCATCTGTGGATGCAACACGTTGACTGTAATAGAAGAAACTCTCTGACACCTTGGACTATGGGGCTTGGTGATATGTGCAGTTTTAGGGCAAATAGAAAAGATAATGACTACCTGTAGATAAGTCCTGTAGGGTCTTTTCAAATCAAACAGGTGCAGATTTCCAATAATAGGTAATGCTTTTGGTCCTGGGGGAAAATTCTTTCTCCGGTCATTATTCCAGAAACCTCTCATTTTCAAAATGGATAGAAAAGTCAGGATGAACACTAAACCAATGGAAGTGCAGCTGCTCCAGTCCATCTCTATTTAGCCAAGTATTTGCTACAGAAGAGAAAAGAGAAAATGTGGACTCTGGATCTCTGTCCTCCTGCAAAAATTTCCTGTGAGAGACGCTTGTACTAGTCCATAAACCTCTTTCCCAGTGAAGGGTATGTTTTTCTTGCAGTTGGTGACTGGTTTTGTTCTCTTCCCCCACACTTGCTAATGAGTTCTCAGTACAGTGAAGAGGGAGGTAAATATTTGCTAGCCAAGTGTGTGTGCCTGGGTGGGCGTGTAGTTCACTGTCCAAGCATGAAATTCCAAGAACGTGGAGAACCACCGGTCATCGACCTTGTATTTGGTATAAAAGTCATAAACTCCGCATGTTCTTCAGGTTACTGATTAGTTATATTTTCGTCATTAGTACAGGCACAGCCTTGATACCCTGAGAACTGAAATCAGAATGCCAATGCCCAAGCGATTAGTGCAGAGATTTTATTTTATTTTTTTTTTAAGTGCTTAGGAATCGATATGACTTTGCTTCCATTGAATTCATTGGGAATTTCAAATCATAGAATCACAGAATGCCTGAGGTCAGAAGGGAACTGTGGAAGTCATCTGGTCCAACCCCCCTGCTCAAGCAGGGCCACTGAGAGCCAGTTGTCCTAGACTATGTCTAGACAGCTTTTGAGTATCTCCAAGGATGGAGACTCCACAACCTCCCTGGGCAACCTGTGCTGGTGCTTGGTCACTCTCACAGTAAGAAAGTGTTTCCTGATGTTCAGAGAGAACCTCTTTCAGTTTGTGCCCTTTCCCTCTTGTCCTGTTACTGGATGCCACTGAAAAAAGCCTGGCTCTGTCTTCTTTGTACCCTTCCTCCAGGTGTTTATACACACTGATAAGATCCCCCTGAGCCTTCTCTCCTCTAAACAGTCCCAGCTCTGCCAGTGTTTCCTCATATAAGAGACGCTCCAGTTCCTTCAGCATCTTTGTGACCCTCTGCTGGACTCTCTCCAGTATGTCTATATCTCTTTTGTACTGGGGATCCCAGAACTGGACCCAGCACTCCAGGTGTGGCCTCACCAGTGCTGAGTCGAGGGGAAGGATCACCTCCCTTGACCTGCTGGCAACACTCCTCCTAATGCAGTCCAGGATAGCAATAGTCTTTGTGGGAATGGCACATTGTTGCCTCATGTTCAACTTGGTGCCCACCAGGACCCCCAGATCTTTTTCTGTCAAGCTGCTTTCCAGGTGGGTGGCCCCCAGCATGTCCTGGTGCCTGAGGTTGTCCCTCCCAGGTGCAGGACTTTGCACATCTCCCAGTTGAACTTCATGAGGTTCCTGTCAGTCCATTTCTCCAGCCTATTGAGGTGCCTCTAGACAGTAGCAAAACCTTCTGGTGTATCAGCCACCCTTCCCAGTTTGATGTCATCAGCAAACTTGCTGAGGGTACACTCTGCCCCATCATCTAGATCATTAATGAAGACATCAAACAGGACTGGACCCAGTACTGACCCCTGGGGTACCCTACTAGTTACTGTCCTTCACACCGCTGATCACCAGCCTCTGGGCCTGGCTTTTCAGCAAGTTTTCAATCCACCTCACTGTCTGTTCATCCAAAACTAAAGGTGACTATTGAGGACATCATTCTGAAAGGTTTACTCACAGTGAGTGCTACTTCCTTCCTCAGGTATTCCTCTGTGGTCAACACTCACAATCAGTGAAATAATTACCTTACAGCTGTAGGTGAATGAAAGACTCTTTGAATCCCCAAGTAGGATTTTCAGGGGTGAGCTTCATGTACTGGGGATAAGATTTTTTCAGTCTGTCTACATATGGAATCTTTTTTCAAGTACTTCAATACTTCGTGCTTGTAAATTATGCACAAAATACTTCTAAAATGTTTACATATGCAATATTTACATTGTTAAATGCCTTCTCAGTTTTTACAAAAATGATTGTGTGAAAGCTTTGAAAGGACAAAAGATGTCTTCTAGCCAACAAGGTAGAAAAGAGTCAGTCATTGCACATCTGCAAAAGAGCATATCTGAACTAAAGTGTGTTACAACAAATGTATTTTCATTCATAGATAGGAATCTGACATACGTAGCAGTATACAGCTGATACAACATATGGGACAGCCCTGCCTAGTATATTTCTAAGGTTTTTCAAGGAAAAATACATCAGCAGAACCGAAAATATTTGTGCTATTTTATATGAGAAGAGTTTTCCCCTTAAATCTGATAAGTAAGACTTGAAATAAGATGCTAATATAAAAAAGTCTAAAAAGTTCATCCACGGTAGCTTGTCCTCCTGAGACAGCAGTGGTAGCTTTCTGTGTCTGAATAATGCCTAGAGGCACCGTGATCCTTCTGTAGATTTTCGTCTCCCATCCATTGCCTCTCAATGGATGATCCCAGGTAGGTAGGAACAAATGTGTGACTCTGCTTCCAGCTACTGCCATCTCAGAGAGTTCCTTCAGATACCTCAATTTTTGTATCTCTTAAATGAGCAGCCATTATCGTCACTTCTCAGGCGGAGTTAATTTATCTTAATTTAACTTCAAATTTCTTCTTTCTGCTTTATCTTGTTTTAGGAGGCAGTGACTTCAGAGGTAACGACTCACCACACAGAAGTTCTCCACTGAGTCTTCTGCAGGTTGAACACAACTGCTTTCCAATCAGTTCCTAATAACATTTTTTTCTTGGAGCTAGCATTTAGTTCAGTTTATATCTATTGACATTAACAGTACTACTATCCACTTATTACTGTTGGACCTAATAAGACATATTGTGTAATTACCTGGATTCATAGCTCCTACTCAATTCCCTTATGGTGTCCTTGAAACAGTCTAAATAAATCTATGCCAATAATGATATCTTTCACCATTTCACTTTCTTCTCCCTTTCAATAAACACATTAACAAAGAATCTTGATACTTATCTTGCCACTTAGTATACCTTATCAATCACTATATTCTGTGCTTTGCCATGAAAATGATTTCAACATTTTGTTTCCTGTCATAACCAGTCTTCAAAATACAGCACATTTTCTCCCCCATCCAAAGATAGGACAACACACTTTCTTAAAAAGTTAATCATCTGAGATGCTCTGGTGAAAAGCTAGTTAGAATCCAAATAAATGATATCAATCAATTTCTTCTTGATTACCACTACGCGGTTGAAGGGTGTGATTCTAACTCAGAAATCTTGTAGTTAGATATGGTATCCTGTAATAGGCTTGAAACACAAAGGTTGCTCAAAGGCTATATTGACTCAGTGATGACAAAAGGTAAAATACAGATAATTTTGTAGAGCAGTTTGTGATGGGTTTTTTTCTGATGAACAAATATATTGGAAGGATCTAATTAATTCACTTGAGCTCAGCATAATGACTATGTATTCTAAAATCAAGCTTGTTTTATATTACAAAAATATAGTTATCTACCACCCCTTCTTGAAAACCTAATGTGATTAGGACAATACTTGTATGCCTTTTTTTTTAGCATTAGAGACTGAAAAGAGCATCATTAGGACAAATATTACAGATGAATTGTTCTTCTACATTGTGGCTTCAAATCTGCTGGGCCCATCATAGTTGTTAGCGTGAATTTCATGTAGTTTCTCCTCTTCTGGAACCTGCCATGAAAATCAGAGAAGAGTTCAGTTGATGAGATATAGATTTCCTTTTTCCATAAAAGGAGACTAAAGTGCAGCAAGAATGTAATTCTGTTTGTAGATATTATGTGTATTTTTACCAATATTGACCCAGCCTGACATGAAGCATCAGTTGTGAATTCTAAGGGATGAATTCAGGGTTTTCTTAATAGAAGAATATCTTAACACTGATGTTAGCTACAAGAGTACAAAATTAATATCTGAGATTTCCAAAGAGCTCTGAAGAAACAAGGTGACCATCTCTAATGAAATGTAAATGATGTTGTATACCAAGTATCAATGTCCCTTCCCATTACCTGATGAAACTCACTCAAAATAGAATATTTCTGAGCAGTTCTGATTCTACAGGACCTTCAATTGAGCAGGGTTGTATTTTTATGACTGGTCAACGCAGGCTGTGAATTCTTCTGCCACACTTTAAAACTTTTATTTTCCTGACATTTTTTATCATTTACATATGACAGCCTATTTCAGGTCTTGCCAAAAAACAGTGCTTTGACTTTTCCGAGGTCAAACAGTGAATGACTTGCAGAGCTGTCATTAAAAGTACTTTTTTATGATTGCTGTTGCTACAGCTGATCTTTTGGCTCAAAACTTCCCCCTTGACTGCAAACTTTCTCTCACCAAAAGCTAAATTGTATGGTTCATACTGGCATTTAATTCATTAAAAAACTAATAAAATCTCCTTTTGGGTTCACAACATTTTATTTACAAGGAATGTATATCATGTATTTCTTCTTGTCTTGCCTTCTTTAGTTTGTCCTGGCATAAAGCATAAAACGCGAATTGCCTAAATTAAGAATCTGTCATCAGTCTCTAATGAAGGGAGATGCAGAAAGTCTACAAACAGTACAGGGAGCTTCTTAAGTTAGCGAAGAGGAAAGGTATGTCTGAGTTTCTGCTCTGCACTTGATTGTAGGCATGCAACTCAGAGATGTGTGTGGGACTAAACTGGTCAAATCTAGGTCTCTACAGTACAGAGCTCTATGTTTGACGTAGGCAATGAAAGGTCTTTCATTATCAGTGGGGAATATAGAGACTTTCAAGGTTTTAATTCATGTAACCTAACATAGATCTGGGAGGAGTCAAATGAACTGCAATCTAGAGCCAGTTCTTCATTGAGTGCAAAGGGAGCTTGGCAGGGCTATTTCAGATGTACTCGTTTCTCAGCCCCGTTGTTTGTGTCTTCATGCATAAAACATTAGTGCCAGGAGGCCCGTCTTCTGATAACCTCAGTGGTCAGATCATTCAACCAGGATGCAGAAGAGCTTCTGCTCAACCTAAGGGAGACTCCCCCTACAAATACTGAAGAAGTGCTCTAAATTTCAGTCAGTATGAAATTCTAGATGACGCTAGAAAAGTAGTGTCATTTAGCCAAAAATGCAAATATCATGTGTCTAAACTACAAGAAGCAAGAGGATACCTGACACAGTGAGGACTTAGAAGAGAGATAAAGAGCTCCACTGAGGTCTCAATTTATTGGCTCTATTTCTGCTTTTTGTTCAAGGCTAGTCTAATGTAAATAGCATACTAGCTAGAAAGTCCAAAAAAGATCCTGAAGGTGGCCTTGATAAATTCACAGCCTGAGGCAGAGCAATATTTTTGAAAGCTGACTCATGTGTGCAAACCACAAACCCCAGGAGAGCAGGACTGCAATGTGCTGTACATCTTTGAACATAACGAAAATAAAGGGAGGTTGTGTCTTACCTCCCAATAAACAGAGTCATCAAAGCAGTTCTGGTCAGATACTTGTCCCAGGAAGGGCAGCTTTAGAATACCACCTGCAGGACAAACAGCACTGGAGGTTAGAAAATGCACAAAATGCCCAAATAAATGTTCCTCAGATGTGCCCTGGGGAGTCATCTAAGTTTTCTGACTCATTTCCCAGTCTATGGAAATGCCCAACATCTTGGACATCAGGTCACTCATTATGAGAGATGCAGGTTTCTTCATGTTGACATGAATAAAGGCTTGTTTTTAATTGCTCAAACCTTTCCCAGGTTTCAGACTGGAATTTTCTATTTCAGCCTGAATTTTTGTTTGGAAAGTATCCATAATCACGTGGAAACATGTGACACCTAAATGAATATGTCTTAATCTCAAACTAGTTTCTGTTCAGAATTTTAAGTGTCTGAATCTAGAGAAGAATTCCATCCAGAACAACATCTTACTATTCCTATATATACAACCCAATATCTTTGAAGCATGTATTCAATACGGTATTTAGGCTGAATTTGAAGACAAAATTGTTGGAAAACTGTTTTTCTGTGTTTAAGTTTCTGCCATCACGCATTATTTCTATTTTTTCCATTTTGTATTATTCACGTGGAATTGTTGATACATTGAAGTTCTCCATGGGCAAACCTCTCAATTCACATATATTTCGGTTGCTCTATGCATCATACTGACCTGTCAGGGCTCCGCCCACCAGTGCAATTCCAAGTGTGCTGCCCAGGGCAGCAGCCTGCATGCCAGGAGTGAAGTGGACACCTTGCCTGAAAAGGGCAGAAAACAAACCATTCACAATCAAAAATATGTTACACTTTGAGACTGATAAGTGGTCTTACAGCATTGGACTTGCTGTCTGCTGGACAAGATGGCTCACAGGAAAATATCCTGCCATTGCTTTGTACAAGACAGAAATCATTATTTTATTCTGGGGTTTTTTTGGGCTGCAGATGAAAACAAGTCTTTTGAAAGGACTATTAGTATCTTGTAAACCTTTAGAGAATGCTCCTCTTTGTCAAGAAGACCAGCATTTCATCTTCTTGGAGTCGTTTCAGATAGAGAAATAGCACATTTTGTCAATTTTCTTGGAAATCTTACTGTTACCAGCTGTGTAATTTGTAGAATTGTAATAAAGATTCTTCTATATTTGAATGGTTCTGTATGCTGGTTTTGATGATGTATTTAATTTATTTATTTTTACTTGAGCTTTTAATTTGGAACAAGATTGGCATATAAACAGTATGATAAAGGCAGGATATCAAGAAGAGTCCTATTTAAACCAGAATACGATGTCTGACATCAAACCAAAGATGCATTTTCTGAAAAAAAGTAATCAAATTAGATCCAAGGAAGGTGGAAAATTAGGATAGATCTTCAAATTCAATAAGGTCCTTTCTCTCTTCTCTGTATAACTCACCTAGCCTCGTCTTTTATCGCAGTTACTACGATGCCAGCGATACCTCCCAGTATTCCCGGTAAACCATGTAAATTATGAACTCCACAAGTGTCTTGGATGTTCAGCTTGGATGCCAAGAAAGGCTGAAATAAGGGGAAATATGAAGTTTATAGTGAGTTTATTGTCTTCCATTATCTATAGAATGATATGCAAAAGAAAGTAGTGCAGAAGTACAAGAAACAATTTAACTTATTTTATGGACACAAAGCTTAGCTATAAACCCTGCTACCTTTCCCTTCACTGTGAAATTGTTTCTATGCAGAGAAGACCATGTATCTATAATGGTACAAATGTCCAAGCTACCATCATAAATATAATGGTGCAAAAGATGTGACAGTCCATTGATATTTATAATCTTTTCAGCCACTGCAGCATAGGTTGAAAGAGGTGGCTAACTAACACATACATGCCTGTTCTGAGTCTGCTAGTCAGGTATTTTCTTCCAGAATGTTTCTCCATCAGGAAATTGCAGTTTAAACAGTTTTAGTCAGAATATTTTGTTTCTACAATTTGCACATGAAACAATTTTATATTTCAAAAGTATTTTTTGATTACAGACCTATTTAGAAATTTCAAAAGAGTGAAATGTAATTAGTCCTATTTCACTGAAACATGGGTTTGGAGCAATATTCTGGCAGCCTCTTGAACAGAAATCCCAATGTTAATGAATTTTAATATGTTCATGATCCTTCTCTCTTTTTAGCTAGTTGGACTGAAGTTAGCTCATAAACATATATTTAAATCACAGTAACTTAAAAATAACTTTAGCTAGAGCTTACTCTCTATACTGTATCAGTCTAAAACTCCCTTTCTAGCAGACAACGGGAGCTCCAGTAAAGCCAACGAAGCAAGAGGTGGGTCCTCAATACTCACAGTCAGGAAGCGGAACCCGAGGACAGAGATGATTCCAGCCATGCTCCCAATGCACATGGCAACAAAAGGGTGGATTGACATGTCAGCACAGGTACCCACTGCTACTCCTCCTGCCAGGGTGGCATTTTGAATGAGAACCTGCAAAGAGTATACAGAGGTGGAGATGAGATATGTGGAACAGAGGCTTGTTTCAGGGCTGAGTGGCTTCGAAGGCTTTTTTGCATACAGAAGTTTACCTTTTCTTCAGGTGGGATTTTTCCAATGAAGAATGAACAGGAATTTAAAACAGGGTTCCCTGTTACATATTCAGGGTGTTGGTTCAAAGCTGCTCTAAGCCGGTTTAACTCAGGCCGGGTTAATGACTTTCAACTTTTACAGAGTCACTAAAACTCATCTGACGGCTCGAGAAGCCAGGCTGAGCCAGTGAGAGCTGCCTCCTAAACCAGCAGCAAATTCTGCAAGCCCAGTGAACTGTGCCTGCTCACGCTGGGCTGACATAAACACTGCAACGGCTGGAAAGAAGTGGGTGAAAACAAGGGGCTGGATTTCAGGGCAAGGAGATGAAAGTTGGCAGCCTGGCAGCCCCAACCTAGCTGGGCTTTGCCTGTTGCGCAGCTGCACTGTGAGATTGCCAGGGAACAGGCTGTTGCCTTAAAAGACCTATTTTGGCTATTGCAATACTGTTACCTCACATAGGAACTTCTTGGGAGCAAGACCCAAAAGTCCACCTGAACGTTGGACTGATGTCTCTATGGTCCAGCAGGTTTCACGGACAAAAGAGAACAAGGGAGCGGGACCATCACTCTCCAGATGCAGTGATCTCACTGAGGAATCACCACGTCACTAAAACAGGGTGGGTTGCCTCAGGGCCCAATCTTACACTATAGCTTTTAGAAGCATAATAGCTCTAATTTTGCCCACAGTATGCCCAAAGGCTCCAGATAGCCCATGGACATTGAGAATCTGCATAATCATCCTTGTTATAGACAAGTGACCTGATTTAACAGGGGTTGCGATGTGATTCTTACCATACTGAATTTGCCTCTTTGATCCATCAAGCTGGAGAGGGCAAATGTTACCACAGTACACGCAGCCAAGGAATAGTAAGTGTTGACAATGGCTTTAAGCTGGTAAATTGTTTCAGATGCAATGGCAGAGTTAAAACTGGGCCAAAAAAGCCAAAGGAACAGGGTACCTGCATGAATATAAGCCAAAACGAAACAAAGACCATTTAGTCACAAGGGGTATTTCAATGTGAAAGATCCAACACAACAGAACTAGCTACAAGAAACGAGGAAGATGACGAGTAAGAAACATGAAATAGCCAAAGCGCTGGAAGAAATAATAGATTATGTAGAAGGTTTTGTCACTGGCAGCTGGGATTTTGACACATGGTCTCTGTCAAATCTTACTGGAAGACTTTAACACTTTGTGACCCCTCGTTATGCCCCACTGACTGCCAGAGCTCACCACCACTGTGAAAACCAAACCACGATAGGATGCATTAGCAAAACAGTTCACATGCAAATCCTTTATCATCTATTAATATAACTGATAGTTTTAGCTGGTAAATTGATCTATGAATAGATCTGGAGGACAGATAGATGTATGGTTTCTAACATTCATTAGCGGGACAAGAACAGATCAATACTTCTAATTATGGCCAATTTCTATGCAAATGCTGCTTATAACAGAAGATTTGACAAAAAGAGTCACCACTAAAGCAAAGTAAAAATGCATCTTTAATTTGATCTCTCCTTTTTTTTTAACCAAGGAAAAACTGTAAAAATATGTGTGTCACTGAAAACATTGTGTATGCATCAGACAAAAAAGAATATGCCTCTAGGAGTGTACTTAAGAAAATGGATGCAGCGTAATAATAAACAATCATTAAAACATAGGAATGAAAGAGGGATGAATGACTGATTAGCACTCGCTATTACTTCACTTACCAATCATGGCAAATATGTCCGAATGATAGGTAGATTCTTCATTTTCATGTTTGTTTTTCAAACCAGGACGATACAAGACTAGAGTTACGGCCAAACCAAAATAAGCTCCAAAAGCATGGATAGTCATTGAGGCTCCAACATCTGTGGCCTGTGACAGAGACCCAGAATAATGCCACAGATTTTATACAGCATGACCATGAGGATTTGATGAAAGAGAAGTCTGGATGACTTCAATAGTTTATTCTCTATGGTAGAAACTAGAACCTAGTATATGTAAACTGGAAGTATTACAAAGTGAAAACATTTGTTATAAACAGAAAACAATTATTGCTAAATAGTTGTACCTGAAGTATTTCTGTAACTAGATATTCGTTGCCTGCAAAGATTGTGACCTCCACAACCGTCAAGATCAACATCTGAAGAGGACTTGTTTTCCCCAGGACTGCTCCAAATGAAATCAAGGCAGCTGCTGTACTGAAGTCTGCGTTTATCATGCTGAAGTTAAGAAAATGAATAAAAACAAAACATAGCAAAAAAACCCCAACAAAAACCAAACACAGGAAAAAAGAGAATCAGTTTAAAGAGACCTGAAATAAAGCTGTAATATCAAACCTGTCTTATCATTAAAATGATAGACCTCTAACCCTTCAGATACAGAATTATCAAGATCATCTTTGTGGATGAAAATTAAATCAAACCTTTCCAGTTGGGTTTTGTAGGGATCTTACCAACTAGTGAGGAAAAAGTGTGGGAAGGTTACCTCCTGCTTATACTATATATGTGCTCAGCTGATTGAAATTATAGTGAAAAGTCAGATGAGATGTGTATTGCGGATGTGCAGGGATATTTCCAGCTCTGACTGTCCTTTGAACTCCAAAGATGACAGCGAGCTCTTAGCTTTGGTCAGATGGTTTATCTCATTTCAAAAGTTTTGCGTGCCTTTCTGTCACTGTGCATCATGTTTATGCTAGCTGTCAGCAAGGACTAGTGTTAACAGGTTATGGGGAATGGCAAAGAGAAATAAAACCAGAAACTGGTCCAAAACTTGCAGCACAGAGGGGCACTAACTTATGGGTCCCTCTGCAAATGCCCGTCTGTAAGCGTTAAGGAGCTACTTATATTATTTCTGCTTGTCCCTCAGTAACATTTGAATGCTGTCCCTTTCAAAATCGTCTACAAGTTGTCTCAGAAAACAGAACTGCAGATGTGGAAAACATTCTGAGACCTTGGTAGAAGCAGGACAGATGAATGGGAGGGGGATTAAAAGTATCTAGAGACATTGCTCTTAAGGTCTCTTTTTCTATGATTGGGGTCCAAAACCTGCTACAGTGTGGTGCTCATGCAGGTCATTCCTCGAGAAGTAGGAGAAAACCTCATGAATGGACAGACACACTGTTCCAGCCTTTCTTCTGTGACCCATGTGTCACGGAAGGACAGATCCTTTCATGCCTGCTGGGTGCAGGAGGTGCTGTGCTACTGCTGGAGATCTCCCAGCTTCCACAGCTCCAGCGATCCAAAGCAGAGTCTCTCCACCACCTATGGTGCACATGTAACATAGCACCTCAATTTCATCCCACCCTTTGGTTCCCTTGGCTCAGGACACGAGAGGTTGCCCATTTAGAGGTGAAAGGCAGAGGAATGTTGAGAGGCGGACAGTAAGGCTCAATCAAATTTCAGAGAACTTACAAGTCTGATCCCACAGATGTGGTAGTTTATGGCTTCTCCTGATATCTTAAGGGATATAAATGTCAATTTTGATAAATTCACAGGTACCTTTTGATATCAACAGAAATTTTCTCTCCCTTTGTGTGCAAAAGTCCTTGAATCAGGGTTCCCCACTGGAGACCGAAGGCAGCAATGAGCATGTTGATACCAACACTGCTGAATCCATATTTCTTCAGAAAGGTCATCAGGAAACCAAATCCGACAAATATCATCACATGGACATCCTGAAAGACTGAAGGGAAAACATGTCTGTGTAGTGACTATGAAGGGAGGAAAGCTAGGGACAAACGAGGATTTAATAGAGGAGTTCCGAACTCATGTCATCAATGTGATCCATCCTTCCCCACTTTGACCAGCCTACTAGTTGAAGATTGAGTCTCTGGAAAATGCAAGACCCAATTATTGATTTTATTCCTTGCTATATCGTTATGGAAATAACTCTAGGTCTCTATGCTAGGAAATTTAATGGGTCTGGAATGGTTCTTTGCATGTGAAGCTACCTGGAATATCACAGCTTCATGTCCTTACAGAAAAGTTCTTTTCCTCCTCAAATAAAAGTTGTTACATCCAGCGTGTTCTAGCTCACTCCAAAATTGTACATGGGATTTTTTTGAAAGAATGCTAGTTGGCCCAGTGAAAGGTATACTTGTGATCCCTAAAAATTACTGTACAAGAGATTGATTTCTTTACCTGTGTAAAAGAAAAAGACATTTAAGGTAATGTCTAAACTAGTAAATTAACATTGCTAATCAGCATATACTTAGCCATCCTTTAAATATACTTTTTGTTTTTCAAACATTAATTTTGTTAAAATATGGCTAGTTCTTTTTCTACTTTTTTTGGAAGTTCTTTTAATTTCCTTTTTTAGGCTTTTTAATACAAGCTGAGTTTATCATCATAAACTGGATATTTTATATTTTGAAATATTTTTGTTACTCTGAAGTGGTTTATGTGGTTTAATTGACTCTACACCAAACAGGTTTGAGTCCTGTAATTACAGCTTTTTCTCTGATTTTATTGTTAGTAAGAACCTCAGTATAGAGAAATTATTTATTTTCATTTCTACTTCATTGCCTCTTACATGCAAATACATGGAAAAACTTGAGACATTGACCTGGTTAGTATAATATTTGGCTTGAAATTACATTTCCCAGATACGTACTTTCACCATTCCTAGTTTTGCTGTATGCATTACCATGTTTAGCCAAGAGAGGGCCCAAAAGTATAAGTTGCTGGAGATTCCTAATAAACTCTTATTATATTTGCACTGTCGCATTCCAGCCCTGACCTAGCACTGAAATACATACACGCATGTAGTAAGATCCTTTACATTGGGCTACATGCATGTAAGAAAGAGCACAGAAATGCAGGTGGTTTGCAGACATCCCCAATCCTTCTGCTTCCTCTTTAGGCTGGATATTTTCACATTTATTTTCCAACTTCAGTAATGGCCAGTGACGGGGTTTCTGAGGCCCTGCAGTCCTTTGCAAGCTACTAATTTTCCTCCACGTTACTCAATTTCCAGAACTACTATCCAAACTCTTGTGTTGTGCTTACTACTTATTTTAAAAGATACATAATCAACTTAACTTCCCCATTTAGGCTTCTGCTTTTGATACACTTGCATATTTTGTATTGCAGTGCTGCGTGAAAATAACTGTCTTGCCATACTAACCCAACCCTCCTGATTCTACCAGCAGCAAAGTCTGCAGTGTCTTAGTGGATGCAGAACCCGAACCACAGATTAATTTGCCCCAATTCCTGTGTCAGAGGGAGTCAGCGGGGGGTGTTTAGGAAAAAGATATTAAAGTCCAAGATCGTTTGACGGGCGGATCTGTCTGTGCCTCCTCCCAGCTCGCAGCAGCCTGTGCCCCAGGAACGCGGAGCTGCGCGCTCACGCCTGGCTCGACTGCGGCGGTGGACTGCACGTCTAGAGCAACCCTCCTTCAAATCTCTTGGAGAACACGCAGCAGGGGTTAGGACCGGTAGGGATGAGAATGGATAGCCTTCCCGGCGTTCCTCTAACACCACCCTGAGGAGCTCAGATGCAGGTGGTCACCCACTATTATTTTTTAAGAAGTGGAACAAAAATATGAGACAGCTCTTCTCGAATAAGGGAAGGAGTAACGCGAGATCTCTTTCCTTCTTTTTTGAGGGTAAGTGGAAACTGGATGCTGAACGAGCCTTTTTCTCCCCTTTTAAAAATAATTTTCTGTGAGTGACCATTCGTTTAGTAGCCTGTGGGATCAGCACCTTTGCATTTGAGAAAAGGCCCAGGTAATTTGTCTGACTCTTGTATAACCACTTTATTAAAAACTTGTTAATGCTACCAAAAAAATACAGAACTTGAGGGCAAATCCATAAAAGCTGCACAGCAACATCTACAAAAGTAGCCTTTTTGTTTGACTTTAGCAGAAGAAAGTGGAAATGTATTTAATAAATGCTTAGCATGAGAAGTCAAAGTGATATACGACTTCAACAGTTTTCAGTTTATATTATACGTGAGTTCCACGCACAAAATAAGGGGTATGTTTGAAAATTACCTACTTCTGCTCTTTTTATTATTTAATCAGCCTATGCCCTGAACTTTCCAATAAAGTTTTAGTTTTGTGCATTCAGGTTAGTCAGCTCCAGGTAACAAAAATTTTCCAGTCTCCCAGAGGAGATTATGGTTTGTTAGCATTCAGCATATTACTTGCTCTTGCAATCTGCTGGTTAAGTCATTGCAGACAAAGCAAGTAAATTGTTCTCATCAGAACAATCCCTTTGATGTACACAGCATCCCAGTAAGTCATGTCTAGGTTAGTGGAAGCTGCTTTACTGCTTAAGTAACCTGATTCTGTGTGTGAGCAACAGAACAGGTTTGAAAAACATGTTGATGACTGAGGAGTTTAATTCTCAGTGCCCATCAATAGGGCTTCTGCATGCTCAGATCTCTTTTGAATTGTGTTTTTAGAAATCTTACCCCAGCCCTGAAGATTAGAAGCAATTCTGTTTGAAACAAGCAGCTGGTTGGCACGTAATCCTGGGTCCTCCGGAGGGCTAGCCAGGATTCGTATAAATGTTTTAAAGCTGTCTGGACTTATTTACACAAAAGATTAAAAGTCCTGGTTAAAACTAGGTGAATTCATGGATGTTGAGGACAAATCTCAACTACTCTAGCCTATATCTTGTGCTTTAACTACCTCTTACACATCCTTTTAAAGAAGGGTAGGTCTGGAATGATTTAAAATGATGGAGAAAACAGCATGATTTGAAATAAACTGTTTCAGTAACTAGTTGTGTTTAACAAAACATAGTACCTCTGTCTGTGAGACAGGAAAATAAAGGTTGGGAAAAATGCTCCGGCAGGTTCTGAACAAAACCACTGTATGTGATTCTGCAAGGCTGCCCGAGACCAACAGATTAGTTCCACTGCAAGGTTTCTGCATGGTGATCAGTCTCAACACAAAGATGTTTGTGGCATCTAGGTTTATACTAAAACTGTGATTTTGCTTTGCCTAAAGGGGTAAACTGTAGAACCCTGAACAACAGGGCACGTAAGTTTTCCTAAGCCATGAGTCATGGATCAATCACAGGACATTACATACAGGATACCAGTACTACAGAAATCCTCCAGGAGTGCTTGCAAAACCATCACACACCCTTGTCCTCCCATTTGAGTGGCATGGCACATGTGAATTTGTCCATCCAATTCTCCATGCCTGTACTTGCATCCACCAGAAATAGATATAATGCAAAGCTATGCTTTGGGAATGATCTCAGCTCCCCCCCCCGCCCCGCACCTGAGTACAAGACTATGGTAATCCTCAATTATTATTTTCATCTTTCTTCCATCCAAAAATACTGAAACAGCTTGGATTCATTGCTCTGAGGTATTTAAGGCATATAAAAGCAGGCCCTGCACTGCAATTCTGAGGATATAAATTGTCCCCTGCATAAAACAACTAAATCTATGAGGTGGGTTAGCACCCCTGGCGATAGCATGGGAAGCAGTTTGAACCCATCATTTTGTGAACTCAGGGGACGTCCTCGCTCAGGATATGTCCTAATACGTCTATACAACCATAGCATTAACTTTCTGCCGGGTCTTCAGGCAAACTGTGCTCTTGTGTGCACTTTGTAGACAGGGAAGTTTGAGAGGAAGAGGGCCTGAAAGTGAAAATACAGGTATTAGGAAACCCTGCTTTTATTCCACTTTGTTATTGTGAATGAGATCCATCGACTCGTAGGTCAGCATCTAAAAGTCCAACATTACATCCGTGGCATTTGCTTAGTTTATGTCTCTGCTGGGAAAGTGAACAGCCTAACCAAAAGGCAAATGGCACAGGGTGCCACACCTGTACAGTTACACACTCTTCTCTCCCAAACACTGTTCACTCCTGTCCCACTCACTGAGAGTAGTCCCTTATCTATGCCTAAAGCATAGGAGGAGGACATCAAGGTGCTGGTTTGCATGAGCGAAAACCGAGCCAGAAGCTTGCGAGCAGTTCAGTAGCGCGGGCGTCGTGCAGGTATCACATAGTCATACGCTGCCTGTGCACGAAGGCATGGGAGGAGGCAACTTCTCCCACGTACTTTAGATGCAGGTATTAGGGAAGAAATAACTATAGGTGATCCCTAACTGGATAGATTACATTAAAAGGCCTGTATTGTAGTGTTAGCATCTGGTGAGAAGAATCCTTTTCTCTATGATGTTGATGAGGTTCCTGACCTCTCTCTGACACCTTTTTAAAATGGAGATATTAAATTAAAAAACAGAGCTCCACACAAGGGCTGGGAGAGGGTTTTCTTAAGTGCAAGAACAGTCTATCTCAGGGGCTCCCCAGGGAACACAGTACCCATGATGGTGTGTGTGGCAAAGGCAATCTCCATCCAGAAGACTCGAGGTTTACTAAGAAATGTCCCACAGGACTGTTAAGGGGCTATTAAAGAAGTTAATTATTATTTAATAGAAGACTATTAAATTACTGGCATAAGCATAAGGATCCCATGCGCCTTTCTTCACTTCCCTTGGTAAGGGGAACTCCAGGAAAATGCAGGTCAATTTAGTACCAGAGCCAGCAGGTATGATATTCAGACTGGAGAAGGTAATTTTCTCTGTTTTTGCAGGGCAAAGAGACCTTAATCTGAGTCTGAAGGACCCATGTCCTAGACAACATCCTTCAGGCTTACCAAATTGTAGAATGATGCCCAAAACACTATTGTTCTGTGGCTGTATCTGTTGTTGTGTTTTTTTGGGGTAGAGTCAGAGAAGAGGTAGGTGGACAGGTGTTTTAGGCAATAGCTATGTTAATAAAATAACAGTGCCAGAGCAGAATTATATGTGCTGTCAAATTATTTGTGTGGTTTCTGGCATAGTTTTTACCTAGGCCAACTATTACCTCATGGGTGACAGTGGACCAGGGATCATTCCCAATATAGTGTCTAGATAAGGCCACCTAATTTCGGAACTGGGATAGTTCAATATCATGGACATGGCCAAGCTGTGCCTCAGAAAGAGAACGGACTCTGGCATGGCCTGAGTTACTATCTCCCAGGGATAGTGCTTCATATTAGTGGAGTTAAGCCAATTTTGAGTAATTAGCTCCTGATGTTCATCACCTGACTTGCATCTGGAGCTGAATAATGCTGTGCATTCACTGTTCTCTCAACTGGACAATGCTCTGTGTGAGAATACACGACACAAGTCTACTAGGGAGTGAAGAGACCCTGGGATCACATTCCCCTGTAACAGTCACTGAAAGACCAGTCAGAATCAGACAAAACGAGGGATACATTCAAAATTACATGGGTACTACATACAGGCAAGGAGTTGTGTACTGTTATGAACATCATTAAGAGGTTTGCAGTCAGGGTTCCAAGTTGTTAAGACATCAGAGCCAAGAAAACAAACAACAGACCTTCAAAACTGCCATCAAAACACAGGCTGCTCCTCTGCAGACTTATTTTTCTGTTTATTTACAACAGTCTGATCTTTGCATGAGGAGGAGGAGGGTGGGAGAAGTAAGCAACTACTTCTCAGTCCAAAAACTTTCTCCCTAAACTTCATCAAGCATTTGCAGAGCAACAAATTAACAGAAATGTTTGCTGGCTGAACCGTTACTCTGTACAACTGAGCCACTGCTTTGAAAAATAGGAGGGGGCTATTCACCCTTGTGACAAAAACTATTGCCCTTCATGGAGTCCAGTTTCTGCAAACGTATTTTGTAATGATGATGAATATGCTGCCCAATTTCCATGTTCTCATAAGACAACCTTTTGAATCCTGAATAATAGTAATGAAATGTTCTGTTCATTTTCATTATTTGATGCAGTATTTAGGATAGAAGGTCCGTCAAGAAGCACTACCATCCATCTCTGAAAAATGCTAGAATTGTTCAAAGCAATTCATATTTCTCCAAGTTTTAACCTGCTATGCAAACACTAGAACTATTTTCAGAACTCTTCTCTCCCAGAACACCTAACTTGTCAGCAGTTAGCTACTTTCAGAATTTTATATGTGCTCAACTTGAATTTGAACCTTTGAAGCCTGCTGCTTTGACACCTCAGAAAAAGTTTGTCTGCCCCAAACCATGCCTTTCTTTTCTAGCTGTATCAGTAGGTCTCACAAGTTATTCAGAAATTTTGCTTAGGATTAGTTTAAAGAAATTCTCACTTCTATGAATCTTAGACAGCAACACTTACCTGGGTATAAAGATTCAGAGGCATTATGGTTGCCATATTCCACAAATATCCCAAACAAAACAATGATGGACACTTCCAGAAGAAGAGCCAGGATCGAGAACTTGAACCTCATGTTGGTGTCAAGGGCTGAAGGTATTGCAGGAGAGCAGGCGGCTGTGAGAGCTTGATAAAGTACGTTTGCCTTCAGTGGAGCTGCCTAATTCAGTGGATCTGGGTGATAGAGCAAAAAAAAAAAAGAAAAAAAAAGAGAGACAGGCGAACACACCATCACACCCACTATGGGAGGGAAATGGGAAATAGTATGGGTCTATATAGCAATTTCTATTTCCCAGGCTATTTCTGTGCATGAAATGCTGGCTTACTTTTTTTTCAATTTGTAATGCAAACCAGCTCATTTAGCCACAGATATGCTTCTCACTGTCTTATACGTATTTTAAAAAGGAAGTAGCCTAAAAGAAAATCGCACAGAGCCTGGTTTGCTGCACATAGTAAGAAACACAGTCACAGTCAGTTATGTTTCCTGTAGTCAATAATTTCTTGAAGTTGTAGCTTTTGTTTTAAAAGGTAAATAATTTTTCATCTTATATGAAACATGGATAATTTCCTATCATCTCTTCATATAGGATATGATAAGCAAAGAGAAGCTCTTTCAGCAGGCTGAAGAAGTATTTGTTCTTATTTCACAATGAATGAAGCACTGAGAGCACAAGTTCTCATTGTGAACTCTTATTTAAAAAGAAAATAATTATACTTCTTCATAAGAAAAAAGGATATTCCTAGTTACTAAAAAATAAGCTGTAGATTATTAAAAAGAGGAATTTGAAAAAACAGCTCAATTTTTCTATTTTAATTATTGCTTTTTGCATTTCCCTTAGCTCAGACAATGAAAACAGGTCAGAGAGTAAATCTCTTAAATGGGAAAAAATTAAATTTCATTTAGATTACTGTTGGATGATCACTTGTTCTTGAGATTCACACTGCTTATCAAAATTTGTCTTGACTCTTAAAAGTTTTGTGGATGAAACATTTTATTGATGTGGTACTGAGTAGCTTGGCCTCTGTTAATCCAGTATTCAGAAGATAGGCCAAAATTGTATCGTAGGAGCCTTTATTTCATGAAAAGTTGTATCTGTTAAACAAAAGGATGATATTGCGGTAGTAGACTAATTGGTCATGAAGTAGCAGTGCTAGGATACAGCAATAAAACGCCGTGTCAGTCCATGGGTATAAGAATCGGTATAAACTATAGATGCTGGGAGGTGATGCTACATTGGGCTGCTGCCCTGGTGAGGCTACTGTTGGAAACTGCTCACATGTTATGAGATTTAAAGAACTCAGGGGTTTTTAGGGTCCATCTATACTGGTGTACCAGGCGGTGCCATGGCCTTTTCTCTGGTCCTGAGGCCAATGTACAGATCTGTCAATCTTTAGCTTGCCAAGCAGGGTGGCTGACACAAGGCACCGTTTAGAATTGGGCCCTGCTCATGGTAACTCCTGGATTAAATCTGCTTGACACTGCTGTTGTAATCTTAGGGAGGGTAAAAGCCCTGGCACTGTTCTGTTTTCTAGTACAAAGATTACAATTAGACCATTGTCCAAACTAAGTTTAAAATGACCTCAGCTTTTTCTCCCTCAAAATGGGCCCGTGGATTTGGAATGGAAACCAAATTATTTAACAAGAACATACCAGTTTGTCACAGAATCAAACTTGCAAGTGGCAAAGTTAAAATAAGCACATCCGTATTTTTTCTTTGTAGCGACTGTATTTCATCTAGACAGCTCAAAGAGAGGAAGCAGAGCTTTGTTAAAAAGCTATTGCTCATCTTTGCTGTACCCCAGGATAAGACAGACGCCAGCGTTTGATTGTAAGGACCTGGGAGCTCCTTCATTTGCACAGGAAGTGATTAAAAAAGAACAAAATTACAAGTAAAGTTCATTGGTTTTTTCCCCATACCTCAGCCATGAATAACTTGTGTTATTCATTACGTAATGTTTTCCCTAGTGAAAATATCTCACGTGAAATATCTCATGACATATGTGCAATCCTTATATTAAGTCCCTTCAGGGGTGCAGAAAAGGCTCCTTGTTGAAAACTGATTGGGGAAAGTGCCTTTTAATATACATTTAAATTTTAAATGGGTCAAGACAAGTTCATTCAATCAGGACTTTCTCTGAGATTATTACTTTATATTTTAAATTATATGCAGGTACATAAACACACAGACACAGACACACAATCTATATTGAAAGAGTATTCATGCATGTCTTGGTCATGTTGTACTGCCTTTGTAGTTAATGCAAAATTATGTGCATCTCAAGAAAATGATTAGTCTTAACTCTCTTAAACAGTTGTCTTAGGAAAAGATGCATAATGTTTTAGAGATCCTTATTTCCCTTCATTGATTATATTGCAAATCTTTGGTGACTAGTTCAGGTTTAAGCATCAAAACTCTGGAAACTTGACTCAGGCCCAGGCCCGAGCTTTTCACCCAAGATTTTCAAGGACTTGCCAAATGTGTCTTGCTCTGCCGTAAGTCATCTGGCTGTGCAGTGCATGAGATGGGGATCTGGTGCCTGAGAGTACAAAAAAAGCTGTGCTCCAGCACTGTGGGCTAGAAAGCTGACGTACCAGTGTAACTGGAATACACAGTCCTTAAGCATTACATTTAGCAAACCTCACATTGCCGCCTTAGCGGAATGCCCATGCCTAGCTTTCCCTCCTCCTGTGCTCACTTTTTCTTTTCTCTTTTTTTTTTTTTTGGCCAGAAAGAGCAACTTAGCTATTTTCCCGGTGAGGTGAACTAATGTCCAGCAGCCACAGATTAATGCCCCCTATACACGTACAGGTGATTTACATGCAAATAGGGACTCTGAAGAAATTATATTCCAATATTCATGTACTTCAATATTTGTTCTTCTAAATAAATTAAATACTCCTCTCTCACCATTAACGAGGTTTAATCTGTCAACATTTAACTTCTGGTATTACCAACTTGAAGCAAAAATGACTGACAACACTGACTGCCAGGAAGAAGAAGATGCTTTATCCAGAGGGTGGAGCTGGGCTACTTTGCTCACTGGGCTTTTTGGGAAAACCCAGTTTGGCCTGCCTCACTGCCTCACTTTGTGCCCGTTGAGATGGGCTTTGGCTTGTATCATGTTTGGGGCTGGGGACTGCTTCTGGAAATGGCAGGTCTTTTACATATTCTCCTCAAACCTCTCCAAGGGAAGAAGGATAGAGATCCATACCCTGAGCCTGAGCCAGTAGTGGCAAGAACAGTTACAGCTTTCCTCATCACCGTGGAAACTTTGTGCGCAGGAGAAATTCAGTAGGTCCCGCGTTTCGGCCTGATATATTTCCCAGCCACGTCAATGGCTGTCTGTCATTCCTTTTTTTTCCTGGTTGTCTTGTTTCTGACACAAGCTTGCCAGGTGATGGGGAACAGCCACCTGCAACATCTCGTTTCAAAGGCCATCAGTCTTTACATGTCCATCCAACTGCTGCATGGGGCAATCAAAAATGCACACATCTTGAGCTGCCTGTCTTTAGTGTCTAGGAAATTCTATCGTCTCCTCCTTAGCTTCAGCACAATCATGATGTCTATAAATACAAAGGAAGAAATGAGGGTGTTCTTTGATAATTATTGGTGCACACCTGAATCTACTAACTAAATTTGGGTATTTGTCTTTTAAATAGCCATTGGGTTTTTCCTTCTACCTTTCCGTCTGATGGAAAAATATGACATTGGTGAGTTATCACAGCCTTTATGTAAATAAATGTGAAAAGTTATGGCAGACTTTCAAGCTTCCAGATAAATAAAAATAAGAGATGAAGGGGTAGTTTGAGCAGTATCCTTACCTAAAGATGAGAAAGAAGCTGCTTTTAATAATCTTTTTACAGAATACTCTCAAGCATCATCAGAAATGGCATTCACCTGACCAGACATATGCTATACATTTCTGTATCTGATCTAAACAGTAACACTTGCCTTTTAAGTCAGAAGATAGAAATAGAAACTTCCAAGGTTTGTTCTATCCAAGCAAAGGCTTTGGTAGAAGCTCAGTAGTGGGGATGCTGTTAAAAAAGAAAACTGGAAAGACACACCTAAAAATAATTATTTTTCAGTGTTGTTTACAGGGTTTCTTAGCTGTGCTAGCTATAGACTTACTGGCAGCATGGAGTTTGGAGGGTCGTTTTCCAGTGTCAAGGAAGTTATGTATTCTTCTGAATTACCTTTTACCTGAAGATCACATTATGCACAAAGGAGTCTTCAAAACAGTTTCTAGCAAACTTTTCTGTGTTTATCTATCAGTTGAGATAAAATTCAAGTGGACTTGCAGCTCTGGGTAAAAGTCCTGATCATCTGTGAATCTGCACAGATTCTGTAACATGCTGCTTTCCCTTATTAGTTTCACCCTTCCTAGCAAGTAATATGAATTTTCTCTACCCATCCTTTCTTCCCTAACAGTTTCATTCACAGAGTGACTCCCCTCCTCCCCCTCCCCTTCCAAATGCTACATTGTAGGAACTGTTTTCTAGACAAATACAAGATATTCTTCTGAGCTTATGCATGGATCACATGTACCACTTTAATGATTTAAATTATCAACTTAGGTGCCTCAGTTTGCACATGGGTGGGTATCTGTTTTCCTGTGAGAAATAATGGCAAAACAAAGTGCTTTTGAGAAATAGTGACTCTAGAGAGCTATGACATTAGGTGATATAACTGCAATGGTAAGTGTATTCATCTCTTTGCCTTGTCTGTGACAAGTCGATTTACAATCCCTGTCTTGTGGCCCAGGTACTTTTGTTCCTCATATGAAGTTTTTTTTTTTTTACCAGTTTTCTGTGTTTCTGAGTTTTAAGGTGTCTATTCCATTACCTGTAAATATTGTGTGTGATTTCCATCTACCTCTTTACTGAAAACTAGATAAACCCTTTTCAGCTTAATAAATCCTCTTTTTTTTGCCCCCGATGGTATTTTACAGTTACAATTTTGCTCAGTACAATACTGTGCTGTTCCTGCGAAGGTCCTGTCTGCTCCATTTGCTGTAAGGAAAGGCCACATCGCCGGAGTGATGACTACAGGAAAATTGGCACGCTTTCTGTTTCAGCAAGAGTGCTTGTTCCCATCTCTTCCACTTCATCGTGCCCTCCTGTTGAGAAGGTTAAGTACTTCTCTCTCCACTAAATCTTGCAGAGTACACAAATGGTACAGAAATCTTGAGTGAGCTACATAATGCTAAGTTTGCCGCAATAATTGCAATGCATGCATGAAGAGTCAAAGAGGGTGGTTAGGGAATATTCCTCAATGAAAAGACGTGTTAGCTTCAATTTCCCTAGCTAATATAGCTCCCAGTGCTACTTTTGTACAACAATCCATCCATAGCAGCCAGATCGGAGAGGGTGTCTGTAGACCGAGACCGTAAGAAACAGGCTCCAGGGAGCTGATCCCAGAAGACCTCCTGCTCTGTGTGGCACTTTCATCATTTATATAAACATCAGCCTCTCAGAGGCCAAGCTATAATGTTCTTAGTGGCACAGCAGCAAGGTGCCATTGTACTGGCAATGCATGAAATAATTGGTCTGACCTACATGAGGATTTGTCAAGACAGAGAGATAATAAATATCTGATTCCGATGACTCAATGAATGCTGTAAACTCTGAGCGACACCACAAGTTAAAACCCAACGTAAACTGTGCATTTTGTACATGCATTAACACTGATCCACAAGTTCTAATTGGTAGAACCTTTGCACAGGTTGCAAATGTAGGTAGAACAATCAGTATGTAAAAAATTCCTACAAGAAATTTCCCTATTGTTTGTTTTTCCTATGTACAACTAACATCTCCTTCAATTGTCTGAATATTAGGCAAGTAGGGACTTTGTTTGTGGCTTGAATGCTGACCAAACAGAAGACATGATTTGTGACCTTAGTAATTAATTTACATGACTGTTTTTTAGTTACTAGGAAGTAGGTAGTAAATCACTGAACACCCAGAAGTAGTCCTGTGCTATTGAACTGACAAGATGAATTTATTATTTCCTTGCAATGGGCCAAACACAAATTCAATGAACAACTGCAATCCACCTTGCTATCTAAAATACAACATTTCTCCTGGGACAAACCAGCACTGGAGGAGGTACTACAATGAATTGAGAGCAAATAAATATGGGCATATAAGGAAAAAATAACTTCAATGGAAAAGTCCAGTCTCTGAAGTGTTCATACCAAGATACAAGTTTTCATGCCATAGTTCATTAGATGCCACATTCTTCTTACATACTTTCCAGGTACATTTAAAACATATGCTTACCAGCATTAAATAACTCAAGTAGGGCTGGATAAAAATCTTTTATACTGGTGTTCACCTGATCTGTCTAGCTAGATCTGCAATGACTGTTAGCGTGAGGCTACTGGAATTATCTAACCTCCAAAGATTTAAGCTTCGTTTATGACATACGATAGTCAATATTATGTCAAAATGGTCTGGATTGTTATTGTGTTTCAAAAGCACCCATCCTTATGTTTATTGATTACGTAAAGGATGGTCCAAGGCCCATCCAGGAGGCAGGGCAAAAAACAAGAGTAGAGGCAGGTACTAAAATGGGGCTCCTGGGCCATGGGCAAGTGGTGGGAGAGGGTTCAGGGGAGGCTGGTCAGGGCCACTAAAGCCTATGGGTGCCTTCGCTGCCCTAAAACCTCCTCAATACCTGTTATTGAATACTATGCTTGGATGGTCATTCATATTTCTGGTGATTTTTGCCTGACCAGCAAAATTTTTACATTTTTGGATGGCCTCTCCCTTATCTCCTGGTTTGTGTCCCTGCCTTCACATTCTACTGCTTCCTTTCGTTGCACTTTTCCCTCCTGGTCCTTTATACATTTCTTTTTTTTCCATTGTCTCCTGTCTCCTTTCCCGTTTATAAACTGATTTCTTCATGAACACTCAGCTGCTACAATTTGTGGAAGAAGCACGATGGCTGCTTCCAATACGTTATTTACCACGACTGACATGTTTTACCTCTTCAGTCACCCAGCATTTGTCTGCTTAGGAACACATGGAATTTTTAAGACGTTGAGGACTTTTCCTGGCACTGTAGTTAGGTTATCGCATAATCCCTTCCATAAATGTTTTGCCCTCTATTTGTAAATTTTTTATGTCCTTTTTCATTCACTTGGAAGGCTGCTGCTGACTTTTCTACTTTTAATGCTTAGAAGCTGATTTCTTCACTAAATTTATTAATACAGTGTATATACCTTTTTCTTGTGATAAAAATATCTGGTAGATTAAGCTGCTTTTACTTTTTTTTTAACCCTTCTGATGTTTGTACAGCGCAATCATATTCCTTTTCAGCTTTTGCTTTTTCTAATCAAGTGGGCTCTTTGATTTTCTCTGATATTGCAGACTGTCTGTTTTCCTGAATGTGTTAATATCTCTTCTTTTGGGGCTTAATTTCAACTCACTTAAGGACAAATAACTAGAGCTGTAAACAGAATTTCTAATAAATTCTCACCAACATCATGTAAGATAGCATTAGCTCTTCTGTTTTCTGGAAATGCGTGCTACATCCTAAGGTTCGCACTTGATTACAACTTCACTTCACTTTTATAGTTAACAGCCATCCTGCAATTAATATATCTGGGTTTTCCCCTGTAGAATTGGTTCATGTTGACTGCCTCCCACATTATCACAGAAAACTGAGTAGATGTTAAGCATCAGGTCTAAAGTAATCATCATGACTCCCTTTATGGCTTGAGGCTTTTCCAGGCCTATGCTTCATCCTACTAGTTTTGGACTATTTTTTCCTGCTCCCCATTGACAATAAAAAAAGATCCAGACTGCGCTACTTAGAACTGGACAAATAACTTATCATCATCTAAGAAGGTACATTACCCACCCATATCTGCCTCCTACCCAATGACCCAGAAAGAACAATTGAACGATTGAAAGTTTTCTTTTTATTTAGAACAAGAGAAGACTAAGAGGACATATAATAACACACTTCAAATGTCTTTAAGGTTTCTGTGATAATACATCTCTTGTATTACTAAAAGGGAGAAAGGGGAGTTACTAGCTTTTAATTCCATGTGGCATCTGCAGAAATGAACGTCTACATTGTAGATGTCTACATATATCTCAGTGAACTGGTGCTTGCTTTGTTAGAGATAAGGGAAATAGATACTTAAGGAGTGTGATTAAACATATCCTAATACAGATATCCGAAGCAGGTAAAAATTACTTGCTTCTCTCTCACTCTTTCATTCTCTCTCTGCCTCTCCCTCAAATATAAAAAGGACTAACTCCACAGGCCTTTAAAGTTAGGTGAGATGAATCACACCTGAAATTCTCACAGACTTTACCTATTTTAGCTGTATAGCAGATTATCAATTTGAGAAAATATAATTTCTGTTTCAGGGATGAGGAATTGAAGGAAAGAATCCTCTGCAGTCTGAGGATCAGGCTCTGACTTACTCCAGGATCCTTTCCAGGGGAGACTCAAGAAATTTGGCACCAGGACTCGTGCCTGTTGTGGTCCAGCACCAGTGCCTCAACCGCAAACATTGACTGGGTGAGATGAGGGTGATATGAAGAGATGTCAAAGCGTCTGTCTGTCTTTCGAGAAGTCTTCTTTGGGACTGCAGGACACCTGGTCAGGTTACTCTTAATTTTTCCATGTCAGGTATCATTCTTAAAATAGTAAGGAGACTTATCAGAAAATTCACTGTGAATGGCAGCAAGAAGTTTGGGTGTATGTTTTGGCAAGTGAAACATGCCCTATCTTTTGGGTCACCAAAAGGTGTCAATCAGACCCGCTCATTCCATTGTCTCCAATGGGCTTTGGAAAAAAGCTTTTTAGGCATGACTACTCCTAGCACATCCTGAAGACAACCACACAATCCTGTGCCTGTTCTTTATATCTAAAGGCAAACATGTAATAAAAATAAACAGGTATCTTAAGCAAGGGCTGCTTTAATTTCTCCTAGAAACAGGGTTAGCTGAGACAAGAGTGTACTAGATAGCACCAATGCTGCGTGGAAACAATCCACTCACTATATATACACCTGAGGAAGGAGAGAGGGTAAAGAGCCCTCTGGGTACATAAAATGGTAAATAAAACTCTTTAACCTGCAACAGTAGTTCTCCAGACAGTCACAAAACCACAGAATTCCAGGAAAGCCTGCCAGATAGCCACCAAGTCACAACAATAGTGCCTGCTTCAGAAAAAAGAGCAGGGAGGAGACTCAAAACCTGATTTTGATTTGGAAAGGCTTGAGAGTAAAATGTCTCCAGATTTACCAAACTGTCAGACATGAGGTGTTTGCCTCATTTCTTGCCACTGTCTCAAATACCCAGCTTTTGCCTTGAACCAAGAGAAGGATGCTGTCCTTACACTTCCAGAAGAGTTAGAGCATGTGCAAACTAGGTGCTCCCAGATCTTCATCTGAATCTTGCCAGGTGTTAGCTGACTCCTTCTGACAGATGCTGATGTTGCAACCAATTAGTAGGCTTTTCTACATACTGGAAGTATTTATGGCTAGAATCTTGCATCATTAGACCTTCATTGCCATATGGATCAAGGTGGGGAAAACAGAACTTGACTTTGAGTTAGTCTATCTGTAGATGAGAAGTCTGTATTCATATACCAGCGGAGCATTCTGCCGACTACTTCCTAGCTGGATACACAGCTTTTAGTAGCAAAACAGCATTTCCAATGTTAAGAATCTCTTATGAAGGACATTCTCTTGGTTTCAGCTGGGATAGAGTTAATTTTCTTTCTAGTAGCTGGCATAGTGTTGTGGTTTGGGATCGGTATGAGAAGAATGTTGATAACACCGTGATGTTTTCAGTTGTTGCTGAAGAGTGTGTATACCAAGTCCAGGATTTTTCAGCTTCTGATGCCCAGCCAGCAAGAAGGCTGGAGGGGCACAAGGAGTTGGGAGGGGACACAGCCAGGNNNNTGACCCCAACTGGCCAAAGGGGTATTCCAGACCATGTGATGTTATGCCCAGTATATAAACTGGGGGGAGTTGCCTGGCAGGGGGATTGCTGCTCGGGAACTGACTGGGCATCAGTCGGCAAGTGGTGAGCAACTGCACTGCGCATCACTTGTTTTGTATATTCCAATCCTTTTATTAGTATTGTCATTTTATTGTTGTTGTTATTATTAGTTTCTCCCTTTCTGTTCTATTAAACTGTTCTTATCTCAACAAAAGAATTTTACTTTCTTTTTTCCTGATTCTCTCCCCCATCCCTCTGGGTGGGGAGGAAGTGAGTGAGCGGCTGCGTGGTGCTGAGTTGCTGGCTGGGGTTAAACCACAACAGAGATTTTTGCTGCTGTAAGCTTCTGTGCAGTGGAACTTCTGCCAGCACAGAAATGCTGGAAGGTGAGAATTCTTCACACCTCTGAGCTAACAAAAATATTCCCATGAACCATTCTAACATTTGGACTGTGCTTGAGCAGTGTCGTATTTTGCACTCCTCATCGGGCTGAGGAAATATGTGTGGAATCAAGCATAGGAGTGAAAAAAATTTCAAGCAGGCTTGCCTGTAAGCCACAAATTGGGGATGAATACTGCAAAGGACATCTAGAACTTGTGGTTAAACTGAATGATTAAATTGTTCCATGTGATATTAAAAGTTCATGCAAAAGCTCAGTTCTCTTTCAGATTTATTCCTTTTAATCAAACACAGTTTTGTATTACTAATGCATTACCCTCTGTATAATAAAATAGGAAGGAAAAAAAAAGCAGTTTTGTCACTTGCAGTAACTGATACGTTGAGAAACATCTCCTGACATAAGAAATAGTGACACCTGCACAGGAACCACTCCTAAAACCAAAGCACTAACTTAGGAATTTACTTAAAAAAAAAAAAAAAATAAAAAAGGTGACATTTTTATGTTTTCTGATAACGTTGTTGGGTGAGGGAGGAAAGTCTCCTCCGTCATACGGCCAGAGTTGCACAGCCACATCTGCAGAAGAGGTGAATCCATTCTTGCTTTGAAATTACTGGGTTTGTGTAATTTCTGTGCTTCAGAAGCACTAGTGGTTAGAAACTTCCCCTTACTCCTCAATGTTTCAACTGTGTCCAAAAATCACAAGGGCTACATTTCAACTTTTGCCAAAATAAACAGCATTTGACCCTGCAGGCATTAACTTTGTGGGAAACTGGAGTTATCATATGTGCCTGCACAAAGACTGCTTTATATCAATAAATAAAAATAACATGGTTTAACATATACTTCCTTTGTTTTCTTCAGTATAGGTTTCTGGAATATGCTTACATTGGGAAGGACTTTTTAGAAAAGATAGATCAATGGTTATGCATGCCCTAAAATAAAAATTGGTGTTTTAAAGCCAATGAGTATAATTAAAAAAAAATCTCGTGTTTCATTCGAAATTTGACAACAAAATAAATAAAAGCCTTAATTTTGTTTTAATTTGGCAGCTTGGGTTTTCCTCCTTTACTTCCATCACTTTATGCAGAAGTAGGAGAAGAGAAGAAAGCAGAGGAGTGTTAATGATTCAAAACAGAAAGATAAAAATGTCATTTGATTTGATTCTGTTACTGTGGAAAAAAACAAAAATCTGATGATAAGCATTTTAAAGTGTCATTTTCAGTTACACATGTGTTGAGCATTGGGTTGCCCATCAGTAACAGGACGAATAGTCAAGACAGGCCATTTCCTTAATGTACGAGAGAATATTTCCATGCCAATCTGTTACCTCAACTTTTCCTAAAAATCGCCTTTCTGCAAGACTTGTTATTGATGCGGGTGTCAGAATACCTTTGTTAGTCCTAGGGAACGCCCCATGGCTGCATTGTACACCCCCAAAACCAGAGGACCGAGCCCCGTGACCAGCCCGTGAACCTTCAGACATCACCGGCGCGTCATTTCATTTCCTCACTTGTATCTCCTGGTGCCCCCTGTCTCCTTGACGTGTGGTTAAACTGAGATATAATTATAAAGGAGGTGTGGCTACCGAATGTGATATTATAATTAACAGGTCTTTAGTGCTCCATAGGCTCTTTCTTGGCGTTCGCTAATTAATCTTGCTTGCCCTGACTGTGTCAGTTTATCTCCGCGTTGCAGTCAGCGAGACCGAAGCACGGAGGTTAAATGTCTTGCTTGCAGCTCGGAGTGGAGACAGTAGCTGTCAAGTAGCTTCTTAATGAGAAAGTCTGTCTCCTGTTTTTCACAGTTTAACTCTAGCCCTCACACTTAGAGGAATCCAATTTTTGGCAGCGTGTCCTAGAAGAGCCGGGAGCAGCCCAGGGGTGGGGAACAGCCTCGTCCTCTCTCTGCTCTGATGGCCCTTTGCTGCTTGGTCTTGCTCAAGCGTCTTGCTACAGTTTTGTTTCTTGGGCGTTAATTGGGTATTCTGACAGCACAAATTTCTAATGGCATATCGAGGTTTCCAACGCTTGCTTTCTATTTAGTATAAAGTCTTAGCTTTAGCTGCTTAACCTGTTGTTATCGTAGGTGTGATATGTTAAGGAGAAGAGTAAGGCAAGATTTACGGAAAAGCTGATGGAGAAAACAGGGAAGATTTGGGCCCATGACTCTCAACAAGAATTTGTGATATCAAAAGTGAAAGACATTCCATTTTGCTTAGCCCAAAGGCTGATTCTCAGACAGCCAAATTAGATAATGTGACTACACAGTTGGTGCATTTTAAATATAAAAAAGCTGTAAAAGACTGTTAAAGTTACTTTATAACATTTGTTCAAAACTCTGTGTTTAAAGTCCTTGCCATGTAAGCTAACTGCTGAAGAGCTCTTACATCATTCTCCACAGATAAGACTTAGACTTGTACCATAGTAGTTGCTCTTATCATCTCTCAGCATATGTGCTTCTTGTGAGTATATCTGGAACCAAGATAGAAATTGTAAGACATTCTTGGTGTTGCTAGCTTCTTGCCTTAACTACACCTAAGAAGTTGCACAATTCTGTAGTTTTCTGTAGAAAATTCTGTAGTAGAATTCCGTAGTATTCTGCAGCACATACCAAAAAGCACATGCTAGTACCACAAAGGAAACAACTCTCAGTATAAAACATAAGTTTGTGAAAATACAGCCAGAGAACGGAGAAAAATGTTGGATCTCAGTGAATGTCATATGGGTTTTACCTCAGCTGTATATGGGAAACTCATATGCAGAAGCATCTCAGCCTTCCCACGGATATGAACAACTGAGTGACCCGAGCTCTCCTTGAAGTCTGTACTGAGAAAACAGGATCATCCAGGTAGGATTTCATCTCACCTGCTATTTCTCCTATTCCACATCAATAGGGAAGCAGAATCTTTTGAAATGCCCTATGAAAGTAAGAAGGTTAATGCCTGGATACCCTGCAGCAGCCCAGCGGGATGCCTGGTGCTGCAGGGTGGCACTTCATGATGCAGAAGATCTCTTCCAGCTCCTGCTGCTGCCATGCTCCATAGCTGGATATCCAGAGCACAAAAGCTGGCTCTTTGGGGAGGGAGCTCTCTCAGAAATCTCTGATAATAAAGTCATTCCCCCTTAAATATTCATCGGCCCAGAGAGAGAGAGGGAGGAAAGAGCAAGTGTGTGCATGGAAGGAGTTTTAACACCCATCTCCTTGGTTGTAAGCAGAAATTAAATCTTGGAAAATATAGCAGAAAAACACCTGAGAGTTTTGCCAAAATTATGTATCCTTCTGTGAGAGAACTGGGGGTTTACAAAGCAGTGTTTTCCAAGGAAAACATAGGTTTCTCAGGAAATTTTCACCCAGCTTTGGTTTAAATTACACTTTCTACAAATATCGCTGTAGTTGTAGGAGCCTTGAATGGTGGCACACAGTCATGATGCTGAAACTGAGCTTCAGGCAGGTAGAAAATCAAGGCTACCAGAATTAGTCATTGATATCCTGGAAACCACAAATTGCCTTAATTTGATGGTATAAATTGCTCTAATACGATAGCAATTTGGCTAACGGAGACAGGATGAAACAGTGGAGGGGAAGAAACATCTACCAAACTGTTTCTCTCTGTAGTGATTATTTATTCCTCCAGTGTTAGCTGGATGCTGCTGTGCATGGAAGTGTTACAACCAGGCCAGGGTAGGCCCAGAATTTTCATTTCCAGTGAAAGGAGAAGCCCTTCACACAGGTAGCAAAACGAAAAACCAGCGGAATGTCTGGGTATGGTTCACCCTCTTGTGTTCTTAACCAGAATTGCAGTCTTACGGAGAAAATGATTTTTACTGGTCTAAGATAGGAAGGGAAGGTGGTAAGTGGGATCAGTCCTGCTGAGGGCTGATATGTGTGACTCAAGACCTATGGGAGACCAGCACCCACCTTGAGGAGCACCTGGGGGTCCGGTGGGACACCCTACTGCTTTCTGCACGGCACCAGGATGTTTGGGGTTTTTTTGTGGGTTTTTTTGTGTTTGTTTTTGTTTGGTTGGTTTGGGTTTTTTTGTTTTGTTTTGTAGCAGCATTTTTTTCTACATGTTGCAATATGAATTCCAAGTGAGAGTGGGACTTACTTATAGAGAGGATGGGAAGGGATATATATACCTCTTCCTTCGTATGAGTGCTTTTAAAAAGCTTCGTATTTCTCAACTGTTGGTGCCATATGACAAAAATTATCATTTATCACCTGCATACACAGATGTATCAGAAGCTTTGTGTTTAGGCCACAGAGTAAAATTGGCAGAATCAATGTGTGCCTCTTATTTTGGCCATACAAAAAATTCATCACTTTTTGCTTTGTCTTTATTTTCCTGTCTCATCCCCACTCACATGAAGTATCAGAGAGCCTTGAAATATCCATAAGGAATTTTCCAAATGAAAAAATTGAATTATAAGTAACTTCAATGAAAAGCTCTGTTTGTGAACCAGTGGTAAATCATGTATTTATTAGCAGGAATACATTCCATTGATAATCAAAGAAAAGGTAACAGAAGAAAGTTAAGTGGCATTTAACATATTTTGCAAAAAAAAAAAAAAAAGTGTTTTAAAAGTGTGTTTCCCATTCAAAAGAAATGAATCAGTGGAAGATCCACTGCAAGGAAAACCACAAAGTAACACCTTAGTAGCTTAAGCATGATTTCTACAAAGTCTAAAATAACATTAGAGGTTATTTTGAGCTACTAGACTTATTTAGGACTGAAGTAATAGTGAGATTTCAGAAAAAGATGTTACCTATAGGTCAATCCAAGCGGATGCACTGAGAGCGAATACACTTCACAGTGAGTTCTACTCCTTCCTAATAATAAAGTCTCACAGCAGCTATAATGACATCCTCCAGGACATTATATGATTTGAGTGGTGCATTTACAGGTAGCAGGACACTTCTCCTTCACAAATGGATGGTTACAGCTAAACAACATTTTCAGATTTCCGCAGTTTCCATAGTCGTCTTGATACTTGCAAGGGTTGGCTAAATACAAAAGATAGAAATAAAACCAAGAAATATTAATTGAAAACCAAGTCCTGGTCTGATACTTCAACGTTTTCCAAAAATTCCAAATTTTCATGTCTGTATAGCCTTCGTACTTTTGCTCTGCTGTTAAAATTGCGTGAATATTATAGAAAAGGGAATGCAGGCAGAAAGGTGGTATCTTATAGTTCCCATCTATTTGTATGCTTTGACTTGTTCCACATGCAAGTCTGCAGAACCCAGGGGCCTGTGCAGATCTTCACGTACACACAGACACGTGAAGCCTGACAATCTCTTCATGCTCTTCGATAGAGACGTACATCAAGACATTTTGTCTTGAGCTTTCCAGAAGAGGGCAGCGGAAGATTGACGGTGGGATAATGCACCGATTGCTCAAGAGCAACAGGATTTATCCACTGTCACAGGGTGGTTGAGGTGGGAAGGGACCACTGGAGGTCATCTGGTCCAACCGCCCTGCGCCAGGTTGTGCCTGTTCTGCTGGGATGTTTAACGACCGTTATTTCTGGGGGTAGATGAAAGAGGCAGTTCCAGGATCTTTCCTCCAGATTAGCAAGAACTACGCAAAAGTAAAATGCTGCAAAGGAGCAAATTATCTGAGGCAATGCGATGGTTGTTGTAAGGAGGAGGATACATTCACTTACTGCAAAGCCCTCTGTCACAGTGGCCAGGACAGTCGGCACATTTTGGTCCGCTTTTGTAAGGTGCGGCTATTTGCATTGCATTATTTCCTCTGAAATTTGAAAGAAATACAACACAAACCAAGATCAAAGTGCAACTCTGAGCCATTAACAGGAGTGTATGCTATTTATCACACTGAAAGGCATCCAGAAGTTTTTGGATAACATAATTTTCATAGACAGTCATGTTTTAGTTTCAGATATTCATAGAATACAAGAACTTTGATTTTAAATAAGAGGGACACTAAGGTTTAGAGAAAGAAACTTAATTGATTATTTGCATTTATATAGCTTTATCAGTTAAAAAAAATTATATGTGCTTCCTAGTTCTGCTTTTCTAATGGCTTTCAAGGGATTGTGGCTTATAAGGAAATAACCTCAGCAGATGCTTTCTGACATGCAGCTGTTTCAGACATGCAATTTATATCTGTGAATATTCATTTGCCGTTGGCTTTCACTTTGCATCTGACTTTCTTGTTTGTGGTCAAAGTTATAGGATTGTTTGTGCACAATGCCTGATTCTGACAGAGATAGACTTTTCTTTGTTCATATGCTAAAATTTGCCTCATATCTGTTTCAATGTGAAATAAAATAAATATTACTATTTAACCTGATGTTAAACCCACAATTTACATCAGCATTTTTAAAATTATAAATGGTTAAAATAAACTGTAATCATTTTATCCTACACATGACCAATGGACTGCAGGAGGTTTTGAAAACATATTCATAATTATTGCAACTTAAATGACTAAAAAGGTAGTACGTACGCAGGACAGTATTGACAAACATAAAAGTAGTTGAACTGGTTCTTATTACAGTAGGCAACTGCACATCCAATCTGGTAACTGTTGTACCAGATTAGCTGTAGAATAAAAAATAAACACATTATTTCAGAGTCATATTTTACTGAATTCTCATCAAAGAGATCACAAAATAACAGAACTAGAAGATAATTTTTTTTTCATTTTGTCTATTTAGCTTTTAAATTCACAGTTTAGCTGACAAAAATAATAAATACAAAAATGAGTTAAACATGTACTCCAGTTTCCAAATGTTTTTGAACACTTTGTGGCAGGACACGAAAGTTTGAATTCAGATATTTTAAACATAGTTATTTTGGTTTGATAATTCCTAATCAGGTATTTCAATCCCTATATAGAAAATATTTATTTCTAAATTAAAGGTATTGAATTTTTTTTTCTACAGAATAATATTTCTCTTCTGCATAGCTCTTCCAAAATACTGGTTCCGTTGCCTCAGAATTAGATGAAAAAGTTTTGATTTATCATTCATCTTTGGATTAGAGTGTGAACAGTAGATAATGATTTGATGACAGTGATTTTTTTTTTTTTTTTCTAATGTTAAATATCTCCCGGCTCCCTTAAGTGTACTCCTGTAATTCTAGTGTATCACTGCAGTTTGTTTCCATTCTCCATACCTGAGTATAGTTCTCAATATTGACATTTTTTGCAGTTGCTCCAAATCCATACTTGAAATTGGAGGACTGACTGTACCAGACTTTAATTGCTTCAGCCCATGTTTTTGGGTAAGATGATAGTAATACATTCTCACCGCAGGTGACACCTGAAATAGAAATAAGTCTATTTTATTACTTAGGAGAGAAGCAAGTTGTAAGGTACATCCTAAAAAAAATCTCTATGGTGCCAACCTATTTGTCCTGTGATTTGAAGAAGTGGGCAGTACTTCTGATCTTATGAAAACTGCAGGAAATCTTACTCTGATTTTGGTGAGCTTTCAGTCGCAGATGCTTATATGACTACAAAACGTTACACAAAAATACCTGTACTTAGTCATACCAACAGTCACCTATCGCGCTGTCCTGTCTCCAGCAGGAGACAAAAGCGGACACTTCAAGAAAGGTACAAATATAGGGCAAGTTCACAGCATCCCTCTCCCTCAAGTTCCAACAATTTGTCTTGCAGGGTATTTATCTGGCAAAGATGATGTTTTTGTGTTTAATAATCCTAAAAAGATACTCTACAACAGATTAAAAGTTATCCTTATTTCTAGTTCATATGCGCAGGGCTCATCTGCAAATTGTCACTAACCCATCAGCTTAGGCTCCATATTTGTCACGTACCATTAATGACCCTCTGATCTCTTGGACTGATTTTCATCTCACACTTATTTGCCCATTTCTGAGCACTTTTGGCAGCTTCCTCACTCCACACCTGAAAGACACAAAGGAAGAAGTATCCAGGTCACAGATCAGTGCAGTCCATGAGAAGAAAAAAATGGGAGAAACTTGGATGTCGTGGGCTGAATGCTCCCATGGTCCTCAATAGAAAGCAGAGGAGTCACGCCAGTTTACACTACTGGGACATGGGCCCCACATTTCTTCAGCTCTTAAAGGTTGCAGAGCACGTTATGCTGCACAGTGTCACACAGTCCTGATCTCCAGATGGTCCTGATTAACAGGAATTTTATAACGTACTGTTACTTTCTTTTGGCTTTGTGTCTGAGTCAACATTGCAGGGTGCAGTGGACTAAATGGTATAAAACTCATTTTCAGCCCAGGTGCAGCTGAGATGTAGTGACAGACACCAGCTGGACTCTGAACCTGACTGACTCCGAACCACAGGCTGAAAAGCGTTATCCATCACTGGAGAGCCATCACTGCGTTTTGTACCTTATCCCCAGTTTAAATACTTTCCCTGAAAAGGCTGGCCGTTGCTGTCTATTGCAATGAGCAGACACAAGGCAAGAACTTGTGCTCCACTGTGCAGGCTATCTTAACGTAGGTTTGACAGCAATAAATAGATGTGGTTGTGGCAAGCCTGCGTTTGTAGCTCCTGTAGGCAAATAACCCCAGGCGTGGAACATTTCCGATGTTGCTTGACTGAATTTTGCTAAGTAGAGAAGCCAAGGCACGTTGGTTAGAAGAGAGGTTTTGAATAGTGCTTGTGGCCCGTCCTGAGACCTTTGCAATGATTTTACAAGTGCTTGCAGCATCGAGGTGTGCAAAATTAAGCATGAAGCCTGCAGAAACTAAGGGAGAAAATTCTGATTTCTTCCTCTCTAATCCCAGCGCACCTTTCCCGCCCTCTCTCTTCACTAAGTGCAGGCTGTTTAGAAGGCTACCATCTTCTGCGAATGACGTGGAAAGCAGGCTAGTTGCAGTTCATAGCTTACCATCTTCAGCATGTTCCTGGCTGTGGGAATTACAGATCTCCGTATTTCATTGTGTTGCTCAAGGATCTGTTTTTGGTTTTGAAACTTAAAATGAGAAAAGAAGGAAAAGTCCAATTTTTCATGGTGAAAATCCTGGAAAACAATAATAATGAAGGTTGCAGTTATCAGAATCTTAATAAGCAAGGTAAATTATGAGCTTCTTGTTAAAGTAAAGGTTCTTGGATATTCCTAACTTTTCTTTATTGGTTCTTCTATTCTTACAATTGCTGTTTGTTTTTTTTTTTCTTCCTTCCTTGATTTGAACTGCACTTTTTATTAGGAGATGTGGCCCTAAATGAAATTTGTAGATAGGAATTCTACCTTCAGACACCTTCACATCAAACATTGAGAAAGCTTAGCTCTGGAACCAAACCTCAAGACTGGCTTTGACCTCTTGTGTGCACTAAAAAAGTCCATAGCTCTTGTCATTTGTAAGCTTTGGAAGTGTGTGTAGCTAGATCAGAATTTAGGACTGTTTGCAGACCATCTTCTGAAATACCTAAGGTCAAGAAAGCAATGCATGATTTAGATTGTCTCTTACATAGTGACGTCAGGTCATGAATCCTTGCAGAGAAGAAGAGTTACAATGCTTACGTTGGAGTTTTCTGACTCAAACATCCCTCAGGAAAGGATTCTTTTCACTTTATGTCTAAAAATGGACATATCAGTCTAAGCAAGATGCCTGCATTCTCTTTGTCATTACTGGAGAGGGCAGAGGTAGCTCATCCCACAAAAGCTGAACTCCTTTTTAGGACTGGAAGAACCATTCTCTACAGGCACATCGTTCTCCTTCCTTTGTAGAGAGAGGCTGGCAGGGATCTGGACAACTGATACTTTGATGCTTAATTCAGTGAGATGAGTTCCACTGCTGGTATGATGGTCTCTTTTCTAGGCACTGATCCATCTTATTTAATTTTAGGTGTCTATACCATAGATACAAATATCTAAAAGTCATCTCAGTTTGCCTTTATGGTCAATGAGCAAAGCATAAAATGAAAGACACTGAATTCTGAAATGTTCAAGTAAGATGAATGATTCCCACTCCTTTGCCTTCAGAGCTCAGTTCTAGGCTTTAAAGGCTGTAGTCAGTGCCTTACAATAGCACCTACTGTCCTTTGAAATGCCCAGGGAGCCCTGCCTCGCCTCAGACTGCTGCTCCAGAAAGGTACGGCTGTCTGTACAGCCACCCAGGAAAGGCTCAGATATTCCCAAGAGTCCCATGCTGCACTAAGACACTTCTCTTTGGACAACTGAACCTACCCCAAGAGCTATAGTACATATTGTTTAACTTAAGACATTTACAGTGGTAGAAATAACATCTCAGCCAGTTATTTTAGGCTGCTGCTGTACTCAGGTAAAGGAAACAAGCGACTTACAACATAGTTCATCCGAGGTTTATTGACGAAAGAGTTGACTGGCATCCCTCAAGTACTTATTTCTTTTCATTCATTAATAAGCAGATCTTGATAAATAGCTCACATTCAAATGCCTATGTTGGAGGTTTCTACATTTTATAAGATTAATCCTCTCAAAGGAGAAGTGAAGATTAGATTTCTGATACTTAGATGAGCTATTTTAGAATAGCTTCAGTTCATATTTTTTGGGGAAAATGTATTTTTAAAATTATTCTTGTGAAGAGAAGAATAATTTGATAGGGAGAAGAAATATTTTAATACAAAAATCTGTGAAAAATGAGAGTTCATCTTTATTGTCTTATGTTAACCTCTTAACAATAATTTCAACCCTGAACTGTAAAGCTCTAGAGATCCCTACACCGGACTATGCCATGTCAGCTGTCTATACAATGTGCTCAGATATGGCTCTTTGGAATGGATGAATGCTCCTACCTGTCCATCAGATTGGTGTAGCAAAGCAGCGAGGAAAATGATTGCAGTTAGTAGATCCATTTCTACAGAGGAAAAACAAAAAAAACCCCAAAACCGAAATACATTAATCTCTGTTGCATAAAGTTAGGGGTGTAATGTGGCATGTAAGCAAGACACAAAACTGTTGCAAATTCAAGCCTACCACACAGAAGATTATTTTAGCTGATACCTAATAAACTCGAATGTGCTGAAACTGTGCAAATGAATGCATGATCATGCATGGGCACCGCTATCTTGTACAGAGAGAAGACTTCACTTTGCATTGAAGCAGGGACCATAAGCAGCATAAAGTTTGTTTCTTGTAACAGATGGATCAACCTCCTTTTGACTTCTTTATTCAAGATATCTTGAATTTGCAGCATTTCCTTCATCTTTGCCTCCTTGTATTAAAAAAAGCCCGTTAATTTGTTCAGTAGGGTCACATCAGTGTCCTGCTTAAGCAAGCACCATCCATATTGGGAACTGGTATTGTGGAGTGGAGCACTGAACCCATCAACAGTTGTCTCCATTCTTTTCCTGTGCCCTGTTTCATCATCAAACCAGCACCATAATGGCTCCAGTAAATAGTAATGATCACCCTCAAGTTATGCCTTACACCTAGACATAAACAAAACCTTCATGAAATAATATTAGCTATTGTCATTGGGCAGCTAAGATGCCCTATAGAAGCAGTTACCACAGTAAACACACAGGCAGTCTGAAAACTAATCATATTCATGGGATATTTTTTCTACATGTCAGAAGAAGCAAAGGTTATACATCTTTGTGTTATTGAGGATATACAGGAAATCATGCCTTTAGTTGGTAAAGACTAAAGATGTGGTAAAATCCCAAGGAAGAGTAACTTTGAGCTCAACAGGTTATCTTGAAACAGACTGAAGCAAGCAAGGAAAACACACGTAATAAAAAATGTCAGACATAATAAACCTTAGAGCTGGCCTCTGAGGAAAAATCCACAGGGTGAGCAGTTGAGCAGTACAGGTCAGTGGTAGAGATCTAGGAGATCCTGCTTGACAGGGAAACTATTGGGATAACACTTGTTAAAACCGTAAATATACAATGAAAATAGAAACAATCCACCAATCCATCTCTGCTAAGTGATTAAATAAACATATTGATGTTTGGTGAGAAAAATGAGTTAAGAGCTTTTACTTCTGGCAGGAAATGAAGGATGGATTAACATCTCAAAGAATTAACAGCAAGTTACCAGGGTCCTGGACAAACAGCTTGCGTTTCATTCTTCTTTCACTGAATAGAATGAATATTTCTTGTTCCTAGAGTGACGACTTGGAAGAAATTACATTTATAGCATTATTCATATCCTGTTCATTATTTATATTCATTATTCATATTATCCTGACACCTGCAATTGCCTCTAGATTTTTGATATGATCCCCCTTTTATTTACGTTGGGTTTATGTTACTGAAGTCAGTGGATTTACTTGCTACCTAGTCCTGTGTGAGTGAGTCAGCCTACATCTGTGGTGTTAGAAATTGGTGCTTATTATAGGGAAAATAATGATAACAATAAAAAGAAGTAATGATGGGTGTCCAGAAAGAGTGTTAGTTTTCTTTACAGATGCTTTGGTGTGACTCTTTCATTCATAAACAGTGCAGCAGCTCCAATACTTTCATCTTCGATGAGAAGCAAGTTCTATACATTGTGGTCTGCAACTGGGCACAAGCAGGTCCACTTATAACCCCCATCTGAGGCTAAGTTTTGAACTAAAATTCAGCCCTGCTTGGACCTGGGAAAGACCTGCCAGAACACTGGAAAGTATGTTTATCAAACATCTTTTTGTGTGAGACACTAGTTTGGAGTAGGAGTATTCCAGTGCACAGCTTATAATGTCATGGTAAAGGGCTTGATGTAGCAATGCTCTTGCCAGCATTTACCTTTGAGGTTGGGAGTGACTTCCTCCGAATTTAGCTGCTAGTAAGTATAGGTATAGCTAGAAACATTAATCATTTTAACAACACAGGAAAGACTTTGCACTAAGATTGGAGCTCAATTAACCAGAGAACATAAATGTACCATGTGACTTTTAAACTCAGCTAAAAGATCTTAGGGCTACTATCCACAGCAAAATATTAATGAACAAATATAAGGCATGAGTCCATATATCAGAAGGTGGCAATCGAGCCACTGTTGGAACAAGATAAGTTCTTTTGTTTTTAGATGTCCAGCTATGCAGAGTTTCAACCTACCTCTAGGGAGATTAAACCAAAGAAGAAAAGTCAATTCTTTTTTCACTTGCATAGTAGCAATGCAAGACTAATTTGTCTGAGTTCAGACCAAAAGCTGTTGGGTAATTCTATGCAATGTGCTGTATTCTTTCATGAGCTCACAAGGTAATGTCCTTGATGTATTGATTCTCAAACTGATAGTAACAAAAATGGCAGCACAGCATTGCCATGCAGAGATATGAGTTTGAATCCAATGGGCTTCAAGTTACATTATTGTAGCATTGTGTCTGGGCTAAGAAATCTTAAATCTTGGGAGATCTATTCAGCTTATAAAAACAGCAGGAGAATGTGATCTGGTGACTATAATACTCCTGGTACTAGATAGGTTGCAGCTAGATTGATCATTTATTTCAGTACTGTATTCCATTGCATGACATAAATCAACAAGATATATCCTATCACACAAAAGACTTCATGTCATTCAGATGTTCAGTCTTTAACTTGTTTTCCCATTGTTTGCATAAGGAAATCACTTGCATGAGGTAGAGGCAGGGATCTCACTCATATTAATGAAGAATAAATTCTTAAACTGAAGGGACATCTTTGGCCACTGAGGAGTCATCTTGTCCTTACATGCAGAAACAAGATCTTTCTGGGAGTCCCCAGAAAAGTGTTACAACTGGAAACATAAAACATTTCTAGCTCCAGAATTAAACTTGATTAAAATGCTACGGCACATCTTTGATTGTCAGACTGTACAATCAAATCTGTCCCTTGGAGTAAATGTATTTGGCATTATGTTCAAAGTCAAAAGACGACAGTTCCCAGATAAAATTATCCATCCATGTCAATAGCATTCACTCCACTAAATCACTTCTGTGCTTCTGAAAAGACAAATGCTAGCAATGCACTTTTAGGTAGCTCTGCTTGAAAACTGGAATTTCATGCAAATTTGATGGAAAATGAAAAAATAAAATCTATAGCTAAAAAGCTAAACACAAAGCTTTATTTGAAAAATACAGTCCAGGCTTTTTGTGTTTAGTCCCATGATTGAGCACCCTCTGCAAAACGGATTCATTTATGTTCACATTTGAAGAATGAAGCAAGTGAGTCACTGTTACCTTTTGATCTAAGGAAATATGGGAATTAGACTTCACTGAAGCCATTTTTTACCCACTCAGGTGGAAGGAGGGCTTTCCAAACAGAAGACATAATTTATTTTTAAATTCTTCCTCTGGGATTATTATAAGCAGACATTTTCTTCTAATTATCACAACTGGAACAACATAGATATTAACTACATTACACATTGTAGCACAATGCCCAATCAATAATGACCAAGTGACTGTATGGATAAAATCTCTAATACTGAAATTAAATTTTGCATACATTACCTTTGCCCAGGCAGAATCGTTCTGTATCTTAGGAAGAGTGGCAGGAGTGAGAGGCTCTCCTCACTCTAGGGTTGTATATATATATATATATGGGTTCCCTTCTTGTCAATATTTATTGCTGATAAATGACATCAGCTTTGGGGCTGCACATTTTAGAAGAAAGAACTTTTCTTAAGGAACAGGTGACTGAAAATTAACCAATCCAACTGCATCATTCTGGCTTTTTTTGCTTGTCTCCAGGGCAAGGAAAGAGAGAAGATAAAAGGCCTCTCCTTTTGCACACTTTGACTTTGCCAAAATACTTGTAGTCTGATCAGCAAACTGCAGTGCTGATATTGTGTTCACAAAATGAAAGCTCAAGTTTAGGGATGGTTGCTTTGCAATTGTCTTTTCTGGCTCTGGCAAAAGAGTGGAATAAATATTATGAGGCAGAGACGTAAGTCAGCAACTCACTTCGTGTGAGCCATGCACAGAATGACCTGCACACTGGGCAACACAGTGATATTTTCTTCCAAGGAGTTCCTGAATGTCCATTTGCTAAATAAAATTTATATTGCATTAGCTCACTGAGGCCAAAAGGCTGTGACACTAGGCATTAGTTTACACACAATTCACTCCATGTGTTGCTCAAGAGTAACCTACTTGCAGAGTGTCTACAGATGTCTACATCTTCCCCCTTTAGTCTGAAGAGACGTGTGGCGTGTGTTTACTTTTTCATCCAGTGCAACATCACTCAGGTCACCTTTCCTTTTTGCAGAATCTTTGCTTCCACTCATTTACAAGGTAATATTACAAAGTCAGCTTTGACAGGTCCTCAATGTTCAACTCCGCTTTATTTAAACACAACCTCTCTTGCTTCAATCCGTGCTGTCTGTTGGCTTTCAGAAGGCATAAACCATCTGCACATCTCCTCATTCTTTTCTTGCAATTCCCTTCCTCATCCTTGCCTTTGCTGTGATGCCTTGCACACTGAGCACCGGTTTTGTTATGCTGGGTTGAGGTTGCTGTCTATAGCACAACTCAATATTGTTTCATTGCTTCCTGTTTTCTGCAGTATTTCTGCAGCTATATGCTGTTGTCAGCATTTTAATATCGGATTATAATTCCTTTCTAACACAGCTGCTTTTGTTCTTTATTTGTATTCCATTTGTTCTCTAAAGAATGTCTGTCAGATATGCTACAATTCATGGTCCATGGGTAAAATAATTGGGAAGAAAACAAAGATAAATAAAACTGATGTCCGGGACTACGGTACAAAGAGCAATTTAGCGTATCAGTTCCCACATCCTCATGTGGATTACTTGAAGGGGTGGAGTAATTTAATTTAAAAAAAATCAGAAATTAATTCTACAGGGTTCTGCAAACGTATGTATTTTGTTAAAGATAAATCTATGGAAAGTTCTTTAAAAAAAAAAAAAAAGAATCAGCTTGAGAGATTTGACTGTGGAAGTTTTTCTTCCAGCCCTTGTATATAAACCTGAGTGACAAGAATCTGATTTGAGCTCAAGCAATGAAGGCAAAATTGACCTTCTTCAATTCTCCAATTCCACTGAAGTTAATGACAGCTTAACTGGTGCCTTTGATTAAAATTCATGCTGTTCTGTGTGGTTCAGGCTTTGCATAGATCTTTTCCTTAGCCGTACAAAACACCCTGCAGACCCGATCCTTTTAGCTAACTTTGTTTTGCAAAAAGGAACATCATTAATTTCTTCCACGCAACTCAACCCACCTTCCACTCCAGATTAGTATTAGGGAGATAACCAACAGGGTAGTAATTCAGTTACTGTCAGATAGGGGCAGATGCCAAAAAAAGCTAGCCCAGGAAAAGTCAAGGCACATAAACACAGAAGCTGTGAGTCTTTCTGAAGGCTACTGGACTACCACGGTTGAGATGCTGGGTGTAGATGACTTGCAAATTGGAAATTTTGACTCCAGCACCACTATAATACCGCACCGTTGTTTTTGGACTGGGGGAGGTGTGTGTTCAGCCAGCACGGGGAGCAAGTAGAGCAAATCCACCCTCCTCAGAAAAACACACCATTCGATGTCTGCCCTCAGTCTTCGGAGAGCAAAGCTACTCACCACAGCTCTTCTCCACCGCTTCCAGCCCCAGCAGATGGACTGGTTAGATCCCTGCCCACTGGGGCGCAGCTGCCCTCTTTGAGGGGGTTGAAACCATCTTTCACTTCGCAAAGGCGACGTTTCAGGCACGGTTGCCTAAGGGTGATTTTTCGGGTCCGTGGTCAAAGGCAGACCCGCAGACGGGCAGCGTGACTGCTTCTCGTTTGCTTGGCTGCCGAGCTTAAACCTCTGCCCAAGACGGCTCCGTGGGAGCTGCGGCGTGAGGGGTGAGGAGCAGCCGAGAAAGACCCAAACTCTCACCCACGAGCTGGGTTCGGAGACTTCTGCTCAAGCCTGAGATCGTTTTGGTCTCGTCCTTCTGGTGAATGATCATGCTTATATACATGATATAATGTGACCGACTTGTAAGTCTAAAACTGCTGTGAATAAGTATTGTTCAAGTTATTTGCTCTCTGGCCCGTAGCAAGGAAATTCTCGGCAAGTGAGGCTGTAGACTAGGCACACACATAACTGTGTCTGACTGTGGTTACCTGAGGCAGTGTTATTTCAATAGCTACTCACGTCCGCCACAGACAAATAATTTCATAAATAGGTTTAACAGTTAAATATATTTCCATATAGCCTACAAAATAGGAAGGAAGCATTTCTGAATTTCCTGATCTCTTGCTTTGAAATGAAAAGGGAGATTTTTAACATTTTGTGGCTTGTAAACTGGAGTTCATTATTCTCACATTCTTCCTTAGAGGAAACAGCAATGGAGAGGAAAACATAAAGAGTAGTGTTTTTTTCTTTCTTTCTTTTTTTTTTTTTCAAGGATAGAGGTCATCTGGGAAATTAATAAAATAAGAGATAAAATTGTCAGCATAATCAAGTTAGTCACTCCCACTTTCTGCAAGGACTAGCCAGGTTAAATCCTTTAATTTCCCATACAATTTTCATTTGTTTGACAAAACATTTGTTTTAAAGTATTAGTCTGATTTGTAGTTAGATGTAATATTTTTTAAAAGAATGATGGCTTCATAACTGAATTCAGAAACTTATAACAACCCTAGCATATTGTTACTTGAAAAAAAATATTGTTAATAAAAGACAAAAGGTTGGGGTTTTTTTATGGTCAAATATAAGTCTATCTTATTTGGCTAATCTATCACTTCTTTTAATCACCGCATTAGGAAATTCCCACTGAATATATGTTAATTTGCTAGGTTTATTGAATAAAGGTTTGACTACCAGATTTGAAGCAGGATTCACTTCCCTTACATTGCCTGTCAAGAAGTTAAGCATCTACCCTAAACTCCTTGTCTAAACTCTTACTAGTCAGTGGACGAGGCAGGTTGAATTAAAAGCTCATGAAGTAGGAGCTAAGCACAGTAACAAGCAGTCCCACCATGTCCTTTCTGCATGTTTCTCCTTTGTGGGAGGGGACAAGGTACTTCTAGATGTTTTGAGCACAGGGAGAGTATTTTTTCTAATCTCTCCTCCTGCAAAGCCCCAGATTTCTCAAGCAAATGGAGACAGCACTTACTGCAGTGCACAAATTGTAGTCATTGCTGCTAACCCCCTGCTAGTAGCCATCCTTTAGACCGCAGCTAAGTTACGAAAGTATTCATCCTGAAGCAAAAAATATGGGTCTAGATCCTCCACAAGGGATTTCCCCCAGTAAAGAAATTCAACTTTTTGCAGTGCCCGGGTGATACAGCGATTTCCCTAGTGATTGCAGTAAGTCTCCTTTCATGACAGTGTGAAACTTGAAACCACTGCCTATGTGACTATTCACAACCAAGGGGAAAAAAACCCAAATAAATGAACCAACAGTAATTGTCCATAAGCACAGTATAATGGATTAAAAAAAAAATTGTCAACTAGAAACTTTGAGAGACTTATTCCCCCCCTTCTGCCCCCAGAGCAGGATCTATTATACATAGGTTGTGCCTGACAGGTGTTTTTCCATATGGTTCTTGAAAGTTTGCAGTGAGGAGAATTCATGGGTTCCTTGGGTAATAAACTTTATTCCTTTCTAGTCTTACCATTCAAGAACTACCCTTAAAGTCTAACTTAGGAAATTGCAGAAGGAAATTTTTTTGGGGGAGTGGAATCCATTTGCATGAAGTCCAAAAAAGATTAGCAAATTATTCAATTACTAAAATCATACAATTTTGATATCAAAGCTCAATATGTGCACGTGTTCATGCTCTTTTCAATCTTCTCTGTTGAAATGTGGCAAAGCTGAGCAATGTAAAAAGGTAGCATTGTTCTTTTTTAACTGTACACAGATCAGAATTTCAGCTGCAGTTTAGATCTAGTAATTCCTTAGAAACATTTTCTAAATCTATACTATGGGACATCAAGGATCTGGCTCCAGAGAAGAAATCTGAGGTAAAATTCATTCCAAGTCCTGAGACAACTCAATAGTGAAAGCACTTGCATTTGAGCTAGTCTTTTTCATCTCCCTTTCTTGTAAATACCTAAAGAACACTTTTAAAGTTACCTTTAGGAAGCAACTTATCTAATGCATTTAAAATGTTAGATTAGAACACGAGAAAATGTCAGCTACTGATCAACGAGACAGATAAGCTACATCCCTTCAATCACATTTCTCCCATAAAACAAATAAACCAATGCCCATTGTAAGTGAATGTTGACAACAGTATAGAAGGATACAAAGGGAGTGAACACAGAAGACTTCTGTATGGAAAACTTATGTGGAAAAACACTTTTTTTTTTTTCAGATACGTCTTCCTCTGTGAGAGTCTGATGTAACCAGACAAAACATAGTAACGCCCAGCTGCTGGTTTAGGACAAATCTGTTATTTGAAATAAATCTGGCCAACAGGAAACAAAGCAAGCAAACAACAACATTATTTCTCAGAATCCAAATAGCCTTCTGATATAGGTGATTTATTGAGTGATGTATTTAAAAAAAAAGGAAATTGAAAAGACATCCCTTTCCTTCTAGTAGTGGAAGACACAAAGCAGACTTCAAACTATCACAGATACCTCAAATGTAATGATGATCGGGAGATATTTGTCTCTTACTCATGGATAAAAATGGTTTTAAGAGCTCGGCTTCAGTTTACATGGTCAATGACTTCAGCCATAACTATCTCTGTGTAAAACAGGCTATAAAACTGAAGTTTTTCATGAATGTCTTTTTATTTGCTACATGTATTTGCTGGGAAAAGGTGTTTCTCTAACAATAGGGATGACAACGTGGGGACTTTTGCCATGAATTCTTTAAAAAAATGTCAGCCTTAAATACATTCCATATATAAATCTTTTTGCCTTCTCCTGCACTTGACATAGGAGTATACCAGAGGTATTGTAGGTGGCACAGAAAGAAGGTTGGTCTTCTTGTAACATTGTCCAGTTGGTCACAAATACCTTGGACTTGGTGAGGCTGAAAAGCATGTTAAAATGTAGAAGAAATCAGGAAAATCTTATTTGCAAGTCAGTGAGTCCTGCATGGACCATTCTATTGGACTGGTTGCAGTAAGCAAATGAGAAACATTTGGAGGAGCGAAAAGAAGTATTAAGATAATCTCCATTTAAAATCATAGTATCCCAGCATGGAGAGTCATTTGGAAATGATATTGCTGATTAATTGCAGTTTGACTTATAATAATTATTGAACTAACTGCATTTGGCCACAGCCAATCTTGGTTTCGGAGCAGCTTCTCACCTTTTTTTTTGCAATAGCACAGAGGTTATAACACCCTGAAATGGGAAATTACTTGATAAAAGGTGAATCTAACCTACATAACCAGAGGGCGTATTACATACTCATTCACTGCATAACTTGACTGAGAGGGCTTTCCACACACCTCTCTGAAGCTGAGCCATTCCACAGTCTGATGTACAGGAACCATAGGGCTAGATGGAAAAAAAGGCGAGAGGGAGTATTTAATTGCATGAAAAAAGCCTTGAGTAAAAACACTGTAAAGGGAGGCATAGATTTCTGGTTTCTGCATCCTGTTATGTTTTTCCCTTCTAGAGAGACATGATCTGATAGAAAATGTTCACACAGTCCAGGAGGCAGAACCCGGAACACTCTATTCTGTAATGAACTGCAGAAAAATAATTGGTAAGAGAGAAAATATTGCCTGGCTGAAACTGATACACGTCTTTTACAAGTTTCTGCTATTGGAAAGTATCCAGTTATTCACACTAGTATCAATGATATCTAAGCACATGTGTTTCCTTCATTGCTTTTTTATAATCAAGGCGGGGAAAAGCAAATACACACATTTCTTCATAAATCAATGAATAGACTCTTTTGAAAGAGGTCATAAAATATAGTTGTGTTTAACTAAAAGAGAGTATCTAAAATGTAAGTTTCTACATCTGAGCTAGTTATCCCAACAGAGGGAAAGAGATCTTCTAGGTAAGTGGACACCTAAGTCTAAATGCAGCAGCCTGTGTGGAGGTACTTGGCACCATTTAATATAAAACAAGATATCCAAGGCACTCTTGCAGTGCTAAAGATGTTACAAAGGACATATGGAAGACCTGCACCCTTCCAGATTGTAGCTGAAGCCCTGGCAGGATACTCTGGGGCATCTCAGGAGGTTGTGGACTCCCAACTGAACTAAACGCTTAGATGAGACATGAGGAGTGTCTTGGGACAGATTTCTCTCATGCTAAGATGTCTAAATTTCAGCAAGTTTATCGTACATCAAGCTCTATTGTCTTCATTGATCTAGCTCCACCAAGGAGAGGAATGCAGAATATTTTTTTTGGAAAAGCTAACCTTGTAGAATCAGGTGAATCTCCAGGTGAAAGGCAGATGAGATCGGTAGCACTCAAAGCATCCCTGTTTTATAAGTGTGTACTCCTGTGTCTTTTATTTCATGACTTGCAATATTGCCATTATGATTCCATGTAGCCATCATAGTCTTTTAATAACTAGGGTAGAATTCAATTTATATTCAATCTGTATATATCTATAGTATAGCTGCCTTCATCCTAATTTAGTTCCCTTTATAGCCATTGAAGAAAAACAGTCACTTCTGAGATGTGATGTGCATTGCTCTGAATGTCTCACCCTAAACCAGACCACATAAATCTGGGATTAAAAACATATATTTTTCTCAACTAACAATAAAAGTAATTTGGAGCATTTTAGATATTTCAGTCCAGGAGAACAGAAGCTGGCCTCCTACTCTTCAGTAATGGAGTGTAACAAACTGGAAGTATCTGTTATTTATGAAGAAATTTAATTTGGACCAGGTATCCCAAAATGAATCTGTAGAGAGAAAGAAATCATGCAAAACTGAACTTGCAACAGCCAGAAACTGTTTTAGAAGCATTGTAAGTAAATATTCCCAGTCTTCTGTTTTCCTTGTGTGACTGATGTCTCATAAATTATGTCTATCCTAATAAATTCATCTGCTGAGAACAATTGTGTTCAGAGATGTGGGTTTGCTGGCTTTGTTTCACCTACTGTTCCAAATTCAGATGCATTTACTGACTGTGTCTGGTTTAAGTTGCCATCTTTGTCCTGCATTCTGACATTCTGCTGTATTTTAGTGGTATCAAAACTGGAACAAAGACTACTTTTCTATCCTGTTTGCCTGGTACATGTTGGGACACGGTAGAATCTTAAGACCAAATGTAGTAAGTAGGAATTAGTGAGGAAGAGGGGAAAGAAATGGAATGTAAAAAGAGAACCAAGCAAAAGTAAGATTCAGGTATACTCAAAGCAAGGTCAGGTACAAAACGGGGCCGTTGAAGGGCACCACAACTGTTGAATTCGTACCCACCTGCAGTTATGCTTTGTGGAGAAAGCCTGATGGGGAGCTGCTCGGGTGGATAGAGCTAAATCCTGCTCTATTGTATCCACTGACCACACAATCAGCAGCTAAACGAGCAATTTGGCAATCAGCTCCTAGAACAGCACACATGCTTTTCTTCTGACGTCCACTGCTGGCAATGAGAAGTCACAACAAAAAGTTCCTGGATATACAACCTGCAGGTGCAAAAAGAAACAAGTATGTGCTCTCTTTTCCTGTCCTCGACTCTTAACAGCTTAATACCTTTGGCTAGTGTCTTGCTCACATTTAGGATTTTGGGGATGGGAATCCTGTCCCTCGCTGCATCAGTACAGCTGCCGAGCACCAGGAGAGATCAGTTTTATGGTAACAGCTGTGGACGTGGATTCACAGAGGCTGCAGCTGTGTGCAGAGAAGAAATGGGTAGGGTAAGAAACATAGGGCTAATGGCTCATAAAACCCAAAGCATAAGGGCAGAAGTCTACGATCGGCCCTATGCAAACAGTGCAGCAATAGCCTAGGGCCATTTGTTGCAGGTTGAAGCTCTTCCAGGTTTGATTTCCTATCCATTTGGCTCAAACTAAGCAGTCAAATAGCCAAACTGTGGCCTAGAGGGGGAGAACACACCAGCTGGGAGTCAACCTAGAGCTGAAAAAAATCTCTGATGTTGTAAGCAGCAGATCTTTCACATCCTACCTCTGACAACGAAGATGAAGAAGAGATATTGAGAGTATGTCACTTTTTAACGTCAGCTTGGGTTGTGAAGTCAACTAGGCTGACATTCACTGATCCTTAGGAGAACAGAGTCTACAAAGGGTAGCTAATGGTGTTGACATGATGCACATTTAATCTGTCGCCTTTGCAAACCATAACAAGCTGTCCTTCCACCTAGATGACTCATGAACTACATACTAGCCTCTTCTGAGGAAAAGGAATACCTTATCTGGATGGTCTAACCTAAAGAAGTTACTGCTCTGGTATGTGACTGGATTGCTTTGAAGCTGTGAGTTTTTAGTCCTGTGAAAAATTGCAAGAAAACAATTTCTGAAAACGGGCAAGATGACTTTACAGTCAGAGAGAGCAGAACTGTGGTTTGGCTGAGGACATAGCTACAAACCAGTTTCTCAGGGTGGGAAGGCTCCAGTGGGTCCACAACTGTGAAGAAATTTTACTGGTTCTGGCCCAGAATGTTCAGCTGTAGAAGTGGAAGAGGGTTTCTTTTGTATTCTTGTATGGAAAATTGTGAGCTAGCTGAAGAGCACAGTTTTAGTTATCCTGAAACCATTGGGTGTTTGGGTCACATCAGCCAGCAAGTTTTGGCTGGAAGTAATTTTTCAGAGTTGGATAAACACTGTTCCTTTCTCCTACTGGCATGGGGTTAAAGCACCCAAGCAGGCTACATGAAATCCAGTTTAACTCTCTCTGTTTTAATAGAGAAGACATAGCAGCCCTTAACAGAGCTCCCCAAAGGGGTTTATACATTATTTTGAGGACGGTATTGTCCCCTGTTGATATCAACTCTGCAGCCTCACGGTTAAGACATTCCCCTAGGAAGCAGCATAGATATATTCCAAAGCTTTAGAAACTGCAAACCCTGCACAAATATAGGTGCCCAGAGTGGCTGTGGATGCCACCTAAGTCTTTCCTGGCCTCTTCCTTCTGTTCCAGAAGGGTATCTTACAAATCAGTGGGTCTCCTACAAACCATATGCCAGCCCCACAGAGGTACTATAGGCACTGGGTCATCTACTACGGCATCAGACACTCGTGTTTGCGCATCCTAACCACTTCCAGAAGTCACTGGGAAGAGTGAGAAGAGGGGATAAAGAAGGCATATTCATGAGTGCAAGCCACTCCAAATCCTTGGTGACATGAGGATTAGGAAGACAATTAACTCTATCCCAGCTGAAAGCAGGACAGGGCACTTTTCCAGGAGGGACATGTGCTTCAGCACAGACAGGAGAAGGATCCACCCAAGTTCCCTACACAGTGGGTGAAGTATTTTGTTCATGTAGCTACTAACTGTGAAGGAGGTGGAGATCCAAGCACTACTTGCACTTCTCTTTATCTCTGGTTTTCCTATAAATGTCCTGAACTAAGCACTTTGTTCCGAACTGAATGGAGCAATCCAGTCTGAATTATTTTTTTTTCCTAATGTGTTGGAGAAAATGGGAAAGAAATGGTTATGTTTATTTATTTCAAAGTTCCATCTCTATGTCCCTGGTTGAGCTGCAGGAAAAGAGCACCAGAAGAGTAACAATTATTTTAGTCATATTTACAGGATCAAATGCTTAATTTCCAAAGTCTGAGCTTAATTTTAGATTTTTATCCCTTAAAGAGACTCTTCAATAGACATTTCTGTGTTTTATTTTGTTTTTACAGTCACAGTACGACGCTGGAATTAACAGGTTAGGGTATTGCCTGATTACAGATCCTCATACTCTTTTTCAATAAAGTTTCGCAATCATATTTCTCTTTGAGAATACTTTTCTGTAGTACAACCCTGGACAGCTTTGAATTCATCTGTGGTGAGAGGTTTGGGAATAGGATTGATGTAAGCTTTTGTAAAGGTCTGGTAGGAGAAAGGAACAGTCTCTATCCAGATCTCAAAAATATCTTCCAGTCAATTATTTTAAACCCTTTGTCAAAGAACCATCCCATAATCTTGGGGAAAAAATGCACTGGATGCAAAATATAGAGAATGTATATGACTTTTTTGGGAGCACTTAAGAGCAGCTATGGGAGTCCCAGGATGGTGACTTTCTTCAGGCTTCTTGTTTCAAGTGCAGTTAAAATTCTAACACTGTCATTTAAAGCATTTTGGTGAAATCTTAAAGCTTTGGCTGTAGCTTTCTGCTACAGATGCTTGTTGATTTTTTCTCTTTTTTTTTTTTTTTTTTTTTTTTGAATTTGTGCTGTCATTTTTTAAGGATTGTTACTTTATGAAGGAGAAATACTGATTTATGGATCACTTTGGAAATATGCACTGCAGTGTACAGGCCACCCAGAACTCTGTCTTTGATTATCAATATATTGCATGTTGTGTTTTATTCTGACCACCTATTCATGTTGGCCTGGTTACTCCTCCTCAGAAAGGAAGAATAAATAAATCCCTCAGTTCTAGTTACTCAGACTGCTTCCTGCTGTCTTTTTGCTGAACATTATCAGTCTCACAATCACCTTGAGAAACTGAGGAAGGTCTTGATATATTGTGTGGGCCAAATGTATCCTCACTAACATTCCCATTGCCTGAGGTAAAGTGTTGCTCTAGATGGAGAAATGATGCTATTGGGATTATTACAGCTGTACATTTCTAGTAGGAAAAAAAACCCTGAAAATTTCAAATATCTGCAAGACAGAAGCCATTTTCTTGCTTACTGCAGCCGTGTAATATTTTAAGTTATCATGCAAATTACTTAGCCCAGCATAAAGTTGAACTCACACATCCCTGTTCTAAAAAACTGTGCTAGGAATTTCCAGAAAGTGCAGTATAGTTGTTATGTACTGAGTTATCTTTGTACTAATATATACATAATGATTATATTATAAATTTCTTTGGAATATTAGTACATCAACTTAGGACTTACTGATGGTGAACAGAATGAAATAATTAACTTACAGGTCTTACTAACAAGAAGGTGGTTAATACATCCCAGAACAAAATATGCCTTTTTTGATGTCTCATCCATTTTAAAGCTTGCTATCCTCCAGTCCTCATTCATATACTTTGTTATTCTGTTGTCTCATCTTTTATTAGCCCAGATAACACTTCCAATTTATTAGGCTCTTTTTTTGAATTCCAGTCCCATCCCCTACATAATGTGGAACCTCAACCAGGTTCAGTTATAAAACATTTTTTAGAATTGAACTCCCTGTTCAACTGCACAAGTAAACAATGACAATAGTCATTGGCTCACAGCACAGGAGCCCTCAGGGCCCTTACCTGATATCAATTCTTCATGTCAAAGTGAGATGTGAATTGAAACTTTTCTGAGTTTCAAGTGTGTGTTTCCTTCATGGAGGTGTAATCTAAACCTCATTTTCTTTCTTTATGTGTAATGACATGTAAGTCAATATCAGAAGTCTTATTAAATTCAAAGTATATCTTGTCCATTGCTTTCAGTTTACTCATTTTGCCAGTCATCCATGTGTTACAGCTGAGGGTTGATACTCCCCCTTTTGGATCGGACACTTGAGATGTAACTTATGCAAACTGATCAAGGCGTTTATTGATTAGTGAACATGCTTTGAAGTAATAAGCAAAACAGCCAGTAATCTCAATCAGTAATTCAAGGAACCAAAATAATCCATAATCCAATTAACAAAAAACCAAGCTACTAATATTAATTGACTGTTATATAACTATGCAGGCATTTATGTGCAGTATGAAACTATTCATTATAGCTCTTAAATCTAATTTAAGATCTAGATCCACTATTGAACTACAATTCTGTAATATTGTGACCCAATGTTATTCCATCCCCTGCCCTGCCAGACATTGACCTGATACAAAGTACAATGGGTTGTCCAATGGGGGACCCTCAACTGTCCTGGCGGACTCAGGTCCTGGTGTCTGTAGGTGTCCACGTTCTTGCTGCCAGAAGATTTGTTTACTATTGTTGTTTGATTTTATTTTCCAATTTTCTGAGTTTGAGCCCACCTTTTCGTTGCCCTTGCACCCCATTTTCTCTTCTCAAATTACTCTCAGATAAGTGGTCCTTTCCTAATTACATATTCCACTTTGACCCTAGTGTTGCTTCTAGAATACCCAAACCCCAATATTTCTGATAGCATTCCCTAGGCAGTTTTGCCCTTACATGGTATTACTGATATGATAGGTGTGAGTGCCGTTGCAACCCAAAACACCTGTGCCATTTTCCACTTCATATTGGTTGTATGTACTTTACCATATCCAGTCACTTGACACAATTATTCTACTTTAGCCTCGATTCTTCTGCCTAGCTCCAGTTGAACACAAGTAGGTTCTTATCTTATGTGCCAGTAGTTTGCACACCAGAGCAGCAGAGTAACTTTTTTCACATTTCTGCTTTGCGTATATAAAAGAAAGTGTAAAAGTTCCCTGTTAAGGACTTAGCTACCATGAGGCCTCCTCATCTCCTAGGCCTGCTTGATGGAAATTTGAAATATTACATGTGTTGTGCTATCAACAAAACCCTTATGGATTTATGCATTGCTTTTTCAATAATTTCATCCAGAATTTTTCCCTGGATCAAAACAGGCCAAAGATTCAAATGCTCCTTTAGTTCCCATTTTAGGCAGAAGTTCCATATTCATCTTCCCAAAGCTCTAAATCACTTCTTCCATGAGGTGATTGCCTTCATGAGCATGGTTGTTCATGGTTCAAAGATTTATTCAAGTGGTGAATATCAGTGGTGAATTTTATCAGACTTGACTACACCTCTGCCATCTCACTGCTATCTTCAATCTTGCAGATGGATTTGTCCTGTCTTCTGTTGTAGTGAAGACAATTTACATGGAGATTTATTGCATTTCCCCTTTGTATGACTAGGTATTTAAATTTCACTACCTGGGTCATCCCTATATCTGTGTAACTTTAGGAGAGAAATAGAAAAAAGCTTTTCCATCATGACATTCTTATATGACAGGTCTGCAGATTACAGTCTAATGGACTTTTGTCTTGCTTGTCCTTTGCTCTGTGGAAAGCAAACATTTTAAGTCAGTGAAGTACCACTCCCACAGAGTCAGAGAGTGTTTACCAGGAAACTTTCTGTTTGCCAAAGTAATTTTTCTTTAATATTCCATGTTATACAACTAGGGCATTTTTTCATCTGCTCCAAGAATACTTCTAGTGCCAAGCAACAAATCACAAACTCTGTTCAGCTTATCAAATCAACAAGTTAATGTATATTTACCTTAAAAGAATGTCATCATCTGAAAGCCTGAGTTTAAGAACAAATCACAACTCCTTTCCTTAATTTTCCCACCTAAATCTTTTTCTTTCTTTGTCCCTTACTGCTGTGTGAAAGGCCTGAGCAAACACAGGGAAAACTATGCATAGTGACAACAATATTGGTCAAATGTGTGGACCAGGGTGAGGGTCATGTAGTTTGGAAGGAGGTTCACTGGATGCCTCCAGCTTCCCAGTTCTTTGTTTGGTCACCTCTCGTGTTACAGCCTCTCTCTTGGGTCTGTTTGCTCTGGCATATCTAGTCAGGAACAAACTGTTCAAGCAAGAGATACAAAATATAAGGCAATTATATATTGCTTTATATGATTTTTATCATATGGAAAGGTGGCTACGGTCCGACAAGCTTTGAGGTTAATAGGCTCATGACTGTGCAGAACCTTTGCTGGCAGGGCAGGCACCCAGGGGAGGGGCTGGCCTCCCCAGGGTGCCTTGGATTCCATCCTCAGTGGTGCTGAGATTCCAACTTCCACCAGCTCTGTGGACACTGATGTCTCTGACGACCCACCCAAAAGCCTGGTGATTCCCAATTAGCTCCTCACCTGCCTCCCTAGCTTTTTTCTTCTGGGACTTTATACATTTCCAGGTTGATATTTTCCTTTTCGAATCGTTGAGCTACTAACAACCCTAGCTTGACAGCACTTCCTCTCTTTCCAGTTTTACTTTGCTGTCTTTCTACAAACATTCCCTCTGCTCTTTCCCAGCAGTTGGAGTCAAGGGTACGCACTTGGGCCATGGATATCGGGAACACAGGCAGCCAGAACCTGGAGGGAGCCCACGGCTAGGATTGCAGAGTGACAGGATTACACTCATTCTCAGTGTAAAATTCAAAGCTCAAACTATTTGCACGTATATTTGTATGTGTACTCTTCTATTGCAAGCCTGCTGAGCAATTTTGATCCCGTGATGGCCAGCAGTGATAATTTTGACATGAGTGAAGCTTTATACACTGGTTTGCTCTTGCCATCACCTCCATGATTGCAGCAGTAACAGCTCATTGGTGAGGATGAGGATGCTCAGCTGGCTGTCAAAGCTGTGCATCATCAGATAAGCGAGGACAGCTAAGCCAGCTGGAGTCTCTTATGAAGTGGAGGTGGTGGCTGATTTGGTAAACCTATGCAGTCCAAATATTGTTTTAAGGTTTCCCTTTTATTTTGCCCTTGTTCAAACCAAAGGGGCAAATGAGAGGGAATATTCGCATTATCTGTACCTAATACACCCAGTGAGCCGTCCCAGACTCCATCAGCAGAGCGAAGCTTCTCTGCTGGGCACCACAGGGCAGCAAACCAGAGATCCTTCCCTGACCCATCCCATGGAGGACCCTGTCCAAAGCACAGCCAGCTGTGATATATGCTTCAGTTCAGTGTGGTGGATCCCCCAGAATGGCTTAGGGGACCACTTCCAGTCAAAGTGGAAATTTTGCAATGGCCATTAATTGTAGCATAGGTGGGATGTTACCTCTGGGCAGCTGCACGCTGTCCTGGTTTCGTCTGGGATAGAGTTAATTTTCTTCCTAGTAGCTGGTACGGTGCTGTGTTTTGAGTTCAGTATGAGAAGAATGTTGATAACACACTGGTGGTTTCAGTTGTTGCTCAGTAGTGTTTAGTCTGAAATCAAGGACTTTTCAGCTTCTCAAGCCCAGCCAGAAAGAAGGCTGGGGGGGCACAAGAAGTTGGAACAGGACACAGCCAGGGCAGCTGACCCAAACTGGCCGACGGAGTATTCTATACCATGGGGCGTCATACCCAGTATATAAACAGGGGGCAGTTGCCTGGGAGGGATAGCTGCTCGGGAACGAACTGGGCATCGGTCGGTGAGTGGTGAGCAATTGCACTGTGCATCACTTGTTTTGTATATTCCAATCCTTTTATTAGTATTGTCATTTTATCGTTGTTATTATTATCATTATCAGTTTCTTCCTTTCTGTTCTATTAGACTGTTCTCTTAACTCAAAAAAAAAGAGTTTTACCTTTTTCCTTCCAACCCTCTCCCCCATCCCACTGGGTGGGGAAGCGAGCGAGCGGCTGCCGGGTGCTGAGCTGCCGGCTGGAGTTAAACCACGACACTTGCGCCGCTTCCCCTCCAGCCCGCAGGAATGACGGCTTCTAGCACGGAGAAAGTGGAGACCGCCAAATGCTCTGTTGACTATTCCCGCTAATAGGCAGCTCCAGACAGTAACTTGCCCTCCCGGGATGGCTACGGACTCTCTGCACACACAGCAATTTGCTGTGCGCTAATTAGGGTGGCTGATCTGGGGATACGGCTGCGTGGGTGTCATGACGGAGGCTTTCTCACCTCTTTGCAAGCCCAACCCTGCAAGTTTTTATATGAGTTCAGTAGATTTGCTCAGGGTGTGATATCTGATTGCAGTTTCAAATCTACATACGTTGACGTGCAGATAGAAAGGATTTATACTGACACAGATTTATTATATTAATACACACATGCTCCCAGTAGGGAGAACTGTATCACTATAAGACAGTTTCATATCAGTGCAACTAAAATTATAGTCTTGGCTCTTGCTGCTTTAATTTTTCATGGGGTGATGACAGTATCTCTAGGAGCCCCTGGAGATTTGTAATTTTAATTTAAAGTACCCTGCCTGGTGTTTTTCTCCTTATAGAAGATGCTTTTCATTTTTCTTTTAAGGCTTATAAACAAATGGTGAGCAATGAAAAGTAACTTACACTTCAATTTGAAGGTACTTGCTTAAATGAAAAATAGAGTTGGAAAAACTTTGAAAAGCCCAGTTGCAGAATCCACAGACCTAAAGCATTCCAGACAACTGTTTGCCTAAATTGGCTTTGCCTCTGTTAAATTTATTCTCTGCTGAATTGGCTCTGGGAGCCAATTGCACTCCCTACCCCCTCCCAAAAGACTGGTCTCTCAGAGTAAATAACAAAATAACATCAAATCAAACTTTAAACACAGTACTATGTATTAAATAAAAAACAATGCAGTTACAGTCATTCATGCATTACAGTACAATGAACTGTATGATATTTTCTTTCTCATTCATTATCCATTTAACCTGAAATAAATAGGAAAGAAAAGACATTTAAAATTATGTTCCTTCAGAGACAAAATTTCAAAAATTTGTTGTGTACAGGGGAATGTAAATCTCTGCCTGAAGACAGGCTCAGTGCCAGTAAAGAGTCCTATCACAAAATATTTGTTCTATTGTTTTATCACTAGTTAAAAATTTTCTTCCTCTGTGGAAGTTGTTTGGATATCTTTAGTACTACATGTTGTTTGTCAATGACACGCAGTTCTGTTATTCTATACAGTGATTGGTTTGTAGCTGGGTTGTATTTCTCATGAAAAACCTTGACTCATTTCTTTCTTCTGAATTTTCTTCTCTCTGATTTCTTGTTATATTATTCTGTATAAACACTATAAAAGCCTCATTGAATATGTGCTGCCTCCAGTTGTTGCTTATACTTGTCTGCTATTTATAATGTCAAAGCAATTTATTATATGATAAAACACATAGACCCTCTCTAAGAGTTAGGATTAAATGGCATCTGCTTTCCTGACCTCCCCTCTGAAGGTGAAGGGTCTGAAATTTCCCCAAACCAATTGTCTCCCTCAGCATCCCGGCCACAGGGAAAGCTCCGCTGTAACCTCAAACTGGTCTTGAGCTTTGTAAACCTGCGAGGAAATCTTCAGAGCCCTGAGGCTAAAGACAAACGACAATTTTGTTCTAGGAGCCAGAGGTGACATTACTTTTGCATGTAGCTCTTTCAGCTGGTCTTGCAGTGTTGTAGCACTGTCCTAGTGAGTCCAAGCTCAAATAGATAAATGAATAAGAATATGAACATGGTGCCAGTGGGTCACACCAAAAGTCAGCCTAACCCCGCTGTCTTTCTGCAGGAAAGGCCAAAAGCAAACTCCTAGGAAGAATCGGAGGGTAGGATAAAGATATGAAGTTTTCCAGACTACCTCCCAGCCTCTGCTGGATTCCTTGAATTAGAGATGATGTATTTGTATTTAATACCTTTGACAGATTTTCCTTTCATGAGTTGGCCTAATACCTTTCAAAACCATAACATTTTTCAAAAACATAATGCAATGTGTTTTGAGAAGAAAATTCCATATGACAGTAAGACAAGGTGAGCTATTGTTAAAATAGTGCTGCAGGTGTCATTAGCAGCTACAGAAAGGCAGGTACCTAGCCCTTAACGAACATAAAAATCAGGTTTTACAATATTCTCACTTTTTAAATCCCCCTTCCTTTTCAGTAGAAATTAGCACCCCCCCCCTTCTATTTTCATAAACTTGCCAAATTGGAATGGAGTTCCTGATTCACTCTATCTTGTGCTGCATTTTCCCAAACATCCTAAGTTAAGTTTTATATATACATACATATAAAATTTATCTTGGGATACATCAAGCCCTATTGCATATACTTACATGGTATTCAAACAGGGGTGTTATTTCTTTTCTGGAATGACCCCAGAATGAACTAGCAGTATATTCATTAACTGTGTTGTACTCTATGATAACCATGCATTTGAGTACTTTGCTCTGCTGTGGTAATGATGACCGAGGGAAGGACCATAACGGTGCAAAACTCTTCAGCATATCTGAACAAGTTTCTGAGTACAACTCTGACAGAAGAAAGAGTTGATAGCATTGGGCCCGGACAAATACTTAAGCATACATGTAAGTAAGTTTAAGCACAGGATTTTTTATATTCAAACCAAAAGACTGGGCAGCTTGGAGACTCAAATTGCGCATGTGTCACTGTCAGCTTTAAATAAATAATTTTAACACAGAGCGATTCTGCTAGTTGGGAACCATTTCTCTATCACAAAGCTAAGCTGCCAGTAGTGTAGTGTCAGAGTGAGCGAAGGTTGTTTTTCTGTTCTTACTGTGCTCTCCCTTGAGTGTGAGGAATTTACAACCATTAAACAGACACAGACATTTCCCTGTCACCAACAGGGGAGACTCTTCTACCCTGACATGGAGGTCTAAAAGTTGTACATTTAGGCCTGGATGTCCTTTCTGATTATAGACATACTTGCACAGGATGTTCACCAAAGTCCAAAAAACATGGAGAGCAGCAGACGAGCTCTCCCTACCCGCAAGAGTAGTTTTTGTGGCATATTGACAATTAAGTATGCGCTTTTGGCAGTGCCTAACTCTCCTATACCTATAGAGAAAGTTTAGTCATCTAAAACAGAGTTCTATATACTACAACCCCACCACAATTACATATTCAACATAAAATGTGTTACGCTTGGTAACTGTTAAGCAGGTAGTATTTTTAAGTTTCGGGAGATAAAACATCTACCCCTAGTACACCAAGACAAGCTGTGTCCCAATGCTTTTATTAAAATACGAAAGAAGACGAAATCTAAACCAACTTTTTTTTAAGAATAAAAAATAAATTTCCAGGTTGCCTAATGGTTAGGTGAAAATGTCCAGTGATGTAACTGGTTAGGGGCAACGGTCAGGTGAAAATATCCGGTGATGTAACTAAGAACTTATCTGGGCCCTGCAGTTTCTTTTGGTTTACCAGCAACAAATTGTATGTATTTGCAGTTGAGGAAAAAGTAATTTTTAGTGACACTGAAACTTCAGCTTCACATGTTCAGTTTCCCACGAGAGGGCACTGTTATATTTTTAATGAAGGCAAGGTTCTGCCCAACGCTGGGCAGGTTTGCATAGCTTAGCGTGTACGGTACAGTTCTAGCTGCCGCATGGCAAGCAGAAAAATGCAGGATTAGATTCACCTCGTTGCACATCTGTCAACGCTCTGTATCATCTGGCACCCTCCACTGCTAGGCCGTCGTTCACAGCAAGTCTTCAGCGTGCCAGATGTGTCAGGCTTACGCACGTTAAAATGAATAATCAGTTCATACACATGGTATCTGATGTGGCCAGGATATGGCCCGGTTTAACTTGGGATCGAAGGGATCTATGTCTTCTTCCTGAGGAGGAACGAGGCCACCTGTGTCACCAGGGTTGGTACCGTATTTTGGCATTTTCTATGGAATACTCCATCCCCATTCAGTGATTTTATCTTAGTTTGTGGTAATGCACATTGTTATAAAAATTAAATCACTTTGAGACTTGATGCAGCTTGGGTTGTTTTTTGCAGCTTTGATGGTCAAAAATTTATATCAATATACGATAAAAAACAAATATCTGCAGTCAAATCTGTGGAGACCAAAGAATCTGTTAGTTCAGATAGACTCTGTCCCTATCAGGAGTTATATATTATAGGCTTTTTGAGCCTTTTTTAGCTTTTTTCTTGTTTTGAGAATGATATTATGGTAGTTAAGTTAATATATTTGGATGAAGAAAATCTAGGTAGTTTGTTTTTTGATGACAAAAGAGAAAGCATAGGTTTTAGGGTATCCACATGAGGCAGCCAAAGCTTTTTGAAGAAAAATGCCAAAGAAAACGAGAAGTTTGTTTTATCTAGCCATACAAGACTAAACCACATTTCTTAACAGGCTCTGTCAAGGCTGAATTACCTCCTAAGGATTTATGAAAGTTAGTCTCATTCCTTAGTTACTGAAATAGTTGGCAAATGCACTTTAAGGAGGAAATAAACTCTTCTGGTAATGGAGTCAGCAGAGATTGGAAGTATGACACGCCAAACAGTTTACATGTTCTGGCACCATGTCAAAAGTGACAGATTCTCACAGCAACTCTTAAACCAAACAGGTAAATACTTTTCCCTTCCTCTAAAGCCAGTGAGAAGGATCGACCTGAAATCAGACTGTCGCACTCAGCTCTACACCAACGAAGCATCTATGTTAACCCAAACCCAGCTGAGACAACAAGGGAGAGCCAGGCTGAGCTAACACAGGTCTAAGCACGCATTTTATTTTACAATCCTTTTCTCAGTTGTGTTTTTCCTGTGCACACCTTTGGCATGTTTTTTCTGTCACAGGTTTTTCCCATCTGGTTATAGCTCTGCAAGAGGTGCTTACAAAATCACTGGTCTTCACTGGACCTACAGATGTCCCATGGCTGTGACCTGCCGGTCTTGTCAGAAGTAGAGAAAATCACGGAGAAAAGCTGGACAGCTTTTAGTTACAAAAGAACTTTGTAACAAGGTGACTTCCTTGACTGCATTGCTCTGTGATGACACGTCTCCACCTTGCTACCTCCTGTGCTCCAGCTAATGCATCAGCCACTGTCTGTTCTGGGCCAAACTCATCATCCGTAACGTAATCAAAGGGAGATCAGGAACGTGGGGTCTCTTATGAACCTGTGATGTTGCACTTCAGGATGAGACAGATGATGTCTCTGCTTTTGGGATTTGAATACGGGGAATCTCTAGCTAGTTCATCTAATGGGAGCAGTCACTTCTCTGGAGTGTTTCGTGTTTTACTTACTATTTACTTTAATACGCTTCTTAAACTTCTTCTTTTGACCCACTGCAGAAAATCTCAGTGTTTAACTGCCTGTCAGTATGTCCACTATTCAGTCTCTTGCTTTTCAGCCAGAAGCCTTACGCTCTGCAGACCCCCCCCACTTCCCAGCCCCATCCCAGCCAAGCCCGCTGTCGTTAAAGTTAGCTGCGCTGTAGCTAGCCTCCACACAAGTCTCTTGAGTTCGCAGGTGTTGATGAAGGCCTGTCCCTGCAAGAGTATGATCTAGGCTGCTGGGGTGGGATTCATCTCACCCAGCTGTAGAAACTAGGGGTCTACTGCAGAGCCATTCTCCTTATGCTGGCTTTAGAGGTAGTGGAGGCACTTCGGGTCTGCATTTCATCTCCTCTTCTTACGGCAGGTGTCTGAGATAGGCTGCATGAGCACCTCAGCTAAATGACTGCTTTGACAGCACCAAGACTAAAAAAAGTATCATATGGGTGAAGTAATTCGCTATTCTAAATCTCTTTGAGGACAAGGTTGAGGAAAACAATTCTTTCAGGAAGAGATGTAAGGATATAAACGCTATCTCTGTAGTACTATGTGTAAAGGATAACTTTTTGGGCCTTAAGGGCAGCTGGTTTGGCTCTGGTCAGTGCAGCTGAACTCTGCCTCTCGAACTACTATGATGTCTTCCAAGCTGCTGGTAATGAAAGGTGCTTGGCATTACTAACCTCTCAGCCATGTCAAGGCTTTTCTGGAGGGTGATGCTAGTTGGTATAAGCCAAAATAGTGTCAAGGACTAAGATTATAAAGGTACAGAAAATCATGTCAGTGCTTGAGCCTGTGTTCTGGTTCTCTGTAACTTATCAATATAGATAAACATGGGAAAAAGAATGGGTGGAAATGGTTTGGAGGAAGATCTAGAAAAAAAGTCTAAAGTTAAGAATAGGTTCAGGTCATGCCATGGAGACAGCATTTACTCTTCCTACTGTAGAATGCCATCAGTGATTGACCAACATTGTGCATGTATCCTCTAAAATATACAGGGAATGTGTTAGACTGCAATGGACATGTGTAAGAGAGACCTGTGTGAGCTAGTTCATGTTTATTGGAAACAGCAGCACAAGGTCACCAGGAGGAAAACCTACTCCCAAATGATTCATCTTCTCATCAGTGTGTTACCTTTGGAGCCTGCTTGATGGTGTCCCTATATGGTCTGTAGGAATGGTTAAAATGTGCTGTGTTTCCTCTGTGAGAAGCAATGCAAAATCGCACCTCTCCACTTCTACAGCTGCTTAGCTAATCACAACCACCTTCATAGCTCTGGTGTGTATACATCACCCACTCCTGCCCTAGATCTGAGGGCTATTTTTAGAATGCAGTGCAGTTGTTGACGTGTTTCCCAGCTGCATAGTCACACAACATGTGTTCATGAGGATGGACAATACTACACATACCATATGTATTCCGTATACATGGAATACACAACTGCTGTTTTGTCTTTGAAAAATGCCTGCTGCTTCCCCAGAATTGAGCTCATACACTCGTTCACCTGCACGGTGCACTTACGTGACACACTTGCTGGAAACAATGGCATGAAAGAAATTTGATTTTCATGTGGAACAATACATCTTATAGAGTCATAGAATGGTTTGGGTTGGAAGGGACCTTTAAAGATCATCTAGTTCCAATCCTCCTACCATAGGCAGGAACATCATGCGAGATGGGAAAGTTGTTATGGCTCTTGTGGTTTAGCCCCAGTAGGGAGCTTAACCCCACAGAGCTGCTCACTCATTCCCCCGCAGTGGGATGGGGGAGAGAATTAGAAGGGTAAAAGTGCAAAAACTCTGGGGTTGAGATAAAGACAGTTTAATAGGTAAAGCGAAAGCCATGCATACAATCGAAGCAAACCAAGGAATTCATTCCCCACTTCCCATGGGCACAAAATTACGAATTTCTTTCCCTTCTCCCCATTAAAGACTGTCACTATGACTAAACTGGCTGTAGTTGGCTGAAGTAATTCAAAATGGATCCCACCCCCCCGTATTGACGTTCCTGATGTTTTAATGGGCAAGCTCATTTGCTTTGGTTGACCCAAGAGCTGCATGGTACCTCTTGGCTAACAGTTGTCTTCAGTGCCTAACCTGTGCAATCCTGTTTCTTATTAACTGGTGATGAGTGGATTGGCTGGCAGTTATGGCTCATTAGGTGATGGGTTAACCTGAATGGCCTTGTTGTTTGTCGTTAGTTCGTTAAATGCAACACAAAGGTAACCTAAGTATTGTGTATCGCCTCCTGGCAGGATAAGCCTCCTGCTACCACCCACTAAGGGCAAAGCAGGTCCAATGCTGCACTTCACAAAGTGAACAAAGACAGCTTGGGCTCAAGGGAGGTGCTTTATGCAGAAGATGAGATTAGGCTCAGACATCCAGCTGCTTGGGGCGATGTATTATTAAATGCTATCTACTGATATGCTACTTTTGTAGAAGCTGATTAATGACATCCTACTTTATTATTCCTTATCTTTTATCTTCACCTTGTTTCACAGATGTAGCTGGCAGTACACGGCACTAACCAAAGATCCATGGCACTCATTAGATGGTGGCTCCTTGTGCTCCTTACAAGTGCCATCAGGCATGCAATTCCTATTCACAATTTTGCTAACGATGCTGGTTAACATGTTGCTGCGTTACTGTTCAAGCAACCTAGACAACATGGTCTTGTCAGTCTCGAACTAACTTATCTTTTACTTATCACTTTCTTTGACACAATCCTCTGATAAGCTGAGAGATAAATACATGACAGACTCTGCAATGTATTCCCCCGGCACTAAAATCTTAGCAGTAACACTGTGGAGGGGTTTCATCTAACGAGTGCTTCTTTTGACCTGTTTTCTATTTTGTTAGAGTGTTGCAGCTGCAGATCTTAAGGCACATTTAAACTAGAAACAAATTCTTGTTTAGCCGTTCCCCATGCCTCGGGAAGTTTTCTGTCTTTGTGTGAATGTGGGTGTTTAATGTTAGCAGCTCAGGACAGGTACAGTATGCAGACAAGTCAAGCACGTTCAATTGCTTAAGGTCCTGTTTTGTATTAGCTTTGATGCTGTGATTAGAGGAGAGGAGTGATCCCCTCTAAAAGAAAACTAACTAGAGGAATAATTTTCTGCCGGGTTAGTGTTCTGATTTATCTCAGCAAGGGTTAATCAAGCACCAGGACACTTTTTTTGAAGACAGGTAAAACTAGCTTGATTACTTCTTATGGCAACCAGCTGTGGATATGGTGAGGAGGGAGAAGAAGGGGTGGGTTAGGGAAATGTAGCTCCTTGTTAGTACTGTCCTGCCTGATGGTAACCGTGTGAGTCTGTTGTGTGACCAAACGCTCAGCCTCTCCTTTGCCCTCAGGCTGGGCCTCACCCTGGGGGCAACCCAGAGCTCTTGCACAGGCTACAAAATTTGCGTAGGTCAGCGGGTAAGTAGCAGGGCAGCTGCCCTCCGCGGAGCCCTGAAGGCTGCTAGTATTACCTGAGCTATGGCCAGGATAAAAGCAGTTCCAAAAACCCACTGAGAGCTACACGGAGTTCAGTTATTAAATTAACAACAGCATGGATACACTGTGGAGATATCTTCTGCCCAGAGAACGTGTCATGGAAAGGGAATGCTGTGAGGCAAAAGGAAAGCAGAGAGAGGAGCGGTAAACGAGCCATGGTGTCACTGCAGGGGAGAGCATGGGATTCCTCACTCCTTGCCTGGTGGTCCGTCTCCCATTCCTAAAGCTGGCTGAGTGGCTGTCCTGGTTTAACCCCAGCCAGCAACTCAGCACCACGCAGCCGCTCACTCACTTCCCCCCAACCCAGTGGGATGGGGGAGA
>JAVJGG010000017.1:25206364-25226819 GCA_035590195.1 Aviceda cuculoides
GGAGCAGGCTGTGCCTGAAGGACTGCAGCCCGGGGAAGGGACCCACGCTGGAGCAGTTCGTGAAGAACTGCAGCCCAAGGGAAGGATCCACGTTGGAGAATTTCACGGAGGACGTTCTCCCGTGGGAGGGACCCCATGCTGGAGCAGGGGAAGAGCGTGAGGAGGAAGGAGCGGCAGAGATAACATATGATGATCTGACTGCAACCCCCATTCCCCCTCCTCCTGTGCTGCTCAAGGAGAGGAGGTAGAGAAATTAGGAGTGAAGCTGAGCTTGGGAAGAAGGGAGGGGTGGGCAGAAGGTGTTTTTAGATTTATTTTTATTTCTCATTATCCTACTCTGATTGGTAATAAATTAATTTCCCCAAGTCAAGTCTGTTTTGCCTATGATGGTAACTGGTGAGTCATCTCCCTGTCCTTATCTTGACCCATAAGCTTTTGTCATATTTTTTCTCTCCCTGTCCTGTTGAGGAGTGGGAGTGATAGAATAGCTTGGTGGACTACTGGAGGTCAGCTGAGGTCAACCCACCATAATATATTACAATATGAATGGGAAAATAAATTTTAGGCAGTTTATGAAATCATCAGTCTGCCTTAAAATTCCCACTAAAGTTTTTGGTATTAATTATAATCTTCACTGTACTGTACATGTTGATGTCTTTCTGAACCAAGATTTCAAGTAGGATGTGGAAAATACTTATTTATGATTTACTATTATGAAAACTAGGATTTTTAAGCAAATTAAATTTAGCCTGAAAATCAGTGTCACTTCTATGTGTTTTATGCTTTTGCTTGTTTGACAGTTCTTTAGTTGAGTATGTTTCTGTCTTTTCATATTCCTAATATACTCTTCAAGCCTGTTCCTTAGCTATGGGTGATGTGCCCTATTAGAAATTTCACTATCTCCTGACCAATTTTCATAATGTAATAAGAAGTTCCAGAATCAGAATGAATACGTACATGGGGCAGTACTGGCAGACATAAAAGTATTTGTAATTACTGTTGGGACAGAAAGCGACAGCACATCCAATTTGATAAGAATTGTACCAAACCATCTGTAGGTATAAGAACAAAAATCAGGAGAGAATGAAAAATATACATTTGAAAATCATTTGAGTACAATATGCTTTACAGAAACATTTGCAACCAAGTTAAGTCACTTTATTTACCCTTTATAGTAAAATGTAAGTCCCCACCTTGCTGGAAAAAACCTTTTTTTCCCTCTGCTTTCACCCCTAAACCAAAGAACATTTAGGATATAAAGATAATAATTTATCACACGTACATATACATAAAACATTTGAGTTAAACTGTCTTAATTATACATGCTCTCATTCAATTAAAACTGTTGAAGAAGATGTAGGAATCGTGATGTAAAATTTTGTATCCTGTGTTTTGTGCAGGTGAACAGAGATTGTCATAAGCCTTGTCCAACTGGAAACTCTCTGAGTCAATGGAACTCTGTAGACTGTAACAAACCTATTTATATTTCCTTCCTGCTACTTTAATAACCTTATTCTTCCAGTGTCTGAGCAATTTTCAGATGTTAAACAAATAAATTAGTTTCTTCCCTTTGTTTCTTCCTGAAGTTTTGAAATACCAGTATCTTTACTCCATAAAGACACTTAGCCTATTATTTTCATTTTAATTATGTTACTTTGAAAGTTTTCATCTTGTTTTGTCAGAATAACTCTCATGTTTCCATTGTACTTATTCCCTTTAAAGATAATGAGAGGGTAAAAGTTGCTTAGCTAACATACGGATATTTATTTATTCAGCCTAAAATATAAAAGAGTTGCATCTACCTGAGTGTAATGGCCAATCACAGCACCTTGTGTTTTTGCTCCAGTTCCATATTTGAAATCTTTCTTCTCATTGTACCAGGCCTGAATAACATCTGACCATGGGAAAGGGGCGGATGACATGAAGAGATTTTCACCACATAGTACAGCTGAAAAGTATTGAGAAATGCATAAAAGATACAAATGTGAGAAAAAGAGAGCAAAAAGGTGGTATGATTTCCATGGAAATTCTCATCCCAGATGGGACAGCAGGGTTATTTTTTTTTCCAGTTCAGTGACATCACCCTTTGTCAATACTGAAGTTGTCACTTGACCAGTTTGCAGCGTGGCTAGCCTGTTTGGCTGGTAGTTTGGTTGTTGACAGACCTTCTGCGTGTCTGTAGATACACCTGCAGATCTGCACCACAGATTCATGACTGTAATTTTGCTATTTGGAAGTTAGCAACCTAGTCATTATTCAGGTCACAGCTCAGTAATCTTGGGAAAATCCCAATAATTCAAAGCTTACTTCTGGTACAGAAGGTGTCTACACTGTCTTCATCTACTGTTTTTACTCAGGTCCGAGCCTACTGCATACACATTAGTTGTCATGTGGGATTCACCTTAGCCAGAACCAGAGGATTTGGTTTTTAGGCAAAAAGTGTGGGGACTGAAGGATAGTTCACAACTTACATACAATATAGACAGAAGTCAGTCAACATCACACTGGGCACTGATCATGGCTATTGTAAACCTGGTATAGCTGTAACTTCAATATCCAATGACTGAAGTGTTTATACGAGCCTCCAAAATAGTTATAAGCTGCAAGTTGCCAGAGTTTTGTCTTGGAAATTATGCTTAGCACCACCAGCCAGTTTTAGACCTTCACCCTTTGTCCCTTCCTTCCCACTTTCATCCACCACATACAAGCTGATTTCTGCAGTTAACTGGTCTAGATTCTCTTCTTTCTGATGGATATTTTGGGAAAATATTTTTTCTCACTATGATTTTTTTTCACCTACTGAAGAAAATAGGATATATTTATGTAAAACTGATGCAATTGGGATGAGAATGGAATTGAACTTTTCTCACTTCCTGGACAAATTTATATCCAGAATTTTGCCTTTGTCCCATGCACCAACAAAATCACATTGAATATGAATGGCATTAAAAAACCAACCAAACAAAAAAACCCCAAACTGTTCACTTCAATAAGATGTTGACACGTATGACATTATTCAGTTAGCACTCACGCATCACTTACTGGTTGTCCGCATGTTACCAGGACTGTGACTCAAAGTACATTGATTGGCCCATTCTTGGGCATTCTTTGCAGCTGGAGGATACCATTCCTTAACAAAAGAAGAAAATATTAGTCATTCAGACACAATTCATTACCCCTCATGAAGGAACAATGTTTGGAAATTACACTTCAAATCAGAAAATCATATACAAAATCCTTTTCTTCCCCTTTTTTGGGGGTTAAGGGGAGTAGGAATGAAGTTACTATGCACCCAGGAGAATAGAAACTGTGAAGACTGATGAAGAATACATCAGAAAGAAATGAACAATGCCATGGGTCCTTTTCCTTTTCTTTTTCCTCCAAAAGAGAGGGATATTATTGTTCATACACCACAAAACTTTCCAGACTTTTTTTCCACCCACCCAGCTTTATGATTCTCTTGGTGTTGGCCATGCTCAATCCTTATGAATGGTCTGGAGAGTGAATTTTTGGGTAAGTAAAATAATATGACTTTGCATACAGTCCTGTAGCTCTCATAGAATCCATTACTGATTAAAAATAGATTTACATCACACGTGTAAATCTTCAACTTACCATCTTCAACATGTTGCTGGCAGTTGGTTTCACTTCTCTCCTGAGGGTATTATGTCTGTCAACAATCAGCTTTTGCTGACTTGCTTTGCTAGTTGACAGAGCATCGAAATCTTCAGGTTCCTAAATTGAAAGAACATGTTATATTTCTTTTTTATTTGAATGTAACTAGATCCTGTATCCTGTCTAGGAAATACTAAAATATGAAAATACTAATATCAGCCATGGAGAAGATGATCCTTGTGATGGAGGAGGTACTGTGATATGCTTTCTCTCCTAAGTATCTCTAGGGGTGCTTCGATGTGGAGTAACACTTTCAGTGGTTCCACAGTGTAGAGCTTAGCAGTAATTACACTGGTTCCTGCATCGTATCTGCTAACCCTCTGTGGTTGGATGAGATTTGCTGGAATGCCTCGTGTGCCTGTAGACTTTTAAATTTAGGCAACTGAATAAGACTTATTTTACTATTATTATAATTTCACGAGGTTTTGAGGAAACAGGATCTAAAAATCAGCTGAAGACGTGAATGTGCTTATGATGTGTTTCCCTTCTCCAATATTTTAAACAAGCCTATCCATGTTTTTTATTGAAGGAACCTATTTAATCACAGGATCGTCACAGACCTCTTGTGGTACTTCATCAGGACATCTCACTGAACAAAAAATTGTGCCTCTGTTTTTCATACCATAGATTTTCTTCCACTCCGGCTATAACTGATAGCATTTCTCAAACTTTTCATGTGTTTTATAATTAAAAAATAGCCATGTGAAGAACTCTGCTTCCTCTTTACAAACATTCTCATTAGTCTCCTAGACTGCAGCATGGAGAGCAGAAATTGAAGAATTTGGGGGAAAAGTAGTCAAGCCTTCAGTTGCATTAGTGTTTCTGAAGCAGAAGTAGCAAACTTCAAACTTCTGACTAAATATGGGTTGGGAGGAACCACTCTAAGTGCACATTGAGTTTGTTAGTTCATTTAACTGTTTGAGGGAAATCAGTGATACATATTGAGAGGATGGTACTCTGAGCAAGGGGAGAGACACAGGGCTCAGGACCTGTAGGACAAGAAAGGGAAAGAGTTAGGTAACTGCTGCCTGTAAAACCATGAGGAATTAAGAGGAAGAGCGTTGGATCTTTGAGAGATCCAGATTACTGGGCCTGTGTATGGGAGCTTCTGGAAAATATAGTTCTCTCTGACCCAAATCACAAGTAACACTGAGTCTATATATGGCTTAGTGTGCAAGTGTGGAACCAGTCCACTGCTTTGGAATTAAACAAACTTCAAGGATAAATGCTTTCCAGATCCTAAGTATCTAATCAGATTCTTTCTGCAGATGATAGATGAGCATAGGAAAAGCCCTATTAGTCAGACCACAAGTGCCTTGGGTCCCATCCAGATTTTCTGAGTAAAAAGTGTGGATCCTACCTCTCCACTGGATGGAGGCAGCATAGCTGTGAGAAACAGGAACACCACTGGCAGAATCATCTCTGAAAAAGGGAAAATGAGGATTTAATTTATTTTTTATGGATCTTTCATTTCTCTGAATACCTAGTTCATCTTTCACCTGTGTATTTCCTGGCTTTTTCTCAAATAGCAAAGTAACGTTTGCTTTCTTTCCTCCTTCTCTCCTCCTCCCATATTTAGAAGTAAACAAATAAAATTCATTCCCTCTCTGCATTTCCAAATTTCTATGAATCAACTGCTTTGCACATCTCATACCTCCTGCTGTAAGCCTGGCCGAACACCTTCACCTGAATTCACAGTACCGGAGGACATTTGTACTTCCCTTCCTGTAGGAAGCCTTCTGCTCCTTGCCACAGGGTGGAACGGCTGGGGTGGGATGCTGCTGTTAGCTTGTTTCTGTGCCCGTGTTAGTCTGAAACTTCCCCTACTCCCCATCGCCTGCTTCGACTGGACTGCATTGGTTGAAAGGGGAATTAGGCACTCAGCCCAAGTGCAGACCTCTCCACTTAGGTGTCTGAGTCAGGATTCAAAACCCTTACTGAACGACCAGCACCGCGAAGCCTTGCACACAAGCTGGGGCAGAACTGGCTGGACCAGAAACGGACCAGCACTGGCTTCCTGGGAAAGACTTATTTCAGAAAGCTTTCTTGTTTTTATTTTTTTAAAGACAACTCTTGATTTTATTACAGGTAGTGTGGAATGGCAACAGAAAGGAGATCTTTCTCTAACTGAAGAAGCAACCACCAAACCCTGGACTCCAAGACTCTACGCGTTTAGGGACTCAAAGCACCATACCATCCCACTACAGTGGTCCGGGAGGTAACGTAGGTCTCTTCAAACTTCAGGTTTCTCACCGCAATCAGTCACAGGACTTATATTTAACTTGTTTCTGCTTAGCTACCTTGGGCAGGCAAGCAGGTGACTAGAATGGAATTTACTTATTTTGGCTTTTTTCCCAGCTTCCCACTCCAAGGGAATTTATGGGCATGTTACCACAGAGATATATTATTAGCTTAACCTCTTGTTTGGTTTTGAGGGGCTGCTGGTTTTACTTTTAATTTATTTTTGGGGAAAGGCCAATAGGGTTTGCTGATCTTTCCATATTCAGCAAAGCTCCTTTACCTTGAGGCAACCAGTTTATATAAAACACAAGGCGCTGTGGCTTGTTGAGAACATGTGGGTAAGAAAAAACTACCCTTTTCCAAATGGTACAGCAAGGCCCATTTTCCTCACCAGCTTGCTTACGTTGCACTGGAGGCAACCCACAGTCCCCAGCCTGTAGGCAGGGATGCTGCTCAAGAAAGAGCAAATCTTGTTGAGGTGGACTGTGACTATGGGCAGCTGTAGCTCAGAGGCCAAAAAAACTGGACAGACTGACCACATCTGTACAATTAAACTCACAGCCTTCAAAATAGGGTGGCTTATTCCCAGCACTTGTAGTTGGGGAAAGGCCTAGTTGATCTGGGGGAAAAACATACTGGTAATTAATAGTATAAGTAATTGATTTCCTGTTCTTGGTATTGCCATATGTCATTTATGTTTAATTTTGACATCACCTATGCCTCCTTGAAGTGCTTTAGGATCACGGAAGTTTTTTCTTACTTTCTACCACTTATTTCTCAGAGTCACTACAAAACTTTGCAGTGTATATGACCTAGGTGTTTAGCAATAAAAGATTATACTCCCAATAACATTAACAATTATTCTTTTCACTTAATTTCTAACTCAAAAATAAATAGAGGTGGGGGCTATTTTTAGCTGTACTCAAGTTACAAGTAAAAATATGTCTTTTGAGTACAAAATGTGATGATATGCAAATAGAAAACAACCCTTTTTGCACCTAAAACATGTAAAAACAAATTCTCTGTTTCAAAGGAAAAATAACGCTTCAATGAAATTGTGAAGCTTTCTATTTTGCAAACTAAACTGCAGAAGCTAATTTAAAGACATGGGCAAAGTATTCATTCACTATAATATTTTCTATGAATTAACTTACAATTAAATGTAATTGGTAATTTAATACATGATACAAGTTTCAAAATGCCATTGGAATGCTTTTTAAGACCCAGTGGGTTTCCTGCTCCAAGATATTAACATACTTTTGGCAATCCCACTGATTTCAACCAAATGCTTATGGTTTATGAGATGTAAATTTAATTGCTCTGCATTAATTTCTAGGCACTGGTCCTAAAATCAGTCTCTCTGTCCCCCTCCCCTGTTCCCCCTCAATCAAACATAAATCAGGACATGTGCCAAGTCTTACTGACTTTCCTGCAACTCCATCTGTGTACAGGGTTCTGCCACTGAAAGATGGTGCTTTAGCATCCCTAGTTTGTATGAGTTTAGCAAACTTGTGTGAATATGTTTTTCCCATCTCTCCTTCTAAAAAAAAAAAAAAAAAGTGTATCCTAAATTATTCACACAATTGAATAACTATTACAAAAGAATCTCCCCATTGTTTTTTATTATCCTTCAAAAAGACCTGAAATGGAATAATACAAACTGTCATTTCACTTGTACAGCATTGTTGCACAAAGTCCTACTTAGCAGCCACTTTGCACACGAGTGGTAAGTTGCACAAGGTGGTAATTTCCCCACTCTGAAGATAAGTGGCGATAGCTACATATAGCAATGAATATACTGAATTGAATATATATCCAATTCAATATGTTCGGTCTGTCTCTGTCTCTTTCTCTATGTACATATAATTTGCCAAGTTACTGCTTTCTTGCATACAGGCAGCTTTTCATCTGGTTTTGATTGTTCATCAATTTCCTCTGTGGGTTTTTTTCAGCTTGTGTTACACTGTTGCCTATGTAATCCTAATATTTCACTGAATAAAATCCTCTTTCTGTGACTATCCTAAATTGTTCAAGAAGCCTTCTAAAATAGGTTGCATTTTAATACATGAAACAAATTCTAATACTTTAAGCAAACGAATCAGTGTAAATCCTACCTTTTTTTTCCAGAAAGATCAGAAGTTTCTTCTGCCCTTCTTCAGGTGGTTGTGGAAGTGTCTGGGGTTCTTCACTGGAGCGTGATTTATAGCTCTTCTATTTCCTGATAGGACAAGGTGACTCAACGTCACAGGTATTCTAAAATTCAAATAGTGACCAGATAAAACAGCGCACTTGTCAAATGCACATTCTTCCAAGGAGGAGGTTGTTTGCTTGTGTTCCGTTTTCATTTCCTCTTACTTCTTGTACTGGAAGAGGTGAAATACTTTGAAATGAGTTTTGCATGTATTGCTCCTTATATGTGAAATCTTTAGGCAATGTGATCGCCAGGTACAGAGGCTCTCTGCTAATGATTGACACATCCAGTTGTAGTAAGAGTAAGACTTGATCTTAATCTCCAGCAATGCAAATAAACTCAGCTGGCTACTGAGGTGTCTCCAGATTGACATTGTTGTAACCAAGATGGAATCTTGCTTATTGATTTTTCCGTGGGGGTAAAAAACAGTCTTGGTCCAAGTTCCTGTTCATGCTATGGCTTCTTTACATCAGTCCTGTAGTGTAAAAGTCAAAGAAGGTGACAAGGATACTTCTGTAATTGACACTTTTACCCAGTATTGGAAAAAGATTAAAAGATTATTGTGTGCACTAACGTTAAAGCATATATTTGTTTCGGCATTTCCAGGTACCTAGGGTAAGATGAGAATGGGTGGAAATACTGCCAGATCAGGAGGGTATTTGTGTGCATATTGACTGTTTCTGTCCACATTAAGTGTCAAGTAATTGCTGACCAGAGCAGCTGTCATTGTCTGCTTTTATATAAAAAGTTGTTATTTTTCTATTTAAATTCAGGTCTTCCTTCCTCGTAGTCACTCAACTCCTACCCTAGTGCCTTGTGAAGTATGCCTTCAGAACAATTTCTTGCTTTTCGTGACCTGGGAAACTAGTATATTGGCTCTACCAGACAAAATGGTAGTGGTGCGATTTGCTGGTTTATAATTATATGGAAAGGAACACATTGTCAGCAAGTTTGGGGTTGACACCAAATTGCAGGGAGCAGTCAATATACTGGATAATAAGGCTGCTGTTCAGCTGAATTTCAAAAAGCTGAAGAAGTGATTTGACAGAAAAGATCTGGGAGAAAGCAATTGTCTAGGAGCAGCTCTAACAAAAAGCACTTAAGGGTAGACAACACGTAGTGCAAGTACTGAGAATAGCAATTATACCCACTTTTTCAGAATTTCTGAAACTGTGTCTGGACTACTGTGTCCAGTTTTTGAGTCCCCAGTACAAAAAAGGCATTAACAAACTGGAGTAAGCCTAGCAAAGGGCCACTGTATCGGAAAGGAGAAAGGCGGAGATGGACTCTTTTACAACATGGGCACGGAGTAAGGGCCACAGATTGCAAGCCTGACTAGATATAAAGGAAAATAATTTTTACAGTGAGGCTTGTTAAGCACTGAAGCAGATTGGCTTGTGAGGTGGTAGTTTTTGTATACTTGGAGATATTCAAAACTGGACAAAGTGCTGAGCATCTTAATCTAATTTTCAAGTAGGCAATGATTTGAACACTGTGTTAGACCAGATGAGCTTCAGAGGTCCTGTACAATCAAAACTTTTCTAAGGTTGTGTGATTTTTATATTGTTGACACTGGAAAGGCACCAAATGATACTTGTCTTATTTCACTTTTGACAGATATGACAGTTTAATTAATTATGGTGGGAACCTCTGATTGTTATAGGAGAAAGCAAGTATTACTAGTGTAATTGTTATAACCATTAATAATGTAAAAGGTTGCATTCAGGTGATCAGTGAACCATGGATCCTAAGGTAAAGACTATGTCCTATTATGCTGATGTCATTCATTGTCATTCATTCTCTGCCTAATATATACTGAGACCTCTTGAATCAGCTCCTCGTTCCAGCGTAAGAGCTGTCTATAAACGTGAGTGAATGGTTCAGAACATCCTACCCTGTAATAACATTTCTGTGAATAGAGATTCTGTCATGACACTTTATAAATTGTTTCTATGGTTTATTATCATAGACTCACAGAATCATAGAACAGCCCAGGCTGAAAAGGACCTCAAAAGATCACCTGGGCCAGCCTTCCATGGGAAAGGGAACCTAGATAAGACTATCTAGCATCCTGTCCCATTGCATCATGAAAACCTCCAGCGATGGGGACTTTACCATGTCCCTGGGTAGGTTGTTCCAGCGCATGATTGTTTTCACTGTGAAAAATTTATTTCTTATGTTGAGGTGAAACCTCTCCCAGTGCAACTTGTACCTGTTGCTCCCTGTCTTCTCTATGTGGCTCCTTGTGAAGAGAGAACCTCCATCTTCTTTGTAGCTGCCCTTTAAGTACTGGAATACTGTGATGGGATCCCTCCTGAGCCTTCTCTTCTCCAGGGAGAAAAGACCAATCTTCTTCAGTCTTTCCTCAGAGGGCAGGTTCTCCAGCCCATTCATCATCTTTGTGGCCCTCCTTTGGACCCTCTCCAGTCTGTCCACATCTTTCTTGAGTGGGTACCAGAAGTGGACACCATACTCCAGATGCAGCCAGACAAGCAATGAGTAGAGTGCGGTGATGACATCTTTATCTCTGCCAGTTTCTGAGGATGCAGCGCAGGATCCAATTGGCCTTTGTTGCTGCAGCGATGCACCGCTGACTCATGTCCATCTTGTTATCCACCAGGACCCTTGCGTCCCTTGCAGCAAGGCTGCTTCCCAGCCACACAGATCCTAGCCTCTACTGGGCTCTATGGTTATGATATGGTACCATAACTCTCAGATTGGGCATGGAGCTCCAGTTCCTCTTGTTTGTTGGCTTTAACTTGTACATAAAGGATTTCTAAAACTTTTCTAGTGGAAGGACCACTGCCTCCCTGTGCACAGGAGACTTGACAACCCCTTCCACCCCTCTCAAGATTCTGGAGAAAAACTAACTGCTAAAATGTATACCATGGATAATAAAAATTGGCTTGACTGACAAAAACATGCATTACATAAACACAGACTTAGAAATTACCCTCTGGCTCTAGAGTTCAATCTCCTATTAGAGGTCAATGATACTATACGCTTCTAGTTTGAATTTCCATGCCTTCCATTTCTAGACTTTGGATCTCATTTATCTTCTGTTAAAATTTTTGCTCTCACAGAAGTCTGTTCTTGCTGGAGACCTTAGTTACATTGATCTGAGGATCACAGAATAGTGGAGGTTAGAATGGGACCTCTGGAGATCATCTACTTCAATCTTCCTGCTCAGAGCAGGGTCACCCAGAGCAGGCTGCTCAGGACTGAGTCCCGTTGGGTTTTGAATGTCTCCAAAGATGGAGACTCCACAACCTCTCTGGGTAAGCTGTTCTAGTGTTTGATCACCCTCACTGTAAAAAAGTTTTTTCTCAATTTTAAATAGAATTTCCTGTATTTCAGTTTGTGCTGACTGCCTCTCATCTTTTCCCTGGATATCACTGAGAAGAGTCTGGTTCCATCATCTTTACATAGTCCCATGAGATATTTTTACATACTGATAAAATCTGCCCTGAGCCTTCTCCTCTCCAGGCTGAACAGACCCAGCTCTCAGCCTTTCCTCATATGAGAGATGCTCCAGTCCCTTAGTCATCTTAGTAGCTCCACTCTGGACTTGCTCTAGTAAGTTCATTTCTCTCTTGTACTGGCCACCCCAGAACTGGACACAGCACTCCAGTTAGTGCTGAGTAGAGGGGAAGGATCACCTCCCTTGACCTGCTGGTTATGCTCCGTCTTCGGCAGCCCAGGATGCAGTTGGCCACTTTTGCCACAAATATACATTGTTGTCTCCTATACAACTCATTGCCTAGCAGGATCCCCAGGTCTTCCTCTTCAAAGCTGCTTTCCAGCCAGTCGGTCTCCAGCATGTACTAATGTATGGGGCTATTCTTCCTCAGGGGCACAACTTGGTGTTTCCCTTTGCTTAACCTCATGAAGCTCCCGTTGGTCCATTTCTCCATCCTGTTGAGGTCCCTCTCGATGGCAGCACAACCACCTGGTGTATGAGCCACTGCTCTCAGTTTTGTACCATGTACAAACCTGCTGAGGGTGTACTCTGTCCCATCATCCAGGTGATAAATGAAGATATCTTATTGGCCCCAGTATTGACGCTTGAGAGGAAACAACCGTTTTTTTGGTGAGCTCTCCTCGGTTTACTCTGTACTGTTTTGTTCTCAGAATTCATTTTAGAATTATGCTGAACTGCAATGCCTTGTTATCCTTAATCAGAAAATTCAGTATTAAGCTGTACTGTTAAAATAAGATCTAAGAAAGACATGTAAATTCTTGAATGTTTAGTAAAAGTTAATCTACTAACTTCCCCCAGCCACCCACCCCCAAAATATCTTCTTTTTATGCCTGGCTCTGGCTAGTCATTGTCATTAAATTTGGGAAATTAACTTCTTCTTTGATGTCATTGAAGCTAGTCAAGCATGTGTCCCTTGATAGCATAAGGAGAATAATGGACACTTCCAGGATGTGAATCATTTCATCCTGTATTACTAATCTAAAATAGATTATATCCACAAAAGCCTGCAAATGTCTGGTTTACTTCATTTTCTCTAAATAAAGCCTAGAGCAACTAACTCAGCTGTAGACTTTTATACTGAAGATCTCTAAAGGTTGATGAAATAAATCACATCCACTGAGGAAGCAAAGGGGTTGCGCATGCAGAAAACATGATTATCTAAACCTCACTTTTTTAGTAAATCACATTGAGTCTCAGGCATTTATAATGTGTCTGCATGCCTGGCATTGCTAATATAAATACAATTCCTTACCTTTCTCAAAATTTTCATGCCAACTCCATGGCATCAGTCATAAACTACTTGTTTCCATTTTTCAGATATGTAGAGCCTCTCTCTGTCTCCTGACATTTGTCTTTGACCCACTCTTCAGATTCTGACCATGACTTCTTCAGGCTCTGGTGTTGACTTTCACCTTTTAGTTGGTGAATTTTCAGCATCTTTAGTTTTGTTATGGGAAAGTGGTCAGTAAACATTTGCAGAGCTATCTCTAGATCTTCTTTGCTTTCATGCCTACAAAATATTTCAGTGCGGTAAGCTAACCCTAGTCTGTGGATATTGTCTTACAAACAGGTCAAGTCCATTTTATTTTGCCCTTATTATCTCCATTTATTATCCCTGTTTATCTGTACCCCTCTTTTATCTTGTCTGGTAGCTAGCTATACACCCTCTAGGAGGTAAAGCAACCATTTGTTCTATTTGTACAGAATCTTCTAAAATGGTTTCTTAGCACAGAACAGGGCCCAGAGCCTATCACAGTAAGAACAAAAAGCACTAATAAACTATATAAAGAATCATACTTCAGAGTCCTCTCACCTGTCTTTAGATGTCCAGACGATGCATACCTAGCACAAAATAGGTGTCTAATGTCTCTCAATAGTCAACAGAGAGTAAGAGACACCTTTCTCTTTTCCTATTTTAGACACCTATCTTAAGTAAATTAGCTTCTGAATGTATTGTTCAGTTCTTGTTGGCTACAACGAGAGCCTAACCTAGTCAGATGCCACAAAAGCCTCCAAAACCCCACTCTGCCAAAATATTCCTGTATGCGGGGTGCAGTCTCCAAATATCTAGATGTTCCGGGTTTTGTTCCACTTTGTGATTGTAGAAAGAATTAGATGAGGATTAGATGTAGAAAGAAATAGATTTTTTTCCAGTGGAGGAAAAAATAATTGCTATCATAGATTAGGATTAATCTTGGCTATATTTATAAATCTAAAAATTCATTTTTAGTTTTTAAAGTGGCAGATAACCTTTAGGTTCATCCTACTTAGAGACCAACCTTGGGTGACATCCCTGTTCACTGATTAAAACAGACACCTGAATTAAAGATGTTAAAACATTTGAGAGACAGATTTCATCTTCCCAACCAACAATAATTTCTGTTCAGCAGTCCTGCATTACGAATGGATGGAGCTGTCTCATTTTCTGCCCGTCACAACCTGAAAGCCCAAATGCTCATCTGGAGTTGCATGCCTGTTACGCATATGGAACAGACAATAAATGCTCTTAAAGGCCAAAGTGGCCTTCTGGCAGCTTTCCCACTGCTGTTTTAGACGTAATCGGCCACATTGTTTTCTCATGTTCCATATGACGAAAATATTCTCAATTATTCGAGCATATCATTTTTTTATTACCCTGAACAAAAGTGTGTGTGCTCTTTTCAATGTATCGTCTGCATTTATCTCAGGGAGGTAATTCCTTTGTGAACAGTGTAACCTCAGATCACATGCCTGATAAATATTTTGAGTCCATTATTGAGATACCAAACCATATTACTAATCCTGAAAGAAACGTGATGCCTCAGCTTTTATTTCTACCTCACTTTTGTTTTTCCCAAGGCCTTAATTTTACCAGTAAACTGAGGGAAATATTGTGCCGGTAAGCACAACCTTTGGAAACCAGCAGCCTGAAGGTTCCACTATATGTGTCTAGGAATAGACTGGTTGCAAAGTCGATCACTGAGCAACAGTGCTTCCATCCTAAAGATGATACTGGTTCTTTGAAGAGTCAATGGCTCTTTCTTCCCTCTCCATCTTCCCTAACTTCTGCACACAGAGCACAAAAACCAGGCTCTTCGGTAGCTCTTCCCAGAGCACTGAAGACAGTAGCTAAGCAAGCATGACTTAGAAGAAGTTTAAACAACTCCTGTATTTAGTCGCTTCAGACTTCTGCCATAGTAAATGCATTTAGCAAGTGTATTTATTTAGAAGGATTACGTTTCAAGGATCTACTCTATTGGGCAGTCACACAGAAAAATGCAACTAAAAATGAAATTAATTTCCATAGTTTATCTGAAAGAAATGTTTCCACGTTTAGGGTGAGATGTTGCTTGCCACTATTTTAGCAGTAGCAAGATGGTATAACAATATTCTTGTACCATACCATGCTTTTTTATAAGGCCTTATTTAGATCTTTGGCACAGTTAATTCCCAGCATACCTGCTATTATAAATTCTGATTAAAAAATGTCAAGAAGAACACGTGAGATGTCATGGAAGGGAACACCTGTGATAACCATTTTGGGCCTGGAAAAGATGACAGAAAAGGAACATTCTGTAGGTTTTTATAAATGTCCAGTATATATTTCTTACCCTTTGTTGGACATGGATCATTTAAGGGAAGATTATGTCCATGGGTATGTTCCAAAATTCAATATCTTCACTGAATGCTGCTCTGAACTAATGGATCTCTCATTTCTCTTCTTCCCAAAGGGATTTTTTAGGTACTGTCTAGTCTTTAGCCCAATCAAACCCTGAGGTGGTCTAAAGCAAGAGTCCCTTACAGAAATAGCAGTCTCATGTTTAAGACCAGTAATGCACTTTATTAAGAAAGTAGACTTGGAATTAAAAATTATTTCTGTCTAGGAATCTTAGTGGAAGAAAATTTTGTTACAAAAGTATTTCTGTTTTTCCTGTATCACTGTATGTGTTTGTTTGTTTATCTCTCCATGACTCAGAGAAGAAAATCCCCTGGGCAAGGAGAGTTGTGTTCACAGTGCAAATGCATTTTGCTCCAGCACTGGTGGTTCCCCCAGCATTGCACATCAGAACAAATCTTCAGGTCTTTTGGGCTGACTCAAGACAGCTCGGTTGGAAATTCAATCATTGTTTCGCTGGCTGTGGTGGTATACAGTTATCACATGGAAGGACCTGAGAACTAAAATGTCACATCTCTTATGGCCAAAGCCAGGGTGTCCACTCAAACCTGAATCCCCATATCTTATTTGCTCTTTATTATGTCCTTCATCAATGTGTAGGAGAAAGAGAGGGCTCCAAGAGCCAAAAGAGTTTCTGTGTGCCTTTTCAACGTCTCTATGAACATACGAAGGCCCTCATTAATGGCAGTGCAGAATTACATCTTGTGGCCTTTCGCAGAAAGGGAGAAGCCCTAAATCTTTTTAAACTGCTTCCCACAAAAAGGCTTTGTCTTAATACTATGAACACGACATGTTCAGGCACAAATTTACCACAGTCAGAGACCTTAATAATTATTTCTATAAATAATGTGCTTCCAGTTTTATTGAGAAATGCCAAAATCTTTGGGAGTATTTTCTTTTCCTTCTATGGGTTAAAAACATATCCTGCTGTCAAGTACCTGGACATGATTCCAAATAGCTTCTGAAGTAATACTGTCTCCATCATCACACTAAATCCTATGCATATAAAGGTAATAAAAGCTGAACCATTTTTTTCGGGTATTCTATGTTAACAGGCATATGCAATACAGGAAACTTAATCTATCAACCTACACATCTAAAGAACTGCTGTGCCAAAACTAAGTCAAGTGTGATTACAATATAAGAAAGAAATATAGACAATGATACCAAATGGTGCATTTTGTTTCTTTTTAAAGAAGTATTTGTAGTCTACACAACATTATAGCTGTGACTGTCTCCTGCATTAGTGGCTTATATAGTCACATCCCCTTTGAATTAAATTAGACTCAAGGTTTACTAGGAAAGATGATGAAAAGTTCTGGAGCAAATAAGATTACAAAGACCATTAAGACCACATTCTCCAAGTCATTTAGGTACCTGAAATGGAATTACTTTGATTAAACACAGGCATCTACATTTGAGAGAGACTCCTTTCATAGACTTTGGAAATCAACAGGCATCTTTGGGACATGTTTCATTTCATCCTGATGTTAATATCTAAACAAAATCATACTGTGTCCTAGAAGTACCTGTTTATCTTACAATTATTGAATGGCCATAATAAAGTTTCATTTTTAAAAATTTTTTCCTTTTTCTTTTAATTATTTTCATTTAACTAATTAATGAAAGAGAAACTAAAAGTTAGCCTTGTTAGGATAAACATGTGTAGCAGAAACTGAGGGAAATGGGTGAAAGAAGGGAATAGCATATTCAAAGCTGATGCACCCCCTTAGAGATTTAGTCTTTTTTGTTATTCTCTTCACAGGGAATTTCTGTAGCTTCTCTCTGGTTTGTGTGCAATTTTGTCTGGTTTCTCATGCTGGGGAAAGACACACTTGTGAAGACAGACTGAGAAAAGGTAGAATCCAGTCAGAGTCAGGGCAAGGGGAAGAGAATGCTAAATGCTAAAGTGTGGAAGAGAAAGTGAACTCTTTGTCATTAGATGAAGGCTGAATTTGTGGAGGTTAAAAGGGTTTTTTTGGTGCTCATCAGAAAGAAAATAAGAAGGACCAGAGAGGTGGAGGAGAAATGAGAAGGTTCAGCGTTGTTAGGAGGTAACCATGATTGTATCTCTCTGGCAAGAATCCCTGAGGATTCTAAAAATTTCAGTGGTAAAGATATTTCTGGAGATATTTGATAAGCATCAATGAATGTGTCCACCCAAGTTATCTCAGAAAAGGGGGAGCAATACTAATTGCAGAATGCAATAGGAGGTAACAAGAGGAAAACAGTTGCTTGTCAAATGCAGGAAGTTTGTGGTTCAGTCTCAATGGGAACTTAATTTCTGTACAGAAAGCCAGCCCTTCCTTTCTCCTTCTCTTACAAAAAATGTCATTAAGAGAGATCTGCATGATGCAGATCTTAACTTGTATGCTGTACATCCACCAGAAGGGTCTGAGCATTTTGCTATATCCTCTGTAGCAAGTGAAGAGAAAGCTGAGCAAGCGTGGATTATTTGCAAGGAACAAATGTCTCTATTCATGGAGTCACGAGCGCTGCCTGGGGATGAGGGTTATCTGCCCTGGATTACACACCATAGTGCACTATATTGCTCCGTGCCTTATCTGGCTGATACTTGCAGTCCTGTGCTACGTGGGTGACAGTTCACGAGGTTGCATCTCCACGTGCTCAGGGAAGTTTGAAATGCAGACATATAAGAGAGGATTTTGTTGCTGAAGCACGGATGCTTATTGCCAATTTTGCTGTAGCATATTTGAGACATATGCATGGTACTGACAGGTATTACACAGCACTTCTGGGAGATTACCCTTCTGGAGTGTCAGATGGAGGCTAGGTAAAACATCCTGCAGTACTTAAAATAACCCTAAATGTCTATATGTAGGCAAATGAATGACATCCCTATTGTTTCAGGCATCATGAGTTATCTTGCCCAGCCTCAGCTATGCTTCAAAACTCTGGAGATTTCCCAGAAGTTGTCTGTCCTATCTGCATGGCTTCTAAAATGACACTAAATACCGAAGTTCAGGCAGCTGAATGTAGCTCACTGTCTGATTCAGTCACTTCCCTTCAGATGTTGAATTCAGTTACCTCCACTTCAGTGCCTGGCACTGTCTTGAGATGTTGTAAGATGTTCTGCCTTAACATTAGATACTGTCTTTTCTCAGTCTTATAAAAGGGTGAACCACCCTCTACAGGTGCCTATATGTCTCCAGTGACTACAAGTGAGCCTATGACAGGATTCAACTTCACACATCCAATTGTAGGTGTCTACACTTGTCCTGCACATTCTGGCTCTTGTTATAATCACTGGCAGTAAGATTCAGTTGTCTTCAGGCACTCAGAGACATTAGGAATACCTTTGAATATTAGGGATATGCATGTGGGCCATGTTGTTTGTTTAGGTTTATAGATTACGCTAAGAGAGTTGTGCAACCTAGTGGATCTATATATCTCTCAGAGTCACAAGAAAATCAAGGAGTTTCTTGTGTCATTTGTGTACTCCAGCCCAGATGCTTTATTTGGTCAGATTTTGACCAAACAAGGCTTTTCACAATCTCATCGCAGACTGGATCCAGCTGAGGTGCTTCCTTTGATTTCCCTGAATACCGCATTGTGTTTACAGGCAGGATTCAGCTGGTGCTGTAGAAGAAGACAACACCCTTCTGTTACAGTACATGAGCCAAAGAGGATATTTCACCTGGAACCCCGGCATATTGGATAAAAGCTGTGACTTCACTGCAACGTACCTAATGTAGACTAATGTGGTAAGGTTGCAGCATCCCAGCGGCGTGGCCCTAACCATGCTAGAGTTATGGAAACGCGTTGCCAGGTGTCATGGAAGTACCCAAATGAAGGTGGATTGTGACGGGGTGATTTATAGTTCATACTCTATGAGTCAGTCTGGGCCATTCATCCATTCACAGGTTTCTCGTCAAGTCTTTTTCCCTTATGTTTGTCTTGGCATTGGCATTAATGCAAATAACTTTCAAAGCAGAGATCTCCTCCAGTAAATATCACCACAGATGAGTTCTGGGTATAGAATGAAGATGTTACTAACCCTGCAGTTAGAGTTTAGATCTTACATGTTGGTTTTTAACAAAACCATTAAATATGCTTTCTTTGTTCGCAAGATCTCAGACTTATAGAGAAACGCTTTCTTTCTTGGGCTTTTTTTTATGTGTGTTTTGTTTTTGTTTTCGTGCTTGGACCTGAGCAGCATCCAGTGATGGCTGTTTCTCTCTCTGTGTGTGCATGTACGCATGTTTGTGAGCCCAATGCCATATTTGAAGTCTTTCACCTCGTGCTTGTCTGACAGCTGACCAAGTACCGAAAGTGTCTGTCACAGACAGATTTTCACTGTAGTTCACAGCTAACATAACAGAGGGAGAGGGGAGGGGAAAGACAGTTCACAAAATGTATGAGGAAACATGTTGGGAAGATGCAGGGATCTCTGCGCAGACAGAGCGTCTTTTGTCTCTCGGGCAGAATGACTCCCTGGCTCAAAGCCCACAGCGAAGCAAATAACAGAGCAGCTTCATTATGCCTTAATGCTGCTACATGACAGTACATCTGGGAATTAAATTATAGAAAAAGGTGGGCTCTCGCTCGCTATTATTTTTTTGTAATCTCAAGAAGTTGCCATTGTCTCACCGTTCAATGGCTTCTTTGTATTCGCTAGATCAGCACACGACGCCCAAAATTACCTTACTTGAAATAGGTTACAGTTGCACAGCAAGTGTTTCTTCATATTAGTTTTCACTTCATTTCTAAAAGAACAAGGACCTATTATTGATCAGAGTTATACAAAACAGATGGTATTTTTCTTTTGTCTATCAGAGAATAACATAACCATATTTAGGTATGAATGGTGAGATGATTTTTTTAACAAAGTTTTCATATGTTAAAGTCTGATGTCTGGTCTAAGCTAATCATATAAATGTCCTGTAGTGATTAGATGGAAACAGACATCAATGCAGCATGCTTTAACCCACTTGAACAACTAAAGACAAGATGCATTGCATCCTGGAAATGCTCGCACTGCTCCATTGATTACAGAGATCTTTGACACAGATATATGTCTTAGAGATCACTAAAGTAAAGGATCTTAATTTCTTCTGAACACTGAAAAATTTTGACTTTTTAATGAAGATGTTAGTTTTTCTTTCTACTTAGGGTTTGGGTTTTTTTGGTAAAGACAGATGTAATTTAAATTTAAAAAAAAAAAATTCTGAATAAGTAAATAAACCTTAAA
>JAVJGG010000017.1:25226919-25238915 GCA_035590195.1 Aviceda cuculoides
CTTAAACAAGGTTATGTAAGAATTTTTAAACAAAGAAACAAAGAAAAATCCCCCCCAAACCCATATTAAATGTTCACATCAACTATTTTTGTAGTTATTTACAGGTGATGTTTTACATTGTCACCATTTTGCTAATCACTGTTTTCACCTATCTCCATGAACTGCCAGGACTGATAAATGTCTTATTTTCTTCTGAGGTTCTTGACACTTTCCTCTGTGCTTTGGTAGCTGCACATCCTTGTGTCATTCAGCTACAACATAATAGTTAGTGGCTTATCTTAGGAAGCAACGGCTCTGCTCAGAAATAGTTTATCGTTTCAGTAAGATAAATCTCCATGAGCTTTGCTCTGTCAAGGGGAACTCATTTGGTGTTTGTGTCTCTTCCAGATGAGTAATTTCTTAAATATCCAGCTAAATCTCAGGAACTGCTGTTGATTCTGTACTGATTCCCACAGCACCTGGGATTCTTGCAGGTATACAGGTTTTTCATAAAGGAACCTGCTGGCATGCCAAACAGAGCCTGGAAAGGAGAGTCTGGAGAAAGCACCAATAACTTACTTGGTAGACTTGTGAGCTATATGCTAGTTCCATCTGCAGTTTTTTTCTCTTCTCAAACAGCTAGTTTGGGTTTAGAAGCCTAGAGTTTTCCTAATGTATAAAATGAACAGTAATTTTCAGATTTTGAATTTGCACAGTAAGCTCAGAAGAAAGGCATAGCACATAAAACCAGTAAACACACAAATATGAGTCTAAAAGCTGCCAAATAAATTATGCTGTCACACATTTAGTTTGTAAGAAAGACAAGGTAAACAGAAATTTTTAAATGAAGGTACTGGAGTTAAGGCCTTATCTCTGTATGGTCTGAGGCTTTATGTATTGTATGTGTATATAGTTACATATATATTTACATATATACACAGACATAGACTCTCTATCCTTGTCCCCCTTTTTGTACATACATACACAAATATGCATATGTCTATACACATACATATACATATATGTGTAGCAAATAAATCCAAGCCAGGGACTGTTCTCTAGCTCTGAGACAACTTAGTTACTCTCTCAGCCTCCAAACTGGATGACTGCATTAAAATTGCCTCTTGGGGATGGTCTCTGCCCCATGATGATTCTTGAACCATGCTCGGACGTTATTTGGGAAAGGGTTAGATACACAGGTATTCTTCTAACTGTCATGGTGCTGAGTGAATCAACGGAGTCTGCAGAGCTGTTAATTTTGACTGAGTCAACTCAGTCTCCACTGGCCGTAGTGGGAGCCTAGGTACCTGAACATAGACACCTCTGTATACATGCTCAGGGGCAGGTAAACTGAAATCCACCTTTGTGCTCTCAAAGCAACCTGGAAAGTGAAAACTCATAGCTGAATTGATTTGCTCAGAGAGACATGTAAAGAGTTTTCTAAATGACCCTTTTTCTTGCATACCTTATTTTTAAAAAATAGAACCTTTAATGTATCATTTGACTGTTTTCTATCAATAGAACAATATTACAGGACAATAGAGAAACTCCCAAAACAAAAGAAGCAGATCCTTCCATAGCCCCAAACTAAAATCACTGCTCTTTCACTCCTACTGGTACTCATTCTGCACCAGTGAAGTCTGTTCATTTTAGTACACACAGAATAACAGCCATCTCTTACTATACTATAAATCGGCATGAATTTGGGGCCATATGTTGACTGCACACTATAGGGACCTAACCTGGACACTGTAAGCTTAATGGTTTATAATCTAAACAGTATTTAGACCACTTAATAATTTCTGTCAATCCGTTGGATGGGTGTTGTTGGCTTGGTACACACTTTATAAGCAAGATATTTGCAAACTGCAGCAAGCCCATGAAGATGACTGGGGGCTGGAGTTAATGACATAAGTGGAGATATTGAGGGAGCTGCATTTGTTCATCCTGGAGGAGAGAAGGCCAGCGAGGAATATCTAATTTATATTTCAGCAGGGGCTGTAAAGAAGACAGATACAGATTCTTCTCAGAGACGCACAGAAAAAATACACAAGGGAATGGGTATGGGTTGTAAATCAAGGCGGGATGAAGAGGTATGGCCAAGAGAAAGTCCCATTTCATGGTTCTTATATTGTGAGAAGCTTATGAGAAAGGAAAATAAGAGCTTCATCAGCATTAACCTTGGGAAGACAGACGTTTCCCACGCTGATAAGAAGGGAAATGTTCAGTAATATGTCAGATCATGTGTCCTGAGGAAACCCTGATGAACAATCGTAGAGATCCCAGGGATTAATATGGATGACTTGAGTCCTTCTGCCTTTTTTCCTTCCCCTGTCTTTCCCCCAACTATCTTGAGGAGGGGTGGATTCTCCTGCAGTCTAGAAGTGCTCATGGAGGATGACAACTACTGCTTATTCTGCTTTCTTCTTCTTCTTTTTTTTTTTTTTTCTGTCGAAACAGTATCTGCTTGAATAACTGCCGTATTTTTCCTCAATGCTCTCTCCCCTCCATTTTTCTGACTTACTTGCTGCCAGTCTGAAACAGCTTTAGTCATACAGGATAACCTATTTAGCGGTGCCCGCTAGTGGCACACATATGGTCCATATGGACCTCAGGTTTACGTTCTTGAAAATTTCCATACACTGCTAACTTTTCCAAGCTGTCCCCACCTCTGTTCTATGTAAATGTATGTCCTAAATCTTGTCACTTCCAGATCAATGGAGCAACTGACTTACTGAAAATCCTATTCTGCCAGTTGTTAAAGTGTGCAACTGACTTAAAACAGAGAGGCTGATTTTCTGGGGACTACTCAAACCTTAGTGTTAAATATTCATTGCTGAGTCAGTTAACATTGACTGTGACTGTAGGCAATTAATATGAATTTCCCAAATGACAGCCATTTTCTCTTGGTAATTTCCTTTTTTTTTGTCTCAGAAACAATTTCACATGGGCAGACTATGACAGGTTGCTATTGTGAATCTGCTGCAATGCTTCCAGGTATTCATAATACTGTTTGCATTGCTAAGTGTTGTGAGGGAAAAATATCAAAGTTAAGGGATTATGCTTTGCTGAAGCTGATTAAACAGTTCCTACAGTTTGCAGAGTTATGACAAATATAAACCTCTTACACACAAAATCAAGTTATCCAGGTTGTCTGTTAATGAAACAGATGTCAGTTTGCTTAAATGCCAGGCTTCCTCTTTTTCTATACTTCAAATCCTTCAATTTCTGCCTGAGCAAAAGTTAAGAGTGTGCTCCTGCATAACATTTGCCTATATGGTAAGAATATTCCTTAATTTGGCTCTTCCAGTATTAAAAAGGGGGTCTTATATAAAAAATAAATTGTTGGAGAAGTTGGATCTCATCCCTTTGATCCGGTTTCCATCTTATTCATAATTACTCCATTGGAAAAGTAATTATAAAGTAGTTCGACAGTGGGTAGAATTCATGTGTCATAACTTAATCTTCTCACTTTAAGGATCTAATCTAACAGAGTGTAAAGGCTTCCTGTGTAGTAAATAGAGAGAGAGAGAGGGGTATGCATCAGATCTTTGCTGAGGTGTCTCCGAAGAGTAGGGTAAAACATTCCCTGCAAGAGATTCACTTTATCCAGTGATAATGGACAGACTACATTGGATCAGGTCCTTAATGTTTCGAAATCTGCAGTTAGGCAAGATACCTTGAATTTTCTTTAGGAGTTTAGAAACATGGAAAAAAAGATATTGCAGATTCTCTGAGAATTACGTGGTGATGAAAAGTTGGAAGCAACTTTGTGAAAGCAGTTTGAGTTTTCTCAAGTGGTGTCAAGGCAAATAACATTGAGAAAAAATAAGATTATGAGGGTACAGCTATTTTAGCAGGAAATTTGATTGACATACAAGGACACTCAAACAGGAAATATTCCTAGTTAATAGGTAGCAAGACTTAAGAGAAAATAAAAGATAACTGGAATATGATATAGCTAAATTGTAATATAGCCATACTATAGTTATAGAGTATAATAGGCATAGTTCGTGGGGTTTTTGGTTTTGTTTGTTTGTTTGTTTGTTCTGTTTTTTGTTTTATTTGGGTTTTTGTTTGGTTCTTTTGTGGTTTTTTGTTTGTTTGTTTGTTTGTTTTTTTAATTTGGAGATGTGTTCTTATTACAGATGTTTTGTATGGTACCACAAGGACTAATCTTTTCTATGTCCATTATATAACTCTTTTAAATCAAGCATTTTTCCTTTCTCAGTGATGCATTTATAGGAACCAGGATAGGGTCCTTGGACATATGGGTGGTTGCAAGAATATCTCTCTTTCCACTGTGAGCAAGTATCATCATACTTGCAAAAGCCACCTGTAAGGAAAAGGGACATGCAGCTAACATGGATTACTCAGCAGTTAGCATTAGCTATGTTCTTTAAGTCTCTAAGGTTGCGTCTTTCCTGAAACTCAGAGCTGTGGTTATAACCTGGGCAGGAACACCTGAGGTAGTTTTCCTCTAATTTGGGTTGATGAGACTAGAGAGAGTGTTCTCCTAACTCAGCTGCTCCAGGCCCGTAGGATGAACGTTTCACAGTCAGCTTTCACCTTTTTTCTGGGCAGAAGAGGATTAATTTAACATCCCCACGTTAGGGATTATGTCTGTGTTAGGGGTGCAGGTATGTCTAATAGTCATGTCCTGGAGGAATGACACACTGGCCCCAATGCCTCCTGCTGCTGATCTTATTTTGTGAGGGAATTGTGAATGGATGGCATTGGACGTGCTAACAACCAGTTGGCTTGGGACGGTGCTTCTGAGTAGGACAGGGAAAAACAGCAGTGTCGGAGAACTCTGAAGGGAAAAGGCAAAGCAGGGATTTGCTACCTCCAGCTCTGGTTCAACCAAAATCATGTCTTTGCCAAGGGCTTGGTTTCCCCCTCCTCTCTGTCTTCTTCAAGCTTTACCAACTGCTCATTTATTTCACAAAATTCTGTTCTGCCAAAGCTAACTAGCAAAATGTCTTCATCCACTCTGCTGAGATCAGCTCATTTGACACTGCTTTTGTAAAGGTGGTGTAAGTCCATGGGAGCCTTAACATTTGGGCATTGGGAAGTCATTGTATTCCCAGGCATGTTACTTACCACTTACCACTTTTATTCTTTAAAGTGGTATAAACAAAGCAGCATGTCTGTTCTCCCTGCTTTATAAAAAGAGGCTTTTCCCCAACATTTGATGCAAACAGCGTCATATTCACAGACACTCCTGCATTGACCCAGCACTCCACCAGACCAAGGATAGGTGAGTGGATGGCTGCACTCCTCTTATGCAGCTGCTTTTTGAGATCACTGGGAATAACCCCACAACAGTAACACTAACAGAGGATATAAGAAGGAGTTACTCCTTTGACATGGATGTCATTTCCAGGAGTAGGACAGTATGACTCATTTACACATATTTAGGTGGCCAGAATATAGATGCCCATGCCTCATCTGGTCAGCCCCATCCTTCCTTCAGAGACAACAGAGAAAAATACGGGCTTGAGGAGAGTGAACTCATTTTAAGGTGCAGCTAAAATAGGCGAGATGTTCATGTACTTCTTCATTGGCTTTAGCCACAGTCCAGACTATCTCAGGTGAAGATGTCAACACTGGACATGGGGGCTTGCCCATACATCGGCATCTAGAGCAATTTAGATGCCTCAGGGCATCCAAGACACACATGGTGTGGGTCTGACAGGAAAGGGAGATATACAGGAGATCCACAGCCTTCTGGAGCAGCAGCTGGATACTAGATAGGACACCACTGAGTGCTTAAAATGACATTACATATATATGTTTAATCCCATCCTATTTTTCCACTGGTAAGAAGAGTAACTTGGTCATCTTGCTCAGATGTACACACCACATTGTAGATACTTAAATCTACAATGACCAGTGATGAATACTACCCGTAAAGTCAGATGACCTCAGTCTCACCCGTACAAGTGTATCTAAATTCAAAAGACTAAGACCATGTCAATATGTACTGAAAGTACCTGTTAGCAAAGGTTGCAAAACTCAATGTTCTTCTTTAGTCTAAAACTGAGGTAGGAATTTTTACTCTTCTGTATGTGTAATGCAGATATGCTCTGTTGACTTCTTTGATCCACAGTAAAGCAGTCATGGATAATATTCACACTGATTTACTCATATTTGTTCTGAATTTAGAAGGCCATAGCAGTTAATCCCATCTCGGTTGACATGGCAGGTAGTCCGTTAGGTACTGGATATGAATACATTCAGTATTACAAACATGTATTGTTTAAAGCAAAGAGGCAAGCCAAATCCCCTTGACTGAACTTGGAACAGGTTAGCCAACTCAACGTTACCAAAGCCACATCAAATCTTCACAAGAGTTACTGTCATCTATTCACTTACTGCTTAGTCCGTTGTTGCAAACGTGAGGACAGTTTCTGCAGGGGATTCTTTTGGGGTGAGGTGTGCAAGTAGAGCTCATTAGAGTTCCTCTGAAATTTTTAAATGATGTAGAATGGAACAAAATCTTTTCTTCATATCTATTCCAAAGGAGACAAGAAACCTTTCTCTCTGGTGCTGCAGCTGCTACTCAAAGGGATAAATTAATACCTAGTGTCTATCTAATTTTCAGACAACTGAATTCTAACTTACACAAAGTTCTAGAACTGTCAGAGAAATGCTGGTCTCACTCATTTCCGTAGTCTTATCTGTTGCAGGGAGAAGTTAACAGTAGCATAATTCAATGGGTTCTTTCATGGACTCTGTATTTCTCTGAATCTATAAAAACTGGCCACGTAATCAGATTTCTCCCTAAGGAATTAGATGCCCAAATACAGATAGCTGATCTGTTAAAAAACTTGTTCTCATTTGCTTGGTGTACCAAATGTCCCATGAGATACAATGATAAACTTTTACCTTTAGCTCACCGATTGAATTTTTAGTTAATAAATACTGAGCTAAAGCCACATTCCTCGGTTTCTTGTCAAACCGGTTGTTGATTTCAATTTAGTACTATTTGAGGAACTGCTTACTGAATAAAGAAAACTTCCATACTAGCACAAATTTCCAGCATTATTGGCTAATTAAGGCTTTGTCTAAACTGGCAGCTGGGGACTTTAGGCAATCTCATGCCCATATGCACTAACCATTTACATTGTAAATCTTTTGGCTAGGTCTTAAGTGACAGTCTTGCCTGATGCTGCAAAAAATGTTGGCATGAGGCTGATCTGACCCCTTCGTACCATGTGCTTTGAAATTATCTGGGCACACAATCTGTAAGCACTATGAATCGATCTGCTGCAATCCCACAAGTCCCTGTTTTTGACTTCCTGCAGTTCCTGAAAATCCTTTCTTTTCTTTTTGCCACCCATAAGTACAATCTCAGAAAAAGGTAGAAATTCACCATGGATTACAAAAAGAGCTCAATTTCATATGGTATAAGAGAAACTGTGATTCACCTTAGCCCTTAGTCAGGTAATATGAAGTATCAGATACATGATTTATCATCCCTGGGAACGGCAAGGGCAGTTAGGTTCACTGTGGACAATTCGAAGTTGTTCGTAAATATCAGATTACATCTCCTTTGTACAACATCACGAAGACAATGCTTCAAGGTAGCTCATGGCAGAGGCATAACATTTAGCAGGATAAAATAAAATTTACCTTGAAAACTTTTTATACACAGATTTTTCCAAGTCTTACTTTTTGCAAAGATCTTACTTTCATTACATGAGCATCTAAGAGCAAATTGAGCCTTTGTCTTACATGCCTGTGCAATACATATTGAAGAAAAATATTTTCAAGATGAATAGTCTTGAAAACGCAGGGAATGCTAGAATTTCTCAGACCACTCAGAAAGCAGCCTGGTTTTACTGAGTTGAAAACAGAGCATTTTTTTTTTACCACTCTTGGCATTTTGTTCAGTGGCTAACAGTAGTTTTAGCCCTTATTCTTTGCAGTTCCTCTCCTTTTTTCCTCCAGATTTGCTGCATTTCTCACTGTCATTGGTACTACTTATTCTTCTGATTAAAGGGATGAATGGTGATTTATAATATCTGCTGCCTTAACCTCTTTCAGCTCCACAGCATAATGCAATGTGAGCAACCTTAAAGGTGGCCTGGTTAGAAAGGGAAAATTACTGAACAGAAGAAAACGACTCCTGAAAAATACTGACAGAGAAATTTCCTGCTAGCCTGGGAGCTGTGAGCCTGGGAACTAAGCCTTCAAACTAGAAACATCCCTGGAAATTCTTTGAAGTATACCTGGGGTACCCAGAGGCTGGAGACACGCTGAGATATCCTCGGTAAGCACAAGAAACTGTAACAGCAATTTATCATCTAAAAAAGTAGAAACAGTCTGGGAAAATAAAGCTGGTCTGAAAAAAACCCCCAAAATATAACCATCTATTGGCTGGTACAAGTGAAAAACTGAAATTACCAGCATCTATTGGTTCCTCCAAGTGGTGATGTCCTATGCCCTCTTATGTCTCCATGATATAAAAAGGACTTAATTATTATACACAATGGAGCCTCTGTCTCTGAGATCTTCCCGATCTGCATGTCCCTTCCCTTCCCTTATTTCCCTGCATGAACTTTCTATGAGACTGCGATACCTTAGGTTGATGTATTTATCTTGGCAAACACCCATGGAAAATTTCCATGTGCCCTGATGAGAGGATCCTCTTCCCACCAGCCTGTGAATCCGATCTGAGTGCAGATCTGACTTAAGGAGACACAGGGGGGTTGATACATTTCGGAAGATACTTCTCACAAGTGTCACTACTATTTTGGGTCACTTCTTACATAATGTTTTTGTTTGTTTCATTTTTTGTAATGAAAAAACAAAGCCATATTTACAGTTCAGCAAATAACTGAAATGTGTGCTCCAGTTCATTCTCATTCAGGACAGGTGGGAAAATAGATACTTTTGGAATTTTTACTCACACTCCTCTGATCACAACGAGTTAATACGTTCATTATCTTAGGCAATTGTTTCAATGCTGTTTTGAACATGAATTACTTTTCAAATAAGGGTCTGAATCATTACAGGCCCTTGATCAAAGGGTGCATTGCTCAGTTAGGAAAAAACAGAGGTATCCTTCTGTCCAAAATATGGAATAATTAGAACACCATGGAAACTGCCTCAGTCTTACAGCAGAAACAGTCCTATTGCACAAACTCCTATAAAGTAGAGGTGGAATGGTAAAATAAACATGTTGGTGGATAGTTCAACCTTTCTGCTGTGTATATTTTATTTCCATCACAAAGCACTGGAGGAGCCAAACTGCCCAGCACTCATAAGAGCTCAGTCCTCTGTGTAAAGATGCAGACTCTAGCCCGATTTTGCACTGGAAAACCACATCATTGTCAGCTTTGCTTACATACTACTGGGAACTGCAGGCTTACGTAGACAGAAGGATATGCTTATTTAAACAGAAAAGTGATTGTGAAGCCACCGAGTTCAGCTTCTGCAATTTTGTGCGTGTAACAAATAAATGGCTTGACGTATATTGGGTTTCTGATTCTGCAAATTTTTGAAAACAACCAAGATAATAAAATGATACTAAGATATTACCTAATACATTACAGCAGTAAGAGATAAGTTTATAATATTGTCTCATTTAGAATTCATACAGAAAAAGATTTCTTGTCATTGTTTTAGCAAGGAAACAAAGTTTTCCCTATGTCCATTCTTAAAAAAATAAAATCAATGTACTTTTAATGAAAGGAGTGAGGATTAATTTTCAGACTCTCCAGGAAGACTGTAGAAGTTAACGGTATCAAGATATGAAGTAATTTGAGATACTTGTCTTTCTTTTTACCTGTTTTGACTTTATATCTTAAACAATGTCATATCACACTCAAGCTGAGAAACCTTTTCTGTCTTTATCATGCATGTTTCCCAGTGGTATAAGCAATATTTAGGTTTTTACCTTGCTGTTACTGTAGACACCAGTAGCATGCAATCTCAGCAATACAAGTCAGAATATGAAGTTGTCTCTAGGTTAATTTACCTGCTGATATTCCAGTAAATTAGTGTGGCAGTCATCGTACCACAGGTTTCAGGAGCTGTGGAGCCTCCTACTGAAGGTATTCTTTGTAACAGATATTCTTTAGCTATTTATTTGTATCACGCCTGTTGCAAGTTTCAGCTAATCCCTGCCATTTACTTAGGCACTATCTATCATTTCAAATCAAATACACTTTTACAATCATTTCACAATCAGTTAAACCTGGCTTAACACAGAATGACTCCCAGCAACTACCAAGGGAGTGTCATATTTAAATAATCCTGCTATTTAATGTCTATTTTAATGGACCAATAAAAATGGATTAAAAGAAGCTTCACCTTAATTTTATTGGATTAAAAATAAATGAAGTCTTACATCGTCCTTGAAAAACAAATGCCACCACACAGTAGTGATATGAGGGCTGCAGAAAAATCAGAAACAATCCAGTTCTTGATGCTGGGGCCCTTCTGCGCTAGTGCTTGACAAATTTATGGCAGATTTGCATAGCTTTGGTACGCATGAAAGTGTAGAAAATGGCTTTTAGCACTGAAAGCCACTCTGCCAGCTGGGGAGCACAGCAGCTATCTTTGTGTTCTCTCTAATACTATGTGCATATTATGGAATAGGCGGTATTTGGCATTAGTTGACTTCCTACCAGCTGAGGAGTCCCTTATAGTATGGCTGTTCCCAGCTAGCTTGGAGGAATTCACTTGCATTCTCCAGAGTTTAAGGCTCAACAAGGGTTTCGGGCAATTTGTTCTACACTGGGCCTCGGTGATATTTGACATAGTTTTGCAGATGTTAATTGACAGAAGTTTAAGCACTCGTAGCCAGGCACTATCTGAAAAGCAGGTTGGAAAAATGTTGGGGATGAGCAATAGGATTGTTTAAAGATTGTAGCCTGAACATCAAATCATGTTCTCAAAACATAATGTAGGACAGATGTTTACTAAATTTCTTCCAGCTCCATATCAGAAGTCTAGAATGCAAGACTAGACGGGATTTTCTGAGCTGTTAATTCCAGTCCCACTGATGTTGCGGATAACTGAATTAGATTGTTCCTTTTCAATTCACAAAATGTCCTCTTAAAACAAGTTTATATTTCTTGTCACAATAGGTTGTTTCCAAACTTTGGCCAAGCACTTTAAACTTTATTTACAGATACTGTTGGTTTGCTAAGCAAGTGTGTTAAACAGAAGTACAGAATATATCAGTCCTCAGTAACAAGAGTCGACTTGTTGATAAACATGAATTATCTTTCACCATAGAAAATCAATATTATCTTTTTCTCTGAGTACACAAAAGGATTCCTCACAGTAATTTACATCATACAAGCACTGAGAATCTACAACCAGGAAGATCTCTCCTAACTGTCCTTGAACAAGGGAAAGCAGGAAGGAGAATAGCAAAATTTTAGATACAAAAAAATAGATAAAATCATAGTCTTTTATTCTCCTTTTAACCACCCCATGTTTAATCACATGGTTTTTTTAACCAGTAGAAGTAATTCAAAGACCTTGTAATGCCATGGATCAAAGGTTGAAAGCCACGTTAAAGTAAAGCAGCAGTATCTTAGCCAAAAATCAGTAATTTCAAAGCTTTGTCAAGGAGGCTTGTGGATGGATGTTGCAGTTTAAGACCAGCCAGCAACTAAGCACCACGCAGCCGCTCACTCACTTCCCTCCCACCCAGTGGGATGGGGGAGAGAATCAGAAAAAAAAAAAAGTAAAATTCATGGGTTGAGATAAGAACAGTCTAATAGAACAGAAAGGAAGAAACTGGTAATGATAATAATAACAATAATAAAATGACAATACTAATAAAAGAATTGGAATATACAAAACAAGTGATGCAAAATGCAATTGCTCACCACTCACCAAACGATGCCCAGTCAGTTCCCAAGCAGCGACCCCCCCAGGCCAACTGCCCCAGTTTATATACTGGGCATGACGTCCCATGGTATGGAATACCCCTTTGGCCAGTTTGGGTCAGGTGCCCTGGCTGTGTCCCCTCCCAACTCCTTGTGCCCCTC
>JAVJGG010000017.1:25239015-25257019 GCA_035590195.1 Aviceda cuculoides
CCTGGCTGTGTCCCCTCCCAACTCCTTGTGCCCCTCCAGCCTTCTTGCTGGCTGGGCAGGAGAAGCTGAAAAATCCTGGACTTTAGACTAAACTATTTAGCAACAACTGAAAACATCAGGGTGTTATCAACATTCTACTCATGCTGAACCCAAACCACAACACTATGCCAGCTACTAGAAAGAAAACTAACTCTATCCCATTTGAAACCAGGACAATGGATCACATACTCTCTGCTTGCCCAGTTCAAAGAAACATCATCCTTTATACATCCTTTCTCTTGAAAGTACACAAGGTACAACCTTGGCAGCAATAAGTTCAGAGCAAATGGTATAGAAAAGGTGAGATCATGAGACTGAGAACATGTGCACATAGTCTAAACAGAAGGTGAGTTTTTTGCATTTGTTCAATCATGAGAACTTAGCATTTACCTTTTGCATTTTAATGGAATGCTTTGTCATTTTAATTTAACAGGAGAAAGGAATAATGCAGATGTTAATTGCATTAACAATGCATGTTACAATGCAAGATGTAATATTTGCATTCCTGAAGAGGTACTGATATTTAATATTCAGAGTAACCATAAAGAGAAGCCCTGCTTAAAGTTCACAGGCCTTATGCATTCAGAAGATTAACAGTGAAGGATGGTATTCTAGCTGCCTATCTGTCCTAGTGCTAATGAAAGGGATAACATATAGAGCATAATGAAGCTTCATTCCAAATCAAGTGGTTAGCTAGTCTATATTTTAAAAGAGGTACCCTCTTTTTCTTCATTTATTTCAATTTCATGTGCTTTAGTTAGATCCCTAGAAATAAGTAAAAAAACCTAGTTTAGTCATTCACTTGCAATTATAAATATATTTGTAGAGCTTTGCCATTGGACCATTACTATTTAAAAATGGAATGTGACTAAACTGCCATAGACTTTAAGTATTGTTATAATAATCAGATCCACTGGTACTCAAGTGATCTGCTTTTTCTTGAGACATAGTCATTGTACCTACAGTTTAAAACCAATGTTTACTTAACAGAAACCTCTTTTCACAGAGCCTGGGATGCTCAGGCAAGTTGTTTTCTGGTCTATTTTCTTACTCAACATATGCTGCGGGATTTCATGCCGTATTTCCCACTTTGAGGACAAATCTTTTACGGAAATCAAAGCAGCTAGGATGTTGCACAGGATAACCTTTATAGTAATTGCTCCACATACTCTGCTTGCACGATTGCCATGTCTCAGTTTGTTCACCGGAAAAAAGTCTCGTCCGTGACATATCCGCGATGGTTTACAACCAGTTCTCCTGAAAGTGGGTGGCAGTAATCTCATATTTGCATTTCCTTCTGGAGGAACAGGGAGATGAAGCAAGGATGGCAAAGTCTGAACCTAAGTCATGTCAAATGGATATTCAGGGTACCTAGAGGACCTTTTTTTTCTTCCTCAAAAGTTTTTGTTGCTGTAGAAAGACAAAATATTTGATCTTTTCTTATTTTTATTCAGCCTGTTCTCTGATGTAAAATGATAGAAAGTTCTGCTCCAAAATGGCTAGATATGGCTTTCCCAATACAGTATATATTAGTATACACTTTATCCCATAATCAAGGTACATGTTTTCGTGTTGCATAATTTCCTCCTTTTTTAGAGGTGATACAAGACATCAGTATTTATCAGCCGTATCATCTCTGACAATATTTCAGAAAACTACTGACTTCTCACAGTATTAAAATATTACTGCAGTAATATTGACTGGCTAGCAAAATCATGAATTTCCTTTAGCTGGCACCAATGCACTGAATGATGATTATACAATACGTGACCTTTTCAATGCTTATAAATATTATACATGCTTTTACAGAAGTTAGTTTCAATGCTGTGTCAAAATATTTACTTACTTATTGTGGATTGGGGCTTATAATGAGCTAAAGGATCCCGCCTCGTTCATCCAAAGTAATTGAAAGCATAATTGACTGAAAGCAATTTCTACCAGCCACCTGTATGAAGGAGCATTTGTTGAAATTGCCTTTTCCCTGTAAGCAATTATCAGATTTGTTACTGACAGTATCATATTGAGCTTCATTAACCAACAGCTTCTGAATCCTGCAAAACCGAATGTGCTTAATTATAATCCCAGCCTACTAAGCTTACTCTTGCAAATGCATCCTAACCATAAAAATTAAACTTATTAATTGCATCTTTAGCGCTGAATGAAGTAATAGCTGAACTAGATTTTTCCAGTTTGCATTTGGCATGGAGATTGTGTGGCTGGACAGGGAAACACTATAATTATTGACAACTGAAGGGAGTTATTGTCATCTTTTTAATATCCCTGAAAACTGAGATGTAATATTGTGCTAGTTGACAACTTCATATTGCAGCACTCTCACTGCTAAACAGTAATTTTGTGGGCAGTAGAACTAATGAATCTGCAGATGGGATTTAGCAGGCAGACTAAGACATCTATACTTAAGTGTCTATATATAGGTGTGTACTAGGTGTCCAAATCACATTGCAGTCAACAAAGCTCACTTAATATGGGGAAATCTGTTCAGCTGACCAAGTGTCTGACTAGCTCCAAGATTATCATCAGTTTTCTCATGTTAGGGGCACAAATTTCCATTTCTGCTCTCCGTCTAGTCAGTAATTTTCATGTCATTTTAGAATACATACCTGCAATGAGTTTGATGCCTCTAAGCAAAGCAATGCTTAGAAATAATCCTGAGCACTGGCACCTGGTTGCTGTGTTCATATGGGTCCCGGCCTGCTGTTGGCCTGGGACAATTTGCAATTCCTGGGCATGATCTGAGAGTTAACATGGACCAAAGACTATTACTAAGAGACCATTTAGATGTGGCTGCCCAGTTTTCAAAGTTAATAAACTGTAATAGTATGGCATGGCTTGTCTATGCATTTGTGCCTATGGGCACAGTGTTAAGTTTAGATATAGCCAGTGAAATCTGTCTTTTTTTGTCAAATATACTAAGTTGAAGAGTGGGTTCAAGGGTTGTTGAGGTAAATAGTGACTGCCAAAAATAGATGTACAGATGAAAGGTGACTAGATATGATGATAGTATTTAAACCGGCCTAACAATACACTGGCTGAGGTAAGCACGACTCAATTATACTAGCCTGAAATCATATATGTAAAATTCGTGGCACAAACACCATTACATGTTTATATAAAAGTGGGTTACCACGGTTTCTTCCTGAAGGTCGTACCTGTGACATTTCAACCACACTCCTGCCGTAGGACTTGTGGGTTTGCCGTGGTGATTTAGTGCATTCTGTCACATTCACAGATAGCAAGGGCATGCCAATAGACCCTTCCTTATTGAAGACTACCTGGGTAACCTAAACATTGTCAGCTCCTATTCTGCTGCTGTGAGACCAACTACCACAATCTGCCGGATTCGTGCTCTCAAAGACGGAGTGTGTATCTCACTGTCTGCTCAGGCGGGGTCCGGTGTAGGTTTTCCTGAACCCTGCCTAGGAAATGTGTGGGACGGTGCTCATGGATCCGAGCCCCAGCAGCTTCAGGGACCATTCTAACACTTCAGCAATGTAGACAAAACTCGAATTCAAGTGCAAAGCCATGTTCCCCAGCGCTGTTGGATTTACTAATACAGGTGCAGTTTTTGAGAACGTGTTCATTCAAGCAGGAGTCTTTTGCTAGCCCTCTGCACATGAAATGTAGTTTAAGTCAGTACGGTACAACACGTAATGCCCCATTGAAGTGGAAAAGTACATTGTGTCAGTGGAGATCTGAACTGAAATCTTTGCTAAAACTTTTTGGAGATGACTTCCAAAGCCTTAGGAAATGATCTTTGGTCAGAGGACTTGCAGTGTATCATTTTATTCTATAACAAAATTTGCAAATTAAAAAACTTCTGACTATATTGGGGAGAAGTTAAAACGCTCTCAGCTTATGTCCACACCACAAAGACAACCCAGCAGGTGTAGAGTGAGTTAACCCGAAACCTGAAGTGCAAAAAGTAAATTTCATAAATACTTAAGTTAACACATCTGTTTCAGGAAGCACCAAAGAGTAGGTAATTGCTGCCTCAAGTTGGCTGCAGTCTGATGGTTCCTTATTATATGCCATTCCATGCTGTATATAAGACCTTCGTTGCTTTGCTTTCCAGACCATTCATTGAATTCAGCACTCCTATCTGTCAAGCAACATGGTTTTGAAGATGAACCAGGAATTCTCTCTCACAGGTGAGATTTGACTTGGTTTTTTTCTTTGATTACTGATTGCATAAATAAATAAATAAATAAATAAAGTAGCTCTGGTCGGATTTACAAAACAGATACAGAGGTAGCCCCTTAAATCCAGGGTGCTTTTGTTAAAGTACACAAGTCACGCAGAGTAAATCTCTTTGTTACCGTGTAACAGGACTTGATTCTGAGTTGCAAGCCTTGTTCCTTTCTCAGAGTGCCTTCTTATGGCTCATTAAACAAATAATTCCTATCCCTAAACTCTTTCACACCCAATTCTGAAATTCTATAAAAGAATTGATGGGAGCAGTTTATGGGTCTAATGAATTGTTCTTCTGGAGCTTTCTCACTTTCTTTTCCCAAAACTCTGCTTCATGCAGAGTCTTCATGCATATTGAAATAACTTTTTTAAATCTTGGGGGAAAAAGAAAAAAAAAAAAAAAAAGACATCAAATCCCCTTACGAAAGATCCTGTTGTGAATCATAATGGACACAAAAAAGAGTTTAATCCAACTATATTTAATAATGTCTAGAAGTGCTGCTCTGCCTGCATTGTAAATATTATATTATTTTTCATGGGTGTGGATTTGTTTGGTAGAGGATCATCACAAAATTAAAGTCAATATCTGTAAAGCTATCTCCTGAAAACTTGTTTTCATTATTGATGTATTTATGACACTATATTAAGCATATTCATAGGGAAGTCTGGCATAGAAAATAAACATATTGCAAGAAGACTTTATGACCTTAAAAATCTTCCCTTTCCCCTTGGGTCAGCTGCTTCCCTTCCATTCACATAAGAAACAACTTTCAAACATATTTGTTAGTAACTTTTCCAAAGAGCAATCAGAAGAAACATAGATATATTCAGAGCTGAAATGCCTCAGTATGACTGTATTGGCACATCTATACTCCTTTTTTTGACAATTCTCTAGAAGTGCAGTTGAGAAACAAAATATAGCCTGAAACTGAATTTTCTCCGACGTTAGGGATATTCAGAATCAGATTTTTATTTGTATGTATTTTGTCAGTTATGTTAATAACATTTGATGGGATTTATATTTAAGATACTGTGGTGGTGTGCTTCCCCCAATCTGACCTGTATTTCCCGCAACCCCGCTCAAGTGATAACCACCAGCAGCGGTCGTAATGGATGTGTCTGGTTGTGATGGCTGCACTGCCTCAAAGTGGGTTCAGAGGAGACAAATAACAACAAAATAGCCAAGGGCTAATTCGCGCAATGCGCCCACCTAACCACAGTGCTGGTCAATGGCTGACTCAAGCCGAATTTGGAAGAAGTTGACATCTGCAGTAGCAAATATGACTATGAGTCAATTATCTTACTCCATAACTAGTGGGTAGCCCAGAGGCCATTGAGCTCTCCTGCACGGCGGCAGGCTGCACGCCGGGATCTCTCCTTGAGTAGGGACACATCTCCAGGTTATTCCTTGAGGTTGAGAGATTCTTTGCCTCAACAGATTCTTGGTAAGTGATTCAGAACTTACTAAAGTTTGAAATCTTAGCTAAGTGATACAGGGGATTAATCCTTTAGACATAAACCATTGACCAAGTCTGGGACTAGGAATGGATCCAGCCACCCCTAGGCTCCTCTGTAAGAAGGAATTTAGAAAACAAGGGAGGCCATTCTGAACCTTGTGACTCAATGGGAGGGTGTCAGTTTTGTCTGACCCTGTCCTCTATGCAGTAAATATCGAGTGAACCTTGCCATCAAATCTTGTTAAACCACTGCCGCATTTACTATCATAATGATAAACACATTGCTACTTCTCCCTTCCAAATGAAGTGTGTCTCTCCATTAGTGACAGATGCATTAATGGTTTTTTGTGGGATGTTTAGTTCAATTAGAAAAAAACCTCCAAATCTAAAGAGAGGTGAAAATATTAATTTAACTGTTAAATTGCCTTTTAATTAGAAGCAGTAAAGTACCTCTGAAAGAATCCTTGGCTAAGGCAACACAAATTCAACATATATTTTCCTTCTCCCATTTGGTTATTGACTAAATAATTGTAAGGTGTGATTTGGTTATTTTTAAGTCAGGGGAAAATATTTTACATTAGGAATTGTCTCCAAGAAAAATTCCACCAGAGAACTGTTTTGTTTGTTGAAAAAAGAGTGAATGAAAAATCAATAAATTGCTAGCTGACTAATGTCATCTATCTTGACTTCTATAATGCCTTTGACATGATCCCACACAACATTCTGGTTGCTAAATTGGCGACATATGGGTTTGGCAGATGAAGCGTTAGATGGATAAGGAACTGGCTGGATGGCCACATCCAAAGAGTTAAAGACTATGTCTCAGTGTCCAAGTGGAAATGAATAATGAGTAGTGTCTTTCAAGGGTCTGTACTGGGATCAGTACTGTTTAAGATCTTCCTCAGTGACATAGTGTGATTGAGTGCACCCTCAGCAAGTTTGCAGACGATGCCAAGCTGAGTGGTGCAGTTGATTCTCTAGAGGGAAGGGATGCCATCCGGAGGGACCTTGACCACTCGAGGAGTGGGCCTGTGCAAACCTCATGAAGTTCAAGAAGGTCAATTGCGAAGTCCTACACCTGGGTCAGGGCAATCCCCAATATCAGTACAGACTGGGGGAGTCTGCCCTTCCACTCCACCTTTGTGAGACCCCACCTGGAGTACTGCATCCAGCCCTGGGGCCACAGTACAAGAAAGACATGGACCTGTTAGAGCAGGTCCAGAGGAGACCGTGAAGATTATCCGAGAGCTGGAGCACCTCTCCTGTGAGGACAGGAGGAGGCTGTTCAGCCTGGAGAAGAGAAGGCTCTGGGCAGAGCTTACAGCAGCCTGCCAGTACCTAAAGGGGGCTTATAAGAAAGCTGGGGAGGGACATTTTACAAGGGCCTGTAGTGATGGGACAAGGGGTAATGGCTTTAAACTGTCAGAGGGTAGATTTAGATTAGATGTAAGGAAGAAGTTCTTCCCTGTGAGGGTGGTGGGACACTGGCACAGGTTGCCCAGAGAGGTTGTGGATGCCCCATCCCTGGCAGCGTCCAAGGCCGGGTTGGATGGGGCAACTCAAACCTTTCTATGATTCTAAATTAAAAATTATGTAAACACTTACATTCAGGCAAAGAATCTGTATCATTCATCCACCAATCAATCAATGAGTTGATAAATCAGTACAGGACAAACTGTAGAAATGCGTACAGATTCCCAAGGCACATTTATGTTTTTGAAAGGTAGTCAATATTTAGTGACTAAGTAAAATTTCCCTCCTAATTTCTCTGTCCTTTGACTTTAAAAGATCATAATAAGAAATTTTCAGAAAAAAAAGCAATATCTGCTGTTGGTCATCAGCTGTAATAATCTTTTCTTGAGAATACTAATTAATTTCAGCCAGTGAAAATGAGAAAATGATTTAAAATGGATTTAACAGTAGTTAAAGGAAGGCGAAGCATATAAGTACACCCTGAATTTGCAGATTCTGCTTCAACACTACTGTCAGCATTCCCTAGAGTCATTATCTGTCCATTATAGCAAATTATATTGAAGATAGGATTTAAGATGCTAGACACTTGCTATGCAAGCCAAAAAAGAATGTCTTCTAACAAAACCCATGAGTTTGATTACAAAGCAGCTAATCCCAATTTACATCAAATGACCTGATTGAAAACTGTCAAATTTATGTAAAGCTTCTGATAATTTTTAAAAGCTTTGATTAAGTTTATAAACAAGAACTAGACCTTTGGTCAGATGATCATGAACTCTCCTTAACTTCTAAAAATGGCAATGGATGTGTAGAGGAGAAATAGTAGTTGTGAATGGCTATTAGATGAATAGAAATTATTGTAATGTGTTTATTCCGCTGTGGACTCTGGTCTCACTCAGCTGCAAATCCATCTTCTCTCGGTGCTTAAAGGTAAAACTGGGTGTAGTAAGTCTTTGCATAAAATAAATATAAATAATAGTGAGACTATATTTGCTGTTATGGTAACTAAAGTGGAAAATATCTAATTTTTTCACAAAAATCAAGGAGCAGGAGAATCTTGTTTGTCAATTATTACTTTTAAAATGAAGAGGCACTTTCAAGGAACCATTAATACCTGTAATAAAAATAATGTTTTTAAATTTTTAATTTCCTTCAGAAATGATCATAGAAAGATCTATAGAGAAAATGAACTTTTAAGGTATTTTTATAATATCCATCAGAAAAAGTAATTTTTACTTTTCAAATTGATGAAGATAAGATAATAAAGAGAAAATCAGTGAAAGGTTTATCTTACTTAATTTGCTTACAAGACATTCCATGTAGTCCTTGTTTATCCATCCATCCTTGTAGTCCATCTTTTTTTACACTAGTTTTTGAAATCTCTCTGAAGAACGGCAATAATTTTCCCAAATTAATTTTGCCAATATGACACACTTTAGATCAGAATTGTCCTCGCCAGAGATAAGTAATGCCTTAGTTCAATGGCAGTCTGTTGGTTTTTTTCCTATTGAGATTATCAACAGCATGTTGGTTGTGAAGTATCTTTTTAATATTGATTCCCTTTTGTACAGAGACAAAAAATATTTAGCCTGTGTGAAGAGACAGGTCATGCTTTCAACTTTGTGTTTCCATTTCTTAGCTTGCTTTTTGGAACAATGCTACCTATGGAGTCTCAGGTATGTGATCCAGAATTAATAGCCCATTACTTTTCATTATTACCATGAGAACAATATTAGATCACCTTAAAATCTTCTCATGTCAAAAATATGACTTAAGTAGATAAAATGTGAGCTTCACTATTTTTTTGTGGAGTCCTGTCTGTGTAATACGTTTACATTTTTGATTTTGATACTACAGACTAAGTTGAAACAACAGTGGCAACTAGCTATTACTGCCAGTTTATCTGTGTAAAAAGTGGAGACTTCATCAAAAGCATAGACAGCATCACAGATAAAAGGAGTCAGATAAAATTACTTGGAGTGGGGCAGGACGCAGCAACAGAACTGACACCTCAAGTATTATTACAGCATTCCTGTAAATATAGATGTCTCCATCTGAAGTAGTTACTTGATTTCTCTTTGAAGTGAATGAGAAGGCGGCAGCATTATAATGACGTGATTCATACTGGAGACTTTAGTATTGGCTGTAGGATGAGATGAACTGAAATCTGGAAACACCCATTTCCTCTTTTGACCACAATAGGGAGACCAGTAGGCTTTCAAATGGATTTTCACTTCACTGTGTGCCAGAACAGGAGGAGCAGTACCTTCAGGGCTTACTTCGATGGCCTACTTTGCAAGCAAATAACTTGAAGAGTAGTCTCTAGGTAGAGAGCAATTATTCTCTAGTGCTTGCATCTGGATCACCTAGGAAAAGGACAGAAGTTTGCAGAACAAGTTGTTTTTTTATCTGTGGTAGAAATTCCATTGAACACCAGTCTACCAACTATAAATTAAATATATTCACAAATATGTATATATAGAGATACTTCAGTATATGCACATATATGCAGTTTACTTTTTCCTCTTTACTGACATTTTAAAGAGGAATTTTTGCATTTTTAACCAAAATTTTTTTATTTCAAACATTACTTTTCTTACAAAATTTAACCACAAAAGTTGACAAAAAGAACTAAAACACATTTTCAAGAATATTATTGAAAAGGTCCTTCTTCCTTTCCAGCTTGAACATCATCCTTATTTGCCTTAATGTGGAGAATAGTTTCTTCCCAAACCTGCTTTTTTCTGGAAATGGGCACAGCTCACTGCAAAGTTACATGCAGCAAAAAGATGTACATCTTCATGGCAAGAAACTTTTTCCTGATGTGGGAAACTTCTGAATAAACAAGTGCCATGACTTAGACTCTTCATTTTTGCTTTTTTATTTTCCAGCTAGGTATAAAGAAAATTCACCAAAAAAAATCATTATCTCGGTGTACTCTACAACTGCCAATGTCACTGCTTATGAAAAACAGGGAAACCGAATTTAAAAGGAGATACTATCATCAGTTTCGGTAATGTGGTGTTCCTGAGACATAGGAATAGGTACAAAGTAGGAACAATGAGTAAATTAGCAGTGTAGTCACTGTGGTGGAAAAGGACATCAAATATCCTGGCTGACATCTTGCTTGTTTGGATGAATGAGCTGCAGAGGTACTGACTCAACAGAAGAATTCTGGAGTGGTCCAGAATTGGTCCAACCTGTTCTAACTGCAGAATTGAGCAGCATTTTTCTCAATGAGAACAGTCGGTCTCTGACCCAGCTCTTGGAGTTCTTTAATAAGTTTTTTATAAGGCATTAATAAGGCATGACTTCTGTCTAAAAAGTAATATATTTAGTAAGATAATGATATTAAACTTCTCCTATTTCCATTTATACAGAAATATCATCAACATACTTGATATCTGAAGATCTTCAAAGGTATTTAATGTCACCATTTTATGTAGGAAACATAATATGGTGGAAATCAAGATTTGATAACCAGAACAGTAATGTTGGAGATTGGACTAGATGACTTTTAAAGATTCCTTTCCAATCCAAACCATTCTGTGATTCTATATTTAAAACTAACAGCCTCTACTACCTGGATAAGAGTGTTCAATCCTTCAAGGGATTCATAAAAATGCCACAACTCTTATTATTCTAGTATTTCATTTTACCTGAACTCAGTGCAGAGCATGCTTTTAAGTTTTGAGCAGTGACTTTGAGAGAGGAATACATAAATTGTGTCTATTTTTAAATACAAACTTGGTAACTACAAAGTCAATGCAAGGAAAATGGAGTCTGTCTTTGCTTAATCACCTAAGAAAATTGTTTTAATAAATGTCTGCAGCTGCAGACTGTTATATGATTAGAGCTAGGAGGTGTTTTAATAGATTGGTCCATTACAACATATTGGTCCATATGGACCATAGATCACAAACAGCCATCTGTGGTTTAAATTAATTAAATGGGTGTTGGCACCCACTTTGTTTAACTGTGAAAATATTTTGCAAATATAAAATGGAACTTAAATGGAATTAGGTGTTATATTTTAAAAGTTCAGTTCTCCAACTCCTCTAGTTAACTGTACAGTCATTTCAGAGCAGTAGCTGTCTCTGGCTTGCAACAATAAAATTCCCTAGAGCGTGGCACACCATATTTTTTTACAGATGAGCACATAAGCATTCGTTTCCTGCCTAGGTTCAGCTTTGACTCACAGAGAGGAGGGTCCCTTGCCTGTGTCGCTTGAGGAAGCAGACCCCCTCAGCACCCTCTGAACGTGCCTTGTCCCTATCGCAGAGACTGGATTCCACCGTGAAGCCTGGCTGCTGTTCTGGTGTAATAAAGTGAACATCAGCAACAGAAGCCCCTGGATGCAGCTAGTAATGTTCCACCTCCCTGTGACACTTCAGTGGCTAAAATACGTACAAAAAATGTGGAAGGAAAGGGCTGAGTTTCTTTTCTTCCCAAGTGGAAGTTAAAAAATTTGGTCTTTTCAGACAGGACCTCAGCATGAACAACCTTCTGCTTTCGACTTCTGACTTCACTTCCATCCCTGTGTCCCCTTACAAACCTGTCCCTTATCGCCCGCTCAGTGCCTGACTGAAGTGAAAGGGATTCAGCATTGCAGTGAGGATGAATAAATTAATATCAACAAGGTGCTGAAGAGTGGTGGTGGATGTTAGGAAAGAAACTGAAGTATGGGTCATTAGCCAGGACTTCCTATTTAATTGTGAAGTTTGGTTAATCTTTAACAATCTTCTCCTTTCTGGAAGTGGTGCTTTTTTTTATGTCATTGTAACTTTTACCTCCATGTAGCCATATTAAACTATATACCTATATACTATAGGTATGTTACTCTACATAGCAACAAACTACTGTATATACATATATGTATCTATACGGAGGAAGAGGGAGAGCAAGAGAGATGCATTTGGTGACAACCAGTAGAATTAACTCAAATGTTTTTTCATCAATATGTAGCACAGTGAAGTCTGGTTGAATGGTTTTTGGAGATAAATTCTTCTAGAAAAAGTAAGCCTCTAAAAAATGTAAGCAATAACCTTTATCCTAATAAAAAGTGAACATTAATAGTTCAATTATGATTACATGTAAGATTAAATGCTCAATGAAAATCCTCATATTCTGTCATTTTGGTGATATTTCTCCCACCTCCCCTTTTCCTCCCATTTTAATATATCTATGCTAGAGCTTAATTTTGCCTCATATTTTCTGAGCATAACTTAGCTATCTCCCTGGCACAGGGTCTGAGAACTGAAAAACTGGAAAGTCACTCAGGGCAGGATCCATTTCCTCTACCTTTAGATGTGTACAACATAGCTCTCACATTAAGTTCTTCATCAAGACTCCCTTTACAGTCAGGGAGAGAAAGCTTCTGGTTGCATTTCATCTGATCCTAACTGGATGGCTGATAAGGGTGAAATACATCGTATCATATGTATCTATTTCTCTCCAAGCACTACAAACTGACCATGCAGTGATTTCAGACATAGCCAACTGGACTGTCAATATTTAAAGCTTGGGGCTGTGAATCTGACCATCTATGCCACCTCCTAACCACAGCTCGAAGACCAGACTGGACCATCTTTGATACCACAACGCTCTGCGTGCAGCCTTAGTCACCTCCAGAACTGATGGACACACTGCCAGGAAAGCAGTCATGTTCACGAAAGGTGAGCGGGATACGGAGCACATCGTGTTTACAGCATCTCCTGAGGGTGTTTTTTCAGGATATTATGGCAATAGCATTTATCCCAGCAGAGAGGAGACAATGGCTGTGCTTGTGCTTTCCTTGATTTTGGTTTTCCACCAGGGATGCTATGCACAATACCTTCGAAGCTGTTCACTATTAGATCTCTGAAGGGAGGCTACTTTTTTAAAAAGGTAGTTTGTCTAGGTGCAAGAGCAACGTCAGGGAAGAAGGCACTGTGTGAAAGAGCACCACAGAACACTGTGCAAGCAGGGAGACTTTTCTGTTTTCTGCCCCTTACATGCATAATATGGAATGACTTTCCCAAACTGGAACAAAGAAAAGGTACAATGCATATGAGATCATAAACGTGATCTGGAGTAAATTTCTTCCAGTCTCTCCTATTGAAGCTATTGAATTTTTGGTGAGATAACGATCTATTACTTTAGCTGGAGAGATAAAGCATGTGAGACAGCATTATCGTATTCCTCGATAGCTGCAGAACACTTTGCTATTCTGTGGGAAAACAGAGCTGTTTCTCTTACACCCAATCAGTCTGTGTCATCATTTGAAATCATATCTCTAACTCCTGAGTATTTAATCTACTTATAACTCACTTATAATAAAATACCTTATAATAGAAAAGATTTTAATGTCCCTAAAAGCCTTATTTCTCATCTGTAGCTACATATTTTACTACCAGAAAACACTTAACTATCTTCCATATCTAACTTTAAGAGAGGGCTGTGATGAATATACACTGTAAATTTATCTTTGGGGTGCAGGGTTGCCATTAGCTCTAGTGTCTCTCCACAGAGCCCACTGACTTTGTGAATCTCACCCTCAAGTTACAATTGTATTATTTTTGGACATGAGTAACTAATTTAAAATTGGAAAATCTTCTCTACAGAAGGAAGCTTAAAATTATGTTCTGCAAAATCTCAAGTTCCTTTGTGCATTTAGCCCCTTAGTCCAAGGTCCAATTTTGAGGAGGCACTAGAATGGCCTTTAACTGTCATTTCCGCATCTGAGAATAATTATAGAAAGAAAATAAAACAGAAAATAAATAAATAGATAAAAACATATGCATCCATTGTGTGAGACTGTTGATGAAGATATTTGGACATCTTAGGACATTATTATTTCTTTAGGTCTAGTGGAGCTCTGTTTAAATGGCACCAGTAGGGTCTGCAAATCCAGCCCATGAAGAAAGGCAGAACTTTCAAAAATATCTGGCAGGTGCACCCATGTTGCCTGTCCCTAAAAGAAAGAGAGCAACAGGTAACAGAATGTTGACACATCTCTATAATTTCATTGTATATCTTTAAACTCTCAATGGACAAATTAAAAACCCTGGCTTGTTCAAAGGATTTCTAATGACACACTCTGTGGACCATTGATCATTCTTCTTACTACAAAATGATAACTTTCAGGATGAATCTAATTTGTTGTGAAGCCGGGAATTTTTACAGCTAATACTCAGCCGCTAGTTGGTCTAATTATCAGATGTCCAGATCTAGTGTAGTGATTGAAAAAAAAAATCAGAGAATGGCCAGTATATACTCACTGAGAACTTAAAAGCATCAGAAGAACTAAGAAGTTGAATAAGTGTGAGGGTTTTTGTATTTAGATTTTGAACATGTCAAGTTCTTTGCCTATGCTTGATTGAACCTCTTCAAAATAAGACAGCAGAATTTTAAAGTCCCTGGTTTCCTATATTTGTCACTAATTGTGGACTAAAGTTATTCCTTACAGTAATTTAAATCTGCTTTCAGTTTTAGTTCAACCAGTGTTCAGAAAAGAGCTACTGTAGACTGGCTGCAGTATCACTGCAAAATAAATATTTCCTGGGGTGCGACTGATTTTTTTTCTCTGTATTCCTCTGTCCAGCTGTAGAAAATACTTCTAGAAGATTGAAAACAAAGGGTTCCTGCTAAAGGGGCCTGAGAAAACTGTGATTTTCCCAGGTCTAAAGCGAAGAATTCAAATCTCCTGAACCCCTACCAGGCAGCAGTGAAGCCTCACTGATACATATCCTTAGACCAACTACATTTTCTTCCAAACTGAGATCAGTCCCTTTTTCAATGACGTGAACATATAAGTCTACATACAGTGATCTGGGTTTTGTCATAAAGAGAAATGTCAAACAGCTGTAGAAGCCATTTTAAGCTAATTCTTTTACTACTCAATACTTAATTGGAAAGGAAAGACAAGTCTTCAAGCAGTATCGGTCTCTACCATGTAGGCTATATCATGCACCCCACTGTGCATGCACACATACAAATACAGATGTTCATGAGCACTTGCATTCACTTGAAATAGCGTGTTTGCAACTGTTAGTGATTTCTCTAAGGCTGTTGTGGCATCTTAAATCTTTTCCCATGCCTTGTAGCAGAGCTGATTTGAGATGTCTTAGGCAAAATTGCATTTTTTGACTGTGACAGAAAAAGCGTGAAGGTTTTTATGGAGATAGATGTGTTAATGAGTCACAAGAAGGATCAGTGGGGTTCTGGAGGATGAAGAAGTGGAAGGAATGTTGATTGAAGGAAAGCTTGAAGGAAGCTCCAGGAATGCGAAGGGGGGCTTAGGGATGAGACCAAGAAGGGCCGATGAAGATTTGAAGAGCAGTGAACAATTTCAGAGAGTTATTTCTTGCAGAAAACTAGCTTTCCCCTTTTCTTATCTTTCATTAACCTCCCCTTGACAGCTGACCAGACCGTGAGGTTGCGGTGGGACTGCAGCGTGCTCTTCCAGTCTCCTTCTCCCCAAAAAGCACCTTCTATCTCGCACATTCCCTTATAGAACTGTAGAATCATAGGATGGTTTGGACTAGAAGGGACCTTTAAATATCGTCTAGCTCCAAACCACATGCCATGGGCAGGGGCACTTTTCACTAGATCAAACTGCCAAAGCCCCATCCAACAAGATCCTGAATGCTTCCAACAGTGGGGCATCCACAACTTCTCTGGGCAACATGTTTCAGTGTCTCATCACCCTCATTGTAAAAAATGTCTTTTTCATATCTAGTCTAGCTCTACTCTCAGTTTAAAACTATTGCCCCTTGTTCTGTCAGTACAGGCCCTGGTAACAAGCCTCTCTCCACCTTTCTTATAAAGGATCCCATGTAAATGGACCTCTGGACCCACTCTAACAGGTCCACGTATTTCTTGTACTGGAGACCCAGAGCTGGATGCAGTACTCCAGGTGGGGTCTCATGAGAACAGAGGGGGAGAGTGACCTCCCTTGACCTGCTGGTCACCCTTCTTTTGATGCAGCCCAGGAGACAATTGGCCATGATTGACTTCCTGGGACTCCTGGGCTCCCATCACTCCAGTAAAGAGTGGGAGGAGATCTGTCTGGTCCTGCCTTAGGGCAATGGAATGGGGGAGGTGGAAGCTGGGCTCAGGGCAGGAGAAGGCATGGGAAGGATGATGGCAGCACCGGGAGGGACTCTTCCCCCTTCTGCACTACTGGCCGCCACTCAGAAACAGATTTATCTCAGTGGCAAGAGCAGCGAGGCTGTCTGGGTTGAGCTGTGCAGGAGGGAGACAGAGGATGCATTTCAGATGGTGCAGGTTGCTCAAATAACCAGGCCTTGTAACCCCTAGTATAGGAAAGGTAGTACAACTATTTTGTTCCAGCAGACCACTTTCCAAGGTAAATCCTTACTTTGCCAACTATAAAAGACACTTCTCAAGAATTCTGTTAGGATAAAACACAAGCCATAGAAATGTGTCTCCAGCCACTTGCTCTGCTGTAATGCAGCAGAAAGAGAAGGAGACATTTGGCTCAGAGTTCAAATTCTATTTTTTTTCTCCATAATCTCTACCTCCAGCCAGTTCAGGAGGCTGAAAAACCTTCTTGAGTCTGATGAACTTTAAAATCTACTACAGTTTGGCTGTTATTCACTGGGATTTTATCAATTGCATAAGAAAAAAATTACCCCAGGAAGTTTCACTGTGTTCAGGGTCACAGACTGGAACTGATGGCAAACATTGCTCCAGGCTCCTGGTCTGACCTGATGAAATAGGTGAGCTCAGCCCTGGAACTGTCCTCTGAGGTGAATCTTGCCAACAATAAAAATCTGAGCAAAGGGGAAAGATGGTTGTGTTAGATTTTTCACATTGCACCTCAAAGTGTAAGATGTGGAAAACTTAGAATATGGAGGAACAGGAGACAAGTAAGGACAGAAGGTCACTCTCGTACCTCAGCCAAAGTTAAAAGCAAAAAAAAGTCAACATCTGGAATTATTTCGTGTCTGATTCTTTTAGATGGAGGAAGCTGAGCTTCGAGGCCTAGTAAGTCACATACCAAAAAATTCAAATGTCCAGCTTTACGTCATGGGACGAAGATGTAGATGTGTAGCCAGGTACCTGGACAATTTGGTAGTGGTAGCTTCAGCAGCTCTCAACAGTTCATTTGTTTTCGCAAGAGCCAGATTACCCAGCAGTTGCTCAGGCACCACAAACCCACGGCTGTTTATGTGATGTCTCCATCATTAAGTGCTGCTCTGGGACACCTTGCAAACTGCTCAGGAGCCATAGGATGACAGCTCAGGCAGCTGATGGGTTTCTTTTAAAAAGGTCTCAGAAGATCTGTTGTGACACCCCTGTTTCAAACTCCATCTATCCATGGATGTCTTCAAGCCTCAGTCCACCTTCTTGCCTTACCATGCTTCCTTGGCCGCTGAAAACCAGAACACAGCTATCCAACGTTGAAAACTGACATTGTGGAAGCAGAATTGAAATAAAGTTTAAATAACAAACCAAGCCAAATAAAGGCAGAAGATCCAGTGTGGAATGCCCTATTCATTATTGTTTACTTCATACTAAAGGTTTCCATTTCTTCTTTGAAACACATTTTCATTCATAGAATCATAGAATAGAATCATAGAATCATAGAATCATTTAGGTTGGAAAGGACCTACGAGATCATCGAGTCCAACCGTCATCCCTGCCCACTAGACCATGTTACAGAGTACCTTGTCTATGCACTTTTTGCATACCTCCAGGGATGGTGACTCAACCACCTCCCTGGGCAGCCTGTTCCAACATCTCACAACCCTCTCAGTAAAGAAATTCTTCCTAATATCTAACCTAAATCTCCCTTGCCTCAACTTGAGGCCATTTCCTCT
>JAVJGG010000017.1:25262074-25277575 GCA_035590195.1 Aviceda cuculoides
ATCTCTTAAGTTTCTTGTAACTCTTCTGGGGTGAAAAAGCAGCTCTTGGAGCATAAACGACAATAGGAGTAACAATAATTAATGATTGTGGTCTCTAAGCTCAGCTGGAAGTGTGAACTGGGGGCTCACACTGAGGCAAAATGTGTGTGAAGCAGCAGCTCCTGCCTTCTGCTGAGTTACAAAATTGGCTTGAGCCAAGGAATAAAAGGAGGTTGAAGGCATAAGGGTGGGGTGATTATAGAGGAGGAAGGGAAGGGACACAAGAAAGCATTTCAGTGGCAGGAGTGGAAGGGCAGTCCAAAGTCAGTAAGGTCAGTAATGTTCCTGATACCATATTTTCCTGGCTTTTCATCTGTGAAAGACTGGTTATATCAGGGCTAAACAGTTTGCAGTTGTGCCCTTGATCCTAAACCTGCTAATATAATTCAAGAGTGGGTACCAGAAGCAAGCACTTTATGCAGGAAAACAACCTGTTATGAATCTGTGTTTATCTCTAAGCTGTTGAAGTTGATAGCAGTTAAGCACATGCTTAATTGGAAAGGTATACGCATGCCAAGAAGCATACATAGATTTAAAATTTTGCTTTAATTTTTTTCTTGAATCCAAGTTTTTGTTTTTATTAATACTGTTATAACATCACATATGAATATAGCTTTACAAAGCAAAGATGAACCCAGCATAGAGAGGCAGAAAAATCAGAACAAAATATGAAGATCATCAGCTCGTGCTGACTTCATCTGTGTAATTTTATTATCTACTTATATAAAACAAGATTAATCCTTATTCTGGGCTTGTTCTATTCCTGGGATCTTTGCCTTATCATTTTTTTCTTGGCTTTCTACTTCTGCTTTCACATTTTAGTGAAACACATGCAAGTTCTGATACAGAGAAATCTGATTTCTTATGCCTTTGAAACACTAAACTGTGCTGACAAGAAAGGTTGATGTTGATTTGTCAATAGCTCATATCTGATGCACTGGAGAAAATGCAGATACAAGATAAAAATGCGATGGCTTTAGAGAGAGATTGAACTTAATCTGTTCCTTCTGGGCGTACAAACATTAGAAGTTTCAAAGTGCTCTCTCAAAAGCATATCTCTAGATAACTCATAATCTTTAGGGGAGTTAAAAATCAAGGGAAATACTGGAAGGTAATGAGGAGAATAGTCTTAAAATACCCCAATCACAGGCCACAGAATAGTGTGAAGGGAGCAGGGATCCTTCCACAAGGAACATAAATTCAGGAGTGTGTGGCCCTTCTCTGCGTTATGCTGGTATCAGGGATGTTTAAAGTATGGACAAAAAAGTTTTTATACAGACAGATCGGTTAAACATGCAGGTTGGAGTGGAAAAGATCTTTTACATCCTGAAAGAACAAAATGCAGAATTAACAGAGGGAAAAGAGCCTTCAACCGCTCCTCCCATCATCACTGTCCAGAACCATATATATTCCGACATCACATCACATACTTGTCATTGAAGCCACAGAAACCTGCCCTATGCTACACCTCTTCCATTTTGTCTGGAGCTGTGTCTATCTTGGTGAAGATCATGAGTAACCTATAGAGCTAGTTTTTACATAAAAATTGTAAACCACAGCCACAGGTTCCTTTAAATTTTGCTGTCTTAGGTAATACCTTGGGTGTGTTGATTTGATCTGCAGATATGTCATATCTTTCCATCAACTATAGAGGGACCCCATGTGTGTAGCAGTCTAGGTAACTAACTGTACTGAACCAGACAGTACATTAATATCAGCAAATTAATTGGCCTTGTACAATTCTGGGTTACCAGTGGCCAGGGACTGTTTCTAACAGACTGCTTGCATGCAGACTCTTTTTTTTTTTTTTTCTGAGAATAAGAGAGTGGCATAAAATGGACATGGCAGACTACCCATGGGCTCTGTGGATAAAGAATGGGCCCTGCCACTGCTTAGTTTAATATTATAGTTATAACCGCGGAGTCAAATTTTTATTTGGAAAGATAAAGAGTATGTTGACATAACTATGTTGGGTTTCACAACCAGAGGTCATGGACCAGGGATTTCTTCCTCCAGAGGACTACTTGAAAGCCTGTGGTGTGAAAAATAAATTGACTGATTGGTCAACTATGCATTTTAAGTTGCAAAATAGCAAATACTTTGTCCTATCAACACACGATGTAAGATGCAGACTCTCAGAGGGTTTAGGCACTTAACTCTTCTACAGCTGTTGGGTTCCATCTGCAGAAACCTGAGTGCTAAACACCTGACGAGTATTTGGTACTTGCATACTTTAAGGGAGGAATCTGGGCAGAAAAGCCCAGTTTCAAGAAGGAGCCACCACAGAAGTTGAGTACTATTTTATCAGGAAGGAGCTATCTGACTTGGCTTCATTACAGATTCACACATCCAATCACACCAACATCACTTTTCAAATACCATCTCTTACAAATGGATGTTGTTAACTTTCCCCGACAGTAAAGGCACAGCATGTGATTTTCATCCATCAGAGGAAGCTTAATAAATCAACCAGTACATTACAGCTTCACGCCAAGTTAGCACCTTCATCATGGAATGAAATTAGCAAAGCAAATACACTGGCTAATTGTGAAATATGCTAATTACCAGCTCAACCCGTGAAATAAGGCATGAGTGATGTGTGACGAGCTTTGTACAGAGTCGTGAACACTTGGAAATGCGACACTTAAATAAAGTCTAAAACTGCTTATGCAGAGAGAAAGGAGAACAGACAGGGCTAGGGAACAGGCATGGTGGAAAAATATTTTCATAAGAAGTTTGAAACCTTTTCACTTCTGCTACTCTCATGGGATTAAAGGCTGGGAGTAGGGAAATGCACTGATAACAGGCTACAGACCATTTTTCATCTATTTCACACCAATCTAAATCTATTCAAGGTCATTACCGACGAGAACCGAGCTAGCAGTTTGGGATAAATTCACAAGTTGGCACGGTTTGACTTGAAGTCAACAGAGTTGTGGTTTTTCATCAGTAGAGAATTTGTCTTTTTATATGATGAATTCAGACTCTTTTGCTCACAAGCTAGGGACTGACAGTTGTTCTTTGTAAATGTCTTCATTACTGAGAATGAGAAGATGATGCATGGGAGCATATCCCAGCCTAGGGGTTTCTCTGCCATTCACCTTGGCTATTATGTAGATTCTCACTTGTCTTTCTACACAAATTTCCTACTTGTGTTTCTGTATTGATCTTCTAAATTATGTAGTGTTTCCTCTATTTAAACTCCTCCCCCTCCATTTTTCATCCTGCTAGGGTGGGGGAAAAAGGCATTGAGAGAAAGATATAGCCTTACTATCGTTCAGGAACAAGGGAAATCAGCACAGATGCAGAGAATGAGTCCTCTTTTAATAGAGTTGCCCATTTAATGCCCGACTGTTCTCTCTTCAACTCTTTCCATGGAGTCTAACAAGGTCTACTCACATGCAGCCTTGGATAAGAGGTGCAAGAACTAAGCCTTCAGAGACTTTGAAAGGCAGTGCCAATATCTGAAAATGGTCTGATATTTTGATTTGTAAAAATGGAATTAACCTAACAGTTAATTCCATGATAAACAAACAAGCAAACTCTGTATCTTTAAAAGTTCTTTTCTGAAAATTGCTACCTGGAGCATTCCCAGCCCTCCATTAGATTGGCATAAATTTGGTAGGTTTTTTCAGTCTGCTGTAAAACAAGTGATAGAATGAAATGTCTTCCAAATTAAACATTTGCAGAAATGCTCAGAGAAACTCAAAACTGACACTGAACAGAGTTTGACTTTTTATATCTCACTGGATTGAAAAAAAAAAAAAAGGCAATTCACTAAAAAAAAAAATGGAACATTATTTCATGATTTAGTATTAAAAGTAGAATGATCTGCAGCTGACCACGTGTTAGTAAAATGGAAATTGTGTTGACCCTTAACTTTTCTAGCTTTCCAGGTTATGTGGCCCCCAATATTTGTTGACAAAGATACAGACCTTGTCTAGCTCGTGCAAGCTTTTTATAGCAAGCTCACTTGAGAAAAATGAGTAACTCCACAATCACTTCAGTTGACATAGCTCTGCGCCGTTGCCAGAACATCCCATCCCCCGGCTCTTTACTCTCGCACCCTCCCTCACGCCAGCATGGGTGCTTGTGTGGCCACACTGCGAGTTGGATCAGAGAACTGATCCAGCTGAAAACTATCAGAGTGAATTTCTAAAGATAACAAATTTCATTCGTTGCATGCATGGATGAGTCTTACAGAAGATCTGCCTAGTTCAACACCGTCTCCGGCATTGGCTGACAGCACTTATTTCGGGAAGAAGATAAGAGCATACAACTGCAGAACAAACTGTGTCCACAATACTTTCCTGATGTCTAGGCAGTTTGCAGCTCAGGGACTATGTACATCTGATATATTGTATGCTGGAGTCAAACTGCAGAAGCTCTTTACCTCCAAACACCACAGAATGAGTTAATCCGTGCCCAGGATGAGTGGATAGTAGCTTGAAAAGGGTTAACATGCACATTTTTAGTAAGTTTTTGGAGCACAAAAAACCCAAATGTACATTCATTCTTTTTTTTCTAGTTATCATCTATTTTTTAAAAACATAACCTCAGCAAAAGAAGATGAGGATTGATGTGTTTCTATAAATTTGACATATTTGACATATCCCTGTCCCTCTATCTACATTTAATAATAATAATAAAAAAGTTATGAGTACTTAAAAAATAAACCTGAGTATTTGCAGGAGTACTTTGTTTTGTACCTGGCAGGTTTGTTTTGGCCCTGCTGAACAAAATATTACCCCCCTTCCCCCATTGGGTTTCTAGCCAGTTAAGGATCCCCTTTCAAGACAGACTGAGAGGCAGCATTCTTGCAGAGTTCAGATGTTGGCTTATCCCATGAGCTTGCTTCCATTTTTTTAAATTTCTCCTCTTGAAGGATTAAATAGCTGAGCTGGTTTATCAAAAATTTGTTGCGGGATCCTAGCAAGAGTAAGGAGATGAGAAGAATGCAGCCTGAAGGTAGTGCCTGTTCATTTTGCCTCTGACAGAACTGCGGAGAAGGAGGGGTGGGGAGGGATGGGTGAGAGCACCAAGAGCACTTGTCTTCTCATTGTCACTCTGGAAGAAGGTGATGGAGGCACTGGTGTCTGTGAGGCAAAGACAGGAGAATGAACACTATAAATCAGATCTATATAACGTGGCCAAGATGAACAATCTAGAGCAGAAGCACCAAAGTTGTAGACAGGAAGAATATGGATGGCTCATAACATGTAAATCCAGGCTGGGAAGCGCACGATGGAATTTTGACAGAGGCAGCTGTGGGAAAAGAAGTATCTCCAGGTCATGACTTACACGGCATGCCAAACTCAGGGTCCTCTGCCTCGCACAAATGCAAGGTACCGCCAGACTTCTCATCAACAGCATCAGGCCCATGGCAGAAGGGGACATGCCTGACCCTTACCTGAAAGGCAGGTCGGGTGTTGCTTCTGTCACAGTCCAAAGAAAAGGAGATTTCAGACTCTGGTAAATTGGGGGATTAGACTTTATTAACCTCATCTTCTTCTCACTTGCTGCTGGTCTGAATCAGTCACTAAAGTCATGCCCACGTGAGGCTGGTAAGTCTGAAAGGAGAATCAGGCGTGAGATTTTAGCATTTGGAATATTAGGTGTATAGGGGATGTGGGGGGGAAGCAAGATGATGTAAAGAGACACAGTATGTTTACAGGAACTTACGTGTTCCTCAGTGAATTTCCCTTGACAGTTTGCAGAAATACAGTGAGTCAGCTGTCATCATATAATATATTAGTATAAAACAGTGTAAAAAGGGACAATATGCTTAGGCACTGCTTAAAGAGAAAAGGGGAAAGAAAAAAAAAATCCCAACCAACCAAGCTCTTTGTTAGTGAAAGGGAATTGTGAGAAAGTTTGGAAATGTGTCTCCTCTCAACTTCAGGAATTAGTTTTGAATTCGTTGGAAGTATTTTCATTCAGGCTGCAAACCAGCCCAAAGACCACCTGCTGTGAAATAAAGGAGCACAGACCAGCGGTTATTATAGCAATAGCCATAAGTTTATTGCTTATTGGTACTAAACTTAAATCTTAGTAATTTTGAATTACTGAGTTAGCTTAGATTTATGGAGATGCAGGATCATTTAGAACTGCAGTCATTCCAGAAGGGTATATTATCTAAACCAATTTTCTTCTAGTCATGCAATTGCAGTACCATAGTTACGGTTGTATCAGTGTTTCCATTATAAACTCCTATTTTCAGGGTTTTGTAATTTGACCATAAAAATTCACTCCTTGTTGAAACTTGGCATACAAGGTCTGAGATGAACAACTTTTTTTTTTTTTTTTCAAAATTAAAAAAAAAAAAAAATGATCTGTTCAGCCATTTCTAACGTTCCAGCTCTGCAAACAACAAAACCAACAGAGCAGAAGTTGGCTGTTTGACATCCTTCATTGTCCATTTTCCATAACTTAGATGAGACCTTTCTTGGTGAGTAAAAGATGGTAAATTGCTCCTGCGTTGTGATGGGGAGGAAAACAAATCATACGCGTCATTGAAAATGCTTGGGGGAAGATATGCACTTCTGAGTAGCCTTTCTAACGTGAGTGGATGAGATTTCAAATGTCCATAAAACAGTTAAGAACAACTTTTTAAGAATCTCTAGACACAAAAAGAGGGCTTAAGTTTTGGAAACTTAAGTGGTTCACATGATGAAAACCCCTTCTCTGATTTGTTTTTGCTCTTTGAAAAATTTTGCTCGGAAACATTATCAACTTCTTTCTGCTAAAGAATTCCCATGAATGTAATTGAGCTAAAATATTAATATTTACCTAAATTAATTCAACATTGATTCAATTTATTAATTTAAATTTGTTAGCATTTCCTCATAACCCAGCTATGCTGATATATTAGCTGAGCTTGCTTATTTCAAATGTACCTTTCTATCCACTAGAAGGCATACCTTACATTCAGATTAACGTATTTACAAATGGTGGAGTCTTATTCAGAACCTTGTTTAAAAGTGCATTTTTTCCATCTGCTCTTAGAATAATGCAGATAAGGTCTGACATTTCAACCAACAGAAAATATACTAGTTTGGGCTTTAGCATTAAACGAAACTAGCAATGATTATTTTGCCTCTGGCTGCTAATTATTACCGTACAGTACTTCAGAAATACTTAAAGCCACAGAGTGTGCAATCCTACAGCAAAGTTCACAAAGTCACAGTCGGATCAAGTATCTGCAAAGCAATTGCTCTGGTAAAGCCTTTTTTTAATCTCATGGTGCATTTAGCTGAAACTGAGATTCTGTAAAATCACTCCTGTTTAAGCAGTTCTTTGAACTGTGAGATAGATTTGTATTTTTGTTTATTTCTCCCGTGGTTAATAGGCCATTGAAATGGAAGGTTTGGGTTAACCTCGGAAAGGACACCAGATACTACTGTTGCTCAAGGAACTCACTGACAAAATGCCTATTGATTGCAAAGAATTGAGATTAAACCAAAACCAATAATAATAACATCCCCCTCCAGTCTATTGTATTCCTAAAAATCTGAACCTTGATATGATTTTGAACACAGAAGTTATGTGATTCTACATTAGACACACAGTTTGCACATATCTAAAATAAAACATACAGTGATGTTTCTGCTGAGGAATAGGAATGGGTGCCAGCCATAAGATTTAAGGTACAAATCCCTGCCTGATTTATGCAAATTGGTATTAATTAACATAGAAAATAGTGAAAACTCTTTTTGATTATTGAAATGAAGTAATCTTTTTTAAAGCCTCTAAAACTGCCTCTTATTTGTTCCTGTAATTACGAAGAAAGTTGGTAAAATGTTGAAGTTGCATAAAAAGCTCAGGCTAATGTCGGGATTTGTTTCTGCTGGCATTTGGATTTGCAGTGCTTACAGTTGACTGCATACAGCCAGCATATCTCAAAACCAAGCTAAGATTTAAACCAAAATGGAAGAGTTGCAAGGAAAAATATTCGCCTTGCATGCAGTCCTGAAAAGTGCTGGTAAATTGTGCGATGTCTTGAAAGAGCTAGCAGACAACGCCTCCGCTTACTGACACATGCTTCGTGACCGTTAAGGGTGTGTGCGTTTGCAAGACGGCTACTCCAGAGAAGTTTTTCTGTAGACTTAAACGTGTGACTTTAGTCAACCAAACTTGGTAATCTTGGCTTAACGCTAAGCTGTTGAAATATTATATTGTTATCATTATGGGGCTGTATTATCGGCTTTATCATAATTAAACACTCCTGTGATCGTATTTATATTGGTGGCCTTGAGACTGGGCAACTATCAGAGGTCAGCTCTTGCCATGATAACGTTTTTCTTAAAATAGAAAAGATCAGCACTGGGTAAGACCAAGGAGCTATCGACCATGCTATTTTGTATATACAAAATCAAGGCGTAGAAGAATTACAAGTTAGAGGGCACGCTTCAGATGTGGAGGATGAATTTTACATCCCACACGGTTCTGTAGGAGAAAAAAATAAAGTAGAAATTCAAAGCACTTGGTCTTTTTAGATACCCAACCATCTTGATGAGAAAATTTAGATACTCCAGCATCTTGACGAAGAAGTTCAGGATTACTTGTCTCCCTTATTCTTTGTATATTTTGATGTTGACATGAGTGGAGCTTCAGCAACGGACTTTGCCCTCACTCTGTTATGTGACACCTCTGTGGAAACCCAGGAGCAATTGTCCCCAGCAGGTGGAATTGACCCACACTATCCTAAGTCCATTAAAATCTGTTGAATATTTAAGATTTCATGGGGTTTCTTTATGTTCTCTCTAATGGTAGTGAGACAGAGGTGAATGACTCAAAATCAGAACTGGCAGAAAAGAGCCTCTAAACCATGATAAATTTAAATTTTCACACTTTTTTTCCAATTCTGGTACAAGATGAGAGAGTGAAATAGCAAACATTTTCACTAGACAAAACAAAACAAAATAGATACTATTTTGGATCAGGTCAAAAACAATGTTTGTTTTCATCATTTTAAAACATTTTGTTTCAGAACCAGGTTTTTTTTACACATTCTTAAGTGGCAAATTAACTCACAGTTTGGAATGCTCTTGAGATAGAAAAATCCTTGAAAATGATACTTTCTCACACACTGAAAGATTTGTTTCTGAAAAATTGGCATATTCTAATATTCTGCTGAGGGGAAAAAAATAAAAAAAACTTCAGTTGTAGAATTCCTGAACAGTATCACTAAAAGTACGTAGCTATTAGGAAAGGTGGGGGGAAAGGTATGGATCCCAGGGGATATCTTTCATGTTGTTGTACCCAGCTTTGGTTTTGCCACTGTCAGCAAGAAGACACTTTGCTTTTTCAGGAGTCAATTTAGCTCTTGTTTTCAGGTATTCCATCTTCATTTCTAAAACTGCCTGCTGCCTACCTCATACAAGGAAGACATAAATTCGCACATGCTTCTCGTTTCCTCAGCAAAACAGGGAGATGAATTCTTATAGGATCTCACCTTATAGATCCCATGTCTTTTATTCTTGTTTTCCATGTTGGACAAGAACGAAGGTTTATATTTTATTTTCTTCCTTTTACTGTTCCTATGCTCAAAGTCACTCTGGATTAAAATCTGGGTTGAAAAAAGATATGAGATCATTGGCAAAGACAACCATGTTTATCAAATTCAAACATATTTATCAGTTAGAGAGCTGGGAAACTTTTAGTGCTTATTTCACAACCGGCAAAAGATTGCATTGATTATGTAGAGAAATAAGGTATCCTCATAAGGAGAGGCATGGATTTACATCAAAGGATGAATCTAGACTAGCAAATACAATGGGCCATAGACCTTTCACTGGAGGGAGATGGCATTATGGAGTGCTAGTTGGCACCAGCCAAAGCTGTGTTGAGGAACCTGCTAACAAATGGTGGGTAGACTGTGGGCCCCAGTTCAAGTCTATGACTTGGAGCTGGTTTGTTTATTTATGTAGATGCAGCCTGGGAAATTGGGTTCTGTTCTTTTCTCAGGTTTTTTTTGTATTTTAGAAAGAAGTAAAACCTTAGTAAATGCACTTCACTTGCTTGTGTCTGTTTCCCCATTTGTTAATGGACATAAAAATGATGACCTCCTTTGCAAAGATCCTTGAGATCTGCTGATGAAAACTTATATGTCAGCAAAGTTTTTTTCATCTGCATTATGCACAAAATAATTTTGAAGGACAATGAAATTAGATCACATAGTCATTGCTAGGGAGTGAAATGAACATAAATGACTTTGGCACCAGTCACTACAATGTGGAAGTATTGGTGTGATTAAGACCAATAAAGTTTGAACAATTCCAGTTCTTCCAGCCAAAAATGTGGCTTGCTGGCAAGTAGAAAACTAGGCGGACCTCTGCCAGATACTGCATGCACAGCTGTATAGACTATGTGCCATTGCTGTTCCATCTGTAAAACGGGCCCACAAATCCAGTACTTCATGACTGGAGTGAGGTTGAAAGGGAATTCATTAGGGAAAAAAAAAAAAAATAAAGAAAGGAAAGACCTGTATCTTGGACAAGAACTTTAATATTATTTTTGTCAGGTTATCTTCATTCCTTTTCCTTTTAATTTATACAGATCCACTAATGTGCAAACTACTAACACTAGATTATTTATTACCATAGGGACCAGAAACCCTTGCTCTGATCTAGAACTCTACTAAGACATGGGTAGAAAATGTCTCAAAGACAGAGAATCAGCTAGACTGTGTTCAATCATCTAAGGAGCTGAGACAAAGCACTCTCAGGGAGTAATAAATCCAGGCAGCAATATATGCCTTAGGTAACTGTTTTAGGAAAGCATCCAGCATTTCTGTAGTCGTATTCTCTTTCTCTCTACTTCTGCTAATTAGAGAAGGTGTCTAAATGACCATGGACACAAAGACAGAATCTTCTGGCATTTCCTCTTCACCTGCTGAGACTTAGGGTCTAAAGATAAAAATCCTCTAAAAATCGTGCTGAAGGAAAGATTAGAGGGATTGGAGGAAACTGGAAAAAGACAATTACAGAAAAGGAGGGAGTAATATGGTTTCAAGAAAACCAGCTTGGATTTTCTTGGTCAACTTTGCAGAAAGAGAGTGACAGAAGAAACATGACCCTGGGAAGATGATTCTGAGGTATGACTGATGAAAAAAATATCGAAAGCCAAATTCATTTAGTGGATGGTTTAGGAGGCAGTTCTGGAAGGTCCAATATGGAACAGTAGAAAATGAACTTTTATTTATGAAACCAAGCGTGATATACACTGAGTGGTCAGATGTATTAATAACACGTTCCAGCTTGTTCATTTATTTTTCTTTGAATAAAGATCTGAATTTTGAATGCTCAGTACCCCAGCAACCTGAATTAGAGAGAGACCAAACCTTCCCCATTGTTGTAATTTGGCAGAGTAATTTAGGATTTTTCCAAGAAGAGACACATATCAACCTTCAAAAAACCCTCAAAACTGGTTATTACCTTTCTCTTTTGTTCACCTGCTAAGTTCAGAGAGCAGTGGATCTGGTCCTGTATGAAAACATGACACTTGAATTAAGAGGGAACACAACCTAGAAAATACACTATAAGAAATGGGGATCTCAGCTGTCCCAATCTCTAAAAACAGAGTTCAACTCCTCAGTGGTCTTTTGCTCACACATCATTATACACTTCCCAACATATTTTCTTAGGAAATCCTCCCCTTTTCTGTACTGGATCCACCTCAGAGACAGATCTTTAATCTTCACTTCTTTCAGAAAATATTAAAATTTATAGCTAAGACTTTAAAGAGAGTCTTGTTTTGAATAAATGCTGAGGTTAGAGACCATCTTTAGCGGCTGTAAAGATAGGTCAGCACTGGGTGTCTTGAATTGCTATGACCAGGTACCCTTACATTGCCTAAATCATTGTCTACATTAAGCATAACCAAATAAACCAAAAGGCAAAACTAATGTACACACAACAAATGGCAAGTGGAGTTAATGTTGCTCTCTTCTTTGAGTTAATAAATAAAATCAGCTTGTCTTCCAGGGCAAACTGAATTTTCTTGTTCAGCTCAGTCCATTTCACCAGTTTACTTTTGTTCTCTTTCAGTGTACTTTTATGGAGAACTATAAATTAAATTTTCTTTCAAAGATATCTCAGTGTTACGACTTAGTTGTTAATTTTCCCCTAATTCAGTGACCTTCTGTCCTGTCCGCTGATTCTGCCAATCTAAGCTGAAACACTTCTTTACTAGAACCAGTATGTCTGTCCCTGTTTGGGTTTTTTGCCTTTGCTGAAGTCAATATCCAACCAAATGCACACAATGCAGTCCCTCGGTTTGAGATTCACTTCACTGTGATTCTCTGTTTTTTTCCACCATAAATTTAGATTCAGAATTCCCTGCCCAGTAGGAGAGGGAGGAAAGATGCGTGCTGGTCATTTGCATATTTTAACAGACGGAGCTGCTTTTACTGTGCAGCTGTCGATGCAGAAGAAATATTCTTTGGGGTAAAGCACTAGACTAGGCAAAAAAGTCTGTGAAGACTTCCATCTCTTCCACTCCTGCTTTCCCACCAATGGGGACAGAATATGTTGGCACGGTATATGATTATCCACCCTCCCGTAGTCAGAAGGACAGATATCCCTGGTGGCTTCTGGAAAGCTCAGCTCCCCCAGACACTAAAATCCTTTCTATTTTAATACTCCGAGAACAGATGAATGTGCTTTGCAACTGCTTGGATTTTGCTAATCAAACAGATTGGATTAAACTTTGCACTGGACCCATAAAGTAGAAAGTTTCTAGCTCAATGGTCAGTGATGGCATCTGCTGCAGCAAAACTCAGTATATTCTTTCTGGGAGAAATCAAGGCTTAGGATCACAATAAATTCTGCTTCTTTTCAAAACCAGGCATTGGCTGTCACAAACAATGATAGAGAGTGATAAAGAAATGAACAGAAATGATAAATTTGCTACTGAAGATGATAGAATGGTAGGATTAATCTACATACTTTTAATTGTCTAAAAATCAGATATACAGGAATGTATTGCCTAATTCAAAGCACTTAATATTGGAGGTCTAAAAGTTAAGCTGAATATGTGGGCCATTTCGTAGTCAATGGGGGAAAAAAAGCCATCTTCAGAGAGTTATTCATCATACCTTAATACCTAATGTCTAATGTAGAATATTCCCCTGGAGCTGCCCTATTTTATTAAAGATGAGGAGATATCGATGACTAGCTTAAACTGAGCCCACAAGTTTTAGAAGGCTAAACATGGATGTGGAAATTCGAGCTTGGCTGGATTTACTGAGCTGAAGTGACAATGATTCTTCCAGTCTTTTGGTAATGGTGCTCAAATACCTCTGGTTTTCAGAAAGCTTCCTTGTCTTTATGTTTTTCAGGTTTCAGCTTCCGAGCACAGGGATTTGATATGCCTTTTTCTGTTCAATTAAACCGTGTCCAAATTTGCTATCAGGATGGAGATAGTCCCTGGGTCAAAGGTAGTAGCACCAAAAGATTGACAGGAAAAATGGGAATACAAGACACAGAAGGAAAGTAGCAATATTTTATATATGATGGACTGCAGGGAGACATTAAGGAGTCATCAACTCCCTCTCTCTGCATCCAGTCTTTCACTCTGACCTGTCTGTGTGACCCAGAGCATATTTATCAATCTAGAAACTTTTAATTTAACTCTTATTTCAGTCCCCTTGATAAATTCACAGAGCTATTTTCCACCATGGTTCCTGTCAGAGCAGAATCCAGTTACTTTATATGCTTCCCTCCTCAATGCAAAATGCCATGTCTTTTTTTTTTTTTTTCCATTTATTTTGTGTTTGTAAGTTGTGTCCAACAATACTGCCCACATATTTTCCAAGTGGCAACATAAGGAGTTATTTGCAAGAAGTCTTGAAGCACCATCAAGGACACCTGCTTGCAGGATTGTATTAAATTGAGATCAGCCAACATTACAGTGTATTTCAGCACTGGAATCAGCCAAAAATATGTCCCTAGCAGTGCTATTTTCATTATTCAGACCTTCACCCAAAATCTGTGTAACTGCCTCTTAAATTAATTTTCACACTTGCCTGTCTCTGTAACTAGCTTCGGCAGCGTGCTGTATATTTTAACTACAAGGAAATATTGCAGGTAGAAGAGTTCTCCCTGAAGTCACTAGCATCCTCCTTAAATTCAATCCACGGTCTCTCAGTCCCACGCTTGCAGTGGGGGGCATCTGTCATCTTTTTCATCACGGCAAGCTGTGCCCTAGATTCTGCACCCCCTCCCCTCCCCGCCATACAGGTACGTGTGAGTGTATGTTCTTTTCCCTCTGAATTTTTTATTCGATAAATAAATAAAACTTTCCTGAAGTTGCTAAGGTCTCGAAGGTGCAGGAACTTGTAATACAAAAAAAAACAAAAAAAAAAAAAGAAGAGAAAAGAAAAAAAAAAAAAAAGAGTTCAAAGACAGCCAGGCAAGGTAGAAAGGAAAAGGTGAGTTCAGTGGGACATAATAGGAAAATGGAGTTGTTCTAGACTAACACCAGTGGAAAGGATGGTAATTATTAATAAAGTCCAAATAAATATCATATCAATCCTATGCATTTGGGCCAAAGTCATGTGCGCTTACTGCAGAACCTAGAATAAGCACCAAAATGCTTAGGGGGTGCAACAAACTTTCACTGGTAGCGAAATACAGATTTTCCAGGAAGGCAATAATTAATGATACCATAAAGAAAGTATCACTTCTCTCCCAGTAAGATGCAGTTGTACTGGACTCTTCTTCCTCTTAGGTGATGTGGAGACTAGGCTTCACTAATATGTTAGGCATAACACATAGATCAACATTAGCTTTCCTAAAATCAGACTAAATCTGTTTTCTGAAGTGCTTTGCCCAGCTTTTGCCTAGTCCCGTATGTTGAAGCCTTTGCATAACCTTATTGCATCGACATCATATTAAAATTTTTTGGACTCTATCTCAAACATAATACTAATCTGTTTGTATGTACAGCTCCCATGTTTCTAGCACAGCAGCCACTTAGATGTCTTAGAGGTAGAGAAAAATAATTTTTAGATTATTTTCACCAAATAATTTTCACCATTAAGCTTCAAGCTCCATCTAAATAAGAGGCAACAAACAAAAGCGATCTATTCCTACCCTGTTTTGAGCAGCCTTTCCTCTCCAACTTTCTGTCTGCAGCATAGACCTCAGTTTTCTTCACAAAATACTTGTTCACTGAAGGACAAATACTCCTCTGCAAACCTTTTGATCTTGGTGAGGGAGCAGCAGAGAATAGACAGGTTCTCATTCAGGTAATCTGGGATGAACAGCAATGATTTTTTGAAATATCAGAATGCCCCATACATTCAAATTTCCAGTTTTAACCAAGAACGGCACTGATGCTGAAATATTTTTTGTTCTGTCTTTAGACTGATAAAAAAATCAACGTTTTTGTTGATATGTTTTTTATTGTGGGCCAAAAGTAAGCATTTGAAATGTGTTTGTGAAATGTCTCAAACTGATG
>JAVJGG010000017.1:25283251-25313070 GCA_035590195.1 Aviceda cuculoides
TTTTTTTTATGAATACCAAATTTAACAAAGCGCGGCAGCAATTGCATTCCAAAGCTGCAACTGCCATCCGATGAGTAATAGTCTTCGCCAAGATAAAAAGTCCCTCAGCTTTCTTTGGCTTCTGCAAGTTTATCCAGTGCTGGCAATTATCTCTTGATGAATGGCTGGTTGTTTCCTGTAAACCAGTGCTTCAAGGAATATAACTTTGTGGATGTGAGTCATCCGAACTGTTGGGAGCATGGGTAACTGAAAATGTTACTCCTTCCTTTTTTCTGCTGCAATATAACAAAACCAAAACAAACCCATTGGAATCTCCTTGTTCAAACTTGGCTAGGATGTTTTTTTTTTTCCAGATAAAAAAATTAGGACAAAAATATAAAGCAAATTCATAACATGTTAAAGGACAGGTTATACTAATTCATGTTAAATAGCAATATGTGGATTTTCCACTGGAACAAAATAGACTATTCACATTAATAGATTAAGTGAATTTATTCTATAGTTAATTGCTCAGAGCGTGCAAAACTTTTAGAAGACTAAGAAATCTTCCGGTTTTGCCTTCTGTTTCACTTCATTCTTCACTACATCCCCACTTTTTACGGTCTAGGAAAAACCTGAACCATGGGCTGCAGGACATGTTGTAAACCTCCTGGGGAAAAAGAGGACTTCTAACACCAAAGCTTGTAGATCTTCCAAAAGTCCAATCTCCACTGCAAGGTCCTCATCTCCTTTTCGTCATCCAGCTACACAAACTCCTCTCTCACAGAATCTACTCTTACATCTACCACAGCAGCTGGCCCTCGAGAGTCTTCATCACCTTTCCACTGTATCCGAAATTTTGTACTGTAATTAAGACTTCTTTTTTATCCTGGAAATCCTTAGTCTCAGACTTTTTTTCAGGAGTAATACTCAGCCACCGCCATATTAGTGATAATCCTAGTATACCACAGATTTAGCCCAAAAGCATCGTCGCTGGCGAGCACTGAAGCCTAAATACAACACAATGCATAAACACTGTGGTACTGAATAAATTTTGCCAACTAAACTCCCTGAAGGGGAAACATGCTGATCTGTGAGGGGACTTGGAAAACTAGTACAGTTCTGAAAAAACATTAGTATAGGAACTGTGATGTAGTGCTCAGGAAATCCTGTAGGGCTGAGGAAAATCTCATGCTACTTTTGCTGACCTGAATTTAAAACACTGGGAGAACCCTTCACGACAAAAATCAGCCTGTACGCTTAAATTTATATTCATAACCTTTGACAGGAGCTTGCCATGTTTCTTCCAAGTAGTAGCAAAGATACAAAGATGCTGTTCATGACCATCTCTAAACTGAAATTACCGTCTGCCATTAGGATGGCAAGGACAACTTAGGACAAAGTATTTCCAAATAAGCTGAAAAGTGTGCTAATCTCATATGTTCCAGATCATTTAAATATACTTTTTCCCATTAGATTTTGCCCACATTTACTTATTTCAAAATATTATCTGTGAATTTGGTTTAGTAGCTGTTCATGAAAATTCTTATTTAATCTCACCTTTATTCCTCCAGGTCTTCAAAATCCTCATAACAAAATGAAAAATAATGAAACCATCATTTTCAGGGGCTGAATATCTTAATGGCATAGAGATCTAATTAAAAGAAAATATATTTTTAGCTTGTCCCACAAATCATGAGATATATATAATATACAGAAATATGCACACACATACATTCAAAGGGAGGTTTCTGCAAATAAACTCCAAAATTAAAGATCTGTCCTCACATGAAATTATATGGATCTCAAGAGAGACAAGGTCTGGAAGGAAGATGAGAAGGTGGAAAAGAAGAAAGGAGGGAGCTTAATGTAAATTTTTGCTGCAATGTTCTTCCAATGTTTGTTTGTTTGTTTGTTTGTTTAAAATCTAAAATGTGGATTCATTTCAATCACTTCTTTATTTGCAAGCAATGTAAGAAATGCTTATGGATTTTATTTCAAGGTATCTAAGAGTGAGGTAACACTGATCCAGAAAATCCACAGTACAAATTGAGTTGATTCAACTCACTGCTACTAGTGAAGAAAGAAATAAAGAGTCGTGGCATGTTTTTTAACTTTTTCATCTGGAAACACCTTAAAAGACTGGACAAAGTAAACATTGGACACGTTTGCTTGAGCTAGTTTATTTTGTTACAGCTGGGTTTCTGAGGATGGGAGGACAAAGAATTAACTGTTAACACCATCATTACATGAGGGATGGAAGAAGGGCTGATAAAGTGTATTCCAGTGAAACTTCAGTGATTATTTTAGTGTGCCAGGCTGTAGTGATCAGATTTGGAACGTGACTATGAAACCTGAAAATAATCCTGTTAGAACGATTCAGGGACATTGAGGGTGGAAAACATCTAATCTACCTTTGTCTACCTAAAAACTAGTCATTTAGTCTAAGCTTTATTCTTCTGATGTCAAGTTGAGAGAGCTGCTCTGCGGATGATCCATCCTTTCCTAGGACCAAGCCTTTTGACACTTCCATTATTTATTGTAATAAGCTATAGAAGGAAGCTGAATCTCTAGTTTCAAGTAGTCACTCACTTTTTAGGTAGTTCTCATTGGACAAAATGGATCCCAAAGTCCCTCCATACTCAGCTGTGGTTTGGGATTTAGAACTTCGTTCTTTGGCTTTATCCAAGACTGGAGGCCAGGATATTGCTTGGCTCTGTCACAGTGCCTTGCATGATAAATCACTTTCTTTAAGGAGAATCCAGAAATTTCCTTTTAGATCTTTTGTCTAGTAGTCAATTCTGTCCAGCTCCTTAGATGAGTAATATGATAAGGCTGTCAGTGGTTTAAGCCTACCTTTCTTTGTTCTTTCAATATAAGTTGCTAGATCTGAGCTGCTGCTTTAGTATTATATAGTGAAAATTGTTTTTTAGTCTGTTTGATGCCCTCTTTTCCCCACAGCAGTGATGAAAAATTGTATATGAGATAAAGGCAGAAGATACTGAAGGTAAGAACTGCTTTATTATTCACCACTATTTATTATTTCTAGTGCAATAAAACACTAACATAACAAGAAGACAGACTCCAAATATAGCCAGAATACTTTAGGAGAAACATTTTGCCCATGGTCTTGAAGGCAACACAAGCATAATTTAATGTTAGAGGATATGATGGATGTAGTGAACATGACAAAACACCAGGATTTCAATCCAAACCAACACGAACGTGACAGATGAAAACAGCTCCTAAAGTGGGGCTTAAAAGCAGAGCAATCTTTGTGTAGAAATATTGCAGCAGGTCTTAAGGTTTGACTAAAGACCAAGAAAAAAATCCTTGCATTTCCCTAGTGACCTGGAAAGCAGGTTCAAAAAGCACAGGGCACAGCAGCAAAAAGTCTGATCACACAGGGGTTTAAAACAGAAAAGGAGAATCACAAGTATTCCCTAATTGGAAGACCGGAGAGAACAAGGGTGAGTGTAGCGTTCTAAAATTCAGAAGAAGGAAGGATGAGGATGATGAGGCATTCACTGAAATGTCAAGATAAAATCGATAAAGCATTTTCTTGGAAATCAATGCAGAGAGTGGAAGACATTCAAGATAACAGAGAAGCAAATGCTTTCTCTGGAATGGATGAAAACTCCAACAGTGGCAATGAAAACAGGTGTTGTTTTCATAATTAAAACTCAAGGGAAACCTGCCTAAAGGGAGCCGTAATAATGAAATAGGGGAAAAAAGTACCCATGGAGAACAACATCTCATTAGGAGAGATAAACTTCACGTGTGAACAACATTGAGTTAAATGATAAATTGTTTTTCTTAATGGTACTCTGGTGTGAGACAGGTTCAGAGGTTCTGCTTATTTTGCTGCAAGCTGGTGATTAATGACTGCAAAGGTTTTCACACAAGTGTGAAAGACAGGACTGGAAAATGAAGATGCAAGTTGTCTCTCCGAAGGGGTACTTTGTAAAACCAGTGTCTGGACAGAAATAGGAAAGCCTTTGAGAGGTTAGAAAGCCCTTATAATAACTGGCTGTGGAATGACCCAGTTTAGTTATTTTCTGTTTGGTTTCTAGTTAATACTGTTTTCCTCTTGTAACCGATGCACACTAAAAACTCAAGAATAAGACCCTGAGGCAATTCTGAAATCGTCTACAGTGTATTTTCTCAGAGATAAAAAACATCAGCGACTGCAGTCCCTCTGACTCAGCTTGGTGTTCAGGTACCATGGAGTCAAACGTGGTACAGACAAGCATCGCGTTGCCAGAAACCCTCCGGGAAATCTGAAATGTCTGGGTGATTCCACGCTTGATTTTTCATAACCTTATCAATACCGTTCCTCAAATGGGGATGTTTAAAGATGGAGGGAAACTGCTTATGTCAAGGGGTGGCTTGTAGTGCAGAGGAAAACTAGTTTGCTCTGAGTAAAAAAACTCTTCTGCTACGAACAGTTTTCAGAGGAGCAGTGTAGTGCAGGGCTTTCTGGTAAGGGATTTTGGGGATAAATGTCTGCAGCAGATCCGATGTTCTCCAGTTTCTACATGCTTAGTAGGCACAGCTGGGATTCAGGAGCTGTTAGCTGACTAACTACCTGCTGCATGTCCAGAAGTACCAAATGGGCCAGTAAATCCTTAATTCTGTAAACAAGCAAAGCCACTATTCCAGCCAGTTCCTGGGTGAGAAGAAAATATACACCATAAAGAATATTGTAAATTGTTCAGAGGTAAAAAAACTTGGCCACTGTCACATCTAGTGACTTGGAAAATTTAGTCAAACATGTCTGTTCAATGGCAACATGCTTAAAATGAGCAAATGTAAAGTCATACTTCTAAAGATAAAGGCTCTGTTTGAAGCCTGGGTTCATCATTTGCAAGCAAAAAAATTTAGAAGGGATAAGAATTAATAATGTTCTTATGTGTGTAACATTGGGTTAGTAATGAATAGCAGTGATTTTGTCTCCAAGCACATCAGTGAAGAGATCAATAGTTTATTGAGTTCAGATCTCTAGACATTATAAAAGGATGTTGTAAAACTGAAAAACATGTGGAAAGCTACTGTCAGCACTGAAAATCTTACTCTGGAAAACTTAAGGAGCTCCAACTCTTTTACTACATCTCCAAGACTAAACAGTGACAACCCTTAGTTTGTACTTCACATGCACAGGAATCATGACTCTTCTGTCTCATAGAGAAAAGCTCATGATATGCTGCCTGGAACTAAAAGTCAGGCAAATCAACATTTGAAAAAAAATTTTTTTTTTCATTCAGGGTGACGAATAAGAAATAAAATAACCTATACAATTATAAATGATATTGTATGGAATTTTACCAAGACCTGTATTAGGCATCATAACAATAGGGTATTGCTATAAAAATTGTATCTCCACTTGATATGATTAAGCTGATATAGATGTCTAGAAGAGATAAGGCCTTCCTGTGATCTCAGATCATCTGTACCAAAGATCATTTCTGAAGGTGGCATATGGGGGCACAGTGTTTCTTTTGTGTATGGAATTACAGAGGTAAAGAATGTCAGTACACATTCCTCTACTCTGCCAGGTTTGACAAAATTCACTTTATTTTGGGAGGCAGTGTGGCAAATATGAAACACGATTGAGCAACGCCCCATGAATTCAAGGGGGACACACATGTAATCTTTTGCAATTAAAATTGCACAGGGAATATGGATAGGTGAAACAGTAATTATCAAACTGGAGCCTTGCCAGAAAAGTGGGACAACCTTGTTGTCTTTGTTTGATATCTCAAACTTTTCTATTTCAAGAAAAAACAGATAGGATCTCCCTCCAGAGGCCTTATGCCACATCCTCACTCAAGGGACTGCTTTGCGAATTTAAACATTTAGGACTGCCGCCTTAAACGCTACGTCTCACAGCCAGAAAGGAACGTAAATTCAGCTGTTCCTAGCAGTGAAGTAGCTACTGCCCAGCCAGAACCGAGAGCCCATGTCTCCTGTTCAGAGAACAAGGCAAGTTATGTACCTTACAAAAGGATTTTTTGAGCTGAATTATTTTAGCCAACTAACCTGAAAATCCAGCAACAACGTGTCCGACACAATCACTTTTTTGCAACTTTGGGATAAATAACACTGTGAACCTGGAGTTCACTGCTGGAATTTTTTTCCAGACTACCATTATGGACAACCGAGTCACCGGGTGGCAACTTTTCTACCCAGAGGTCTAGCCTTGACAGGAGATGGATGGAGGGAGATGGTCCCATCCTAGCCTGCGGCTGGAAGAGCTGTTGGTTTAACCTGCTCTCCGTGTTGAGAGGAGCACAGAACCCAGGTTTTCTCTCTCCTGCAGGAGCTCACCAACCTCTAGGTTTAAAAATTTAAAAATGACATTTAAAAATGAGCCTCTACCAACCTCACTCTTGTCCTTGGTTTTAAATGGAAGATAGCTGTGCCTTCTTGGGCAAGTCAATGCTGTCAATCAAGGCATCCCTGTGGGATCACTTCCCTCCCTTCTAGATGTGCCAGCCCTGGGGGTCCTGAACAACCCACTGATGTGGCATCTGTAGCAGAAGTCTCTTCTGTTTTGGAGTTTTGCACATTGCTTTGTTGGTATTACAGACATACATTCTGCCATAAAAGAAGTGTATGTATTTGGGTCCCTTTGGCTGCAGCTGGGCTACTAAAGCACAGCCAGGCCCTGGTTCAAGCACTGCCATCCAGTAAACTTAATTGCTAGAATGGTTTCTGGACGCATAGCCCGGATTTGGCCCAGGCCAACCAGCAACAACCACATAGCCTCTGGTGATTTGCATGTAGGGATCATGCCTAGTAGGAAATTCATGTGCAGTCATTGGTTGTGGAGGATGAGAAAGTCGATCTGTGTAGATGTGAACTCTCTTGTCGTGGATCAGGGAAAAGTTACTGACTTGTTTGGTAGTAATAAAATTATAGTATAGTAATAAATTGTTATTAAATTACTAGTATAATAATAAATGTTAGACTTATCGTATTATTATTATAGTCAGACCAAGTGTCCCTACAGTTTGGAAGACTGTCTCTGAGTAGTGACTGGTAAAAGAGTCGTGAGACAGACAGCAAGAACAGGGCTGGTACAAGTAAGTATTTCTCCAGTATACGCTCCAGACCCCACCAGCTGATGGCCTGGGGCATTCTTGAGCCACTGACTGTACTGATGTACTGAAAATCCTTCCTTGCTTCTGGGGTCAGAGCACTGCAGAGACATTCAGCTTCTGGAAATTTGCCTGTCCGTGAAATAATATTTGATTGTCCAAATTAGCAGCCAGGTACTATGTGATGGCCAAATAGTATTTAAGCTGTGGAGAAAGCAGAGAAGGGAGATGTGCTGCAGTCCAACAGGAATGTGATGTGACGAGGCTATGTTTAACTTACAGGAGCAGCTAATATCCACAACCAGCATCAGAGGTTGTGTGGTCTATGGATACACAATAAAAAGCAGATTTTGTCTGAGGAAGCCTAGAATAGGTATCAATAAGAAGAAAAATAACACAAGCAAGAAAATAATATTCTTTTGCATTTTACAGGCAGCGATCAGAGGCACAGAGAGATTAAATTATTTGCCCCAGCTTGAACAGGGTGTCTGTGTCCTGACCTGGAATTTCTCTCCTCTGCTTTTGCCCTAAGATTATCCAAATCAGATTTGTAGGATTCAGACTGCTTCACATATTGACCACCGACACATAATAATTTGTAAGGAGCCCTGCAAGTAAAGCCTGTCTCCCAGGGTCTGACTGGGCAGAGAGACTGAAGGTCTGCAGGAATTTGGAGGAAGGATTTAAAAAATCATAGAATGAGGAAAGCTACTTGAACTAGACCCCAAATGCATTTTAAAGCTTAGGAGAACAAGATATATATAGCAAATGCACATTAGCTACAAAATGCAGTGACAGCAACCCCCCCACCACCCCCGAATCAGTCATCATATACTCATTTTAACAGACCTGCCAAAACTCCTAATTAAGGTCTCCCTTCGGACTCCTGTTTTCTATCTCATTATCCTGATAAAGTGGACACCAATGACTCTCTTAATGAGGATTAAACTGTAGGCTTTAGTTGAATTTGCATCTCACATTTGCTATTGATGAGACTTTCCTGAAATATGCCACATACACTTGCCAGTTTCTAACTCAGAATTCAAAATACTGTATGAAAAAATCTGGTAATAGACTTCCACTGCTTTGCCTAGCAATTGTCCAAAAATAAGAGATAAAAATTGTCTGTTTTGATAAATACACCATTTTCCCATCCACACTCCAACAGTGTGTGTCATATTGCTATGTATCTGGCTTAAAAGGGACAGCTGCTCCAGGGATCTGGAAACACTCTCTTTAGTTTTTAACAGAAGGAAAAACTGAAACGGAAGCAGATGTTTGTGACTGTATCATGTGTGAGATAAGGCCTTTGGAGACTTTTTTTTTTTTTCCTGACAGCAAGTGTTTAAAGTCTCATCTTCCTTAAAGGAATTTTGATTTCATGCCTGACCCAAGAAATATGCTTTGTGTAGATTCACATGACAGAGTTTCTTGCTGATGGTTTTAGTCAACACCGGGGCTAAGTCCTTAGGTTGTTCTGAATCCTGGTTACAGCTGTGCTTACCAGAGAGAAGGTCCACGTCCAAGTGGGACTTTGCTCTTCTGATCCTCCTCCATTGCCATGCCCTTGGTTGTAAGGTAGCACCACTACTCTCTGTGTCCATACAAAGGCCAGGAGCCTTCTAGGTTCCCGGAGACAGAAGGGTTACCTGCTAGAAATTGGACACAAAAAAGTGTGCTCAGCATTCCTAACCCCTGCAAGTCCTGAATTAGTGTCTCAGTCAATTTATCCAGTCTTCAACGGATCTTTATTAGCACCCTCTAAATGAAATTTCTGTCTGTCTTGCAGAGATCTTCTGTGAACCAAGAAGCTCTTTTCTTTCTGAGGACCTCCTTGCTCTTCAACATAGACAAGGATCAACGCTGGCACTCCCAGCAGCTTCTCCACGACACTCGCTCAGCTCCTATTTCTCGTCTTCTTGCCTTAATCTCTTCATTGACATCTAACAGTAGATCGGTGAGACAATTTAACCTTCAGAAGAGGTGCCAAATGTTTCCCTCATATATAGTGGAAAATGCACATATGCAAGAATATATCTTTGTTAGTATGCACATTTGGAGACATTTTTGCATTAATGTTTAAATTGGGAAAGAATACTTTGGTTGAATTTTGATGCCTAGGTTATCCGAACTCTTTTACACCTGTACTAGATTTTGTGTTTGCAGAAAATCTGTCAGATAAAAACTGTGAAAATTTTAGACTTTGTGATGTCAGAGAAATACTTGGAAATATCACAAGCACACCTCAGGGTTTGGAAACTAAGAAGAAAAAACCCCCAATATTTACTCTTGATTTAGAGATCTTATTTAAGACTCTCTCAGGAGGGGTGTGCATGTGTGGGGCCTGATGCACAGACTTTTTAACGCATGGGAGATAAAAATTTATTAATAAGTAATTTCCATCAGTTTTGCATGTCATCATCTACCAAATCTGAGCTGTGAAGCACTTCTTTGAATGCTCTTGTTATGGAGATAAGGTCACTGTTCTTAGTTAAGTTCGGATAGGAAATATGACACAAATTGTAACCACAATAAAACCAGTGAGACGTGTGAAAGGAAATCACAGATGTCAGGGAAAGCCAGAGGAAATACACAGGAAGACTCTTGTCTTAGAGGCAGTATTTCCCAACTTCAGTATCGTTGCCCATAAAACAATGTCGGAGAGAGGTTTTTTAAAAAAAACATTGCTCCTTTTGCCCATCCAACAACAGCAGCCCTGACCAAAATTCTACTCTTCATCTGCTGTGATGGCAAACCCATTTTCACCTCAGAGCAGGGCTTTCTGTCCAAGAAGGTTCCACCACTCACACAAGAGCAGCGGGGGCCATCGGTGATGCCCAGTTTTTAGTCATATTCCAGGCAGAGGCAGCAGAGGCATTTTCAAAGCCCTACTCGGTATCTTGTTTTAGAGTAGGGTTACAGACAGCAGGTGGAGGGAAGAGTTGATTTGACACGAGCATTTTCTCCTTCTCATTTCATGGCAAGAGGAGTCACATTCTTTCAACAAACTATAAACGTTTGGGATTTTTTTTTTAATTAAGTAAAAATGGATTTGTTGGGAAAAGATTGTTCACTGTCTTGGTGCAACAGTGAGGTGGATCTAATGAAACAACAGGTCAGACATTTAAAACAAACTAGAGAAAGTCTCTCATCATAGAATATGCAGTCAGTCCATGGAATTCCCTGTTTACAGACATTGATATCAGATATTGCAAGTGCTAAAACTTTAGATGAGTTCAAGTGTTGCCTATACAACTTTGCAGAGAAGTTCATTGAGTTAGACACAAAGCATAATTTCAGGCTCAGGAAATCTCTCACCTGTAAAGTATTAAGGCTGGGAGAGAATTCTGAAGAAGTATTGTTTTATGCTTTTCCATAGACATTGATTTTTGGCTCCTGCTAGAACTGATCCAGTACTGTGCTTTTCTGTTCTTAAATATCAAAATTTTTCACTTGACATTGCAATGTGCAAAATTTTGTCCTCCCAGTCCTAATCTCCTGAATAAGATTTTTTTTCACGTAATTTAAAAACAGGAAGGAAAAAAATAATACAATTTTTTTCTTTCTGATTGATTCAAGATGACTTTTCTTTTGATTTTCTTTTTCAACACTAAATTGAAAAATCTGATATTTGCAGTCAAAGCTAAAATTTACTTTACTTAGTTTAGTCAGTAAACCATTTGGACTTGAATTTAAGCAGGTTTGTATAATGACAGTCTGTTGTGCTTCTTACTTTGGGAATTAGGGAGCTTGGAGGAACCCTACTGCTTACCAGCTTCAGTAAAAAATCAATTTTAAATTCATTTCAATGAGTTCTTCTCTTCCCTGTGGACAAGTACACTTCATATTATGTGGTATACTAGTTATACTGGCCACTCTAACTGATGAGTAACAGCTGAAATTAGTTTTCATGGATGTAGCAGGGACACTGATTTTCAGGTGGAAGCAGGTTTTCCTGTTTGACTTCAGAAACTGGAGAGACTTTAACTTTGGTTAAAAGTTCTCAAAGCTAAATCGTCTCTGGTTTGAGATCTCTTGTACCCCAGAGACCATACTTCTGCACAAGAGAAGTCACAGCTGACAGTCCTGAGATATGTTTGTTTGGGGACAGTCATAGGCAAATTGTTTTCAGTGAAAGGCTTGACAGCTTGGAATTTGCTTCTGCCCTTGGTATAACGTAAGCTGAAGTTTCTAATAGGGCATTTCTGCAGAGCTTGTGTCTACATAAGAACATTCCCTGTGAATCTACTATAAAAGTATAATAAGTTAAAGTTCAAACATTAACAATTAAGCACTTAATTGCACTAAGATTTTAATATTTTCTTTCTTAGTTTGGCAAGACCTACTGTACACAAGGTATTCTAGCCCTTCCATTTTTGGCTCTAACAATTTAATTCAGGTGTCATCTCTCTCCACTGGGAATCTCCAGAATCACCAGCCAGGTTTCCATGTGCACCTGGGTGGCTATAGACATGTACAAACACCTGATGAGATTCACAGTAGCATTAAGATGCCCAAACTAAAAAAAAAATCCACAGGATTTATGCATTTAGATGCTTTTAAAAAATTCCAAATCTTGCTTTAATCCATCCACCAAGTGAGAGGTGTAGCACCTTTGTCTGCCACCTCTGCTTGAGGGCTTCTGCACAAACCAGACCCAATTGTTAATGGTCAATGTCATTGGGCCTGACATCTTCCTTCTGCACAGCTTTGCACTAGCAGGACTGAGGTGTCTGAAGTCTATGGGCAATCTGCCTATTGACGTCAAGGAATCTGTAGTCGCAACACTGGGGTCAGAAAAAAAATGCTTTTGAGTCAGAGGATGACACTGGGAAATTATTTGGATGAGCTCATCCCCACCTTACATTGCAGGAAGCCATTTGCAGCAGTAACTACTCCGAGTGGGATTGATCTGGGTACACTGCCATCACTTATGCATATCTAAATCTGAGCTGGACCTTTTCAACTTTATCCCAATCCATCTCAGAAAGATCAGCACAGCCAAGCTGGATACTCTTTTCTAAAGGAGGTAAGATGTGTGCTCCACAAGAGCATATTTGTCCCCATTTAAAGGGGGTGTGACTGTCTCTGAAAGAGACCCCTTCAGTCAGCAGTGATGAATCCCACCCTGAATATCTTCACCTGTTCTCTGCATTTACTCAATACTCAGATGTAAAAGTCAAAGATGGGTCAAGATCAGGGCCTACTTTGTATTGTTTGATGGCAAGAATGAATGCAATGTACCTAAATACTCCAGTTTCACTTTAAACACAGATTTTCAAATGCTCACCTGAAAAACAAAGCTTTGTTTGTCTGTTATTTACATAAATGGAGATCATGGTATAATGACAAAGACAACCTCTATGTGACAGAGAGAACCAATATCAGATGAGTATCATACCTATAACAATAAATTTTAGAGCACCAGATTATTTCCGTAGAAGACACATTTTTGGGGGGGGGGTGTGTTAGTCTCTGTGCAATTATATCTCTTACTTTTAAAAGAAGGGAAAACACTTCATAAAACAATTAAAAGGAGCAGAGGCTGCTGTTTCCCCTTCTGCAGGTATCTAGTCAGTCATATGTAGAGCCAGGAGCTCCCAGCAACCCATTTACAGGTTTTACAAGGCACATGATGCTTGCTGAAGAGACCAAGTTACTACCGTATATTTTAGTATGGGAGGCAAATCTGTCTCCAATGGTTTTGGACACCTTGTTACATCCCATTCCAAAATCTGTCAAGCATGCAATGACAGCTAGGACACAGAGGAATACTTCTCCAGTTCAAGAACAAGAAGGCCCACAAGGAAAATTTGCTGATTTGCTAAAAACCTTTACATTTCCAGATACAGCTGTAGGATACTGAGCGTACTACTGTAAACTATCACAAATATCAGGACTTTTGCCTCTATGGGTTATTGAGCCAGGCAGTTCGTATCTGAACAGTTCCCCCGTAACTTGGGCACTGCCAATAGAGTAATCCTGAAATCTTGTATTGACAGATGGAGCTGCATTTGGATTCATCCAAATGCAAGTTGCCTAGAGGTCTCAGTGAACATTTTTTACAGGTGATTTCAACCCAAAGTGCTAACCACTTGTGTTTGCTGTCAGCGTACTGACACATCTTACCTCAGAGAAGCGAGTAACATGTAGTTTTGTGTGTATTTTTATTAGGTTAAATGGTAGCAGTAAAGATAGCCAGTCCTAGAGACATATCCATGCTGGTGTTGCAATTAATATGACTGTTCAGTGAGAAAGTATATGCAAGGGGAAGGTGATAATCATTTGCTTAAATTTTGTAGTAGAGGTAGTACCCAAAATATAGTCCCCAGCTTAGTACCAACCAGACAATAAGAAGATGTGGTGGTGTAGACTTTAGTACCAGATATCTATCTACTTTCAGAGCCTTTGGTAGACTCACATGACTTATGCTAAAGCATCGCGTCTTTTGTTTAAGCCCATACAGGTAGATGAAAACTACCATGATGATGCCTAAAAATAGATCTTTCATGAAAATGTACAGGTAACCTAAGTGACTTCCAAAATCATGCTGGTTAGGAACAATGCAAGAACACAGTCTGCAGCCAGACCATTTCAGTCCCTTCTCTACACCTTTCCTGCCAGAAATCTCCCTCCTACACTGTACCTGCTATTTCACTTGGCAAAACCTCAAAACAACACAGTTACAGTGAACAAAACTTCGACCCTTGTCCCCAAGACTGTCTAGAATAGGTGTTCTTATGTTGTTTTCTTTTGGGAATAAAATCCTACCTCTATCCTGCAGGTATCCTTTCTCTCTTTGTAGTAGCATAGTCACTGGGATCAAGTTTTAAATGCTCAAACCCCCAAATTCCTCAAAAGGTAGTATGAAACTATGCCTCACACATCATTGCAAAAGCAAGCTTTGATTTATTTCAGAAGTGGCATGTTCCTTCACTCTCACTAAAGGTTAGGTGTACAGGACAGGTGTTAGTGTGGCTAAAATACAGGGTTATGAAGATCCTCTTTCTTTTCCTGGCTCTGCCATAGAATTATACCCAGACTCACCTCACTCAGAATTACCCACCTGTAAGTTAGGCATCCAGTCTGAGTCCCTATGTCTCCCTAGACGAAGAGCACAGAGAATAAAAACACAGAGAGGATGTTTATTAATATGTTTATTATTATACAAATTGATAAACACGTGCTTAATAATAAACACACATTTATTAATAAACAATGTTTTTTAATAAACACTTTCTCATATAGGTTGGATGTATAACAGCCTGGGGGTGCCAACTATCTGTATTTACAGCCGAAGGAGTCTAGATGACCATTTTAGGCTTTATTCCTAGTTTTAGAGAGGATAGTTTTCAATGTGACAAATCCCACTTTCCTATTTTTTCTAGAAGTGTGCAGTGTCTACAGTATCAATTCCTCACCTCTTGGGAGCACTTTACACACACTTTGACAGAGATGGATCACCCCAAAGAACCACTGTACTTCTTGCAGCCTGTCCACTCCTCTAAAATATTAAAAACCTGTCAAACCAACTTGTTTTGTACTTGTTTCGCTGGCTAAAACATAATTTCCCAGGCCCTGCCTGAACTGTAGCCCTGGAGCACTAGGTGGCAATGTTGTTACAACGAAAATTCCTACCAGCTCTGTAAGCCACAGCTACTTTGTGCCATCAGAGATCCCAGCGATGCTTCCCAGGCGATGCAGAAGCTTAGAGAGCGGCCACTGCTTCTCTAGTGGTCGTATGACATCATTTTGGTGGCCCAGGCTTGCTCCGAGTTAAAAGTTGTCGGTCGGTTTGTTTGCATTCTCCTTAAAAAGTAAATGAAGATGATGACTGGACATATAGCACAAGTTTGGTCTTCCCCATAAAATTTCCGGTGGGTCTGGGGGATATTGAATAGGACACACAGGAATGAGCTGAGAGTCCTACTAGTGTGGGGTTCAACCATCTGACATGGGGAGGTGGAAATTCAAGCCTGATCCTAATAATATGGGTGGGATCACTTGTACCTTCCCCTTTCCTTATGTACTAATTCCAGTGAAATCAAAGACAAAATTCCTGGGTATAAAATCTATGATGTAGGCAGCTTTTTTCAAGATTAGTGCTTTTAAAGAGAAAAAAGCCAATGCAAGCGTGCTACAGCTACCAGTTCAACCTGTGTTTAATCAACTCCAGGCAGTTAATCAGTATTATCACATCAAGATTCTGAGGGGCCTCTGCACACTCTGAGTATTTATTTTGATCCACTTTAATACACATCATTTACCCTTATCATAAACTGTGTGATTTGCATCTATGGGTACCAATAAGATAAGCAACAGTTCTGGTCTCAGTTTACCCCATCACTGGAAGAACCATAATGAAGACTCAGGTTTTAATTTCTTTTCTAAGAAAACGCCGCATCAGGCCGATAGCAGCTTTTGTGGCCAAAAGCAAAAATGTTCACAGTACAGAAAAACCCTCCCCACTTCCCAGGGAAGGGGAGTGGGCTGGGCTATATCTCAGGCTCCTTCCAGCTCTGCATTTCTACTAGTTTATGAAGAGCTGGATCCCACAGCGGCTATTGAATTAAGTCGTGGTGTGAGCATCTTGGACTGCACCAGAGTTACACGGGGCATAGTCCTTCATGTGGCTTCTCATTAATGCAAAGTGATGGTCTTCCACGGTGCTCTGGAGGATCCGAAGATGCATCAGTGGTAGGGCCAAGGGTCTAAACAACCCACCTACCTATTTGCCCAATTTGGAGCCTTTGCTGCTGAGTGTGAGCAATATTATGTCAGAGTTACTTATTCTATCAGCTTTAGTTATCAGCTAAGTGGATACTGTTTTACTCCATATCTTACCTGGAGGTCATCTGTCAGGTCAGTTTCTAGAAGATATTCTCACAGTGTGCGTTTCCTCAGAGTATTAATTATACCACAAAACCACAGCAATATTGCAAAGGAGTGAGCTACAATTTTATCTGACTGGAAGAACAGGAGAAAATTACAGGTCTTACCTACGGTGTGTACTAAGACATTAGAATTACTCTCTGGATTCGTTTGGGGAGGTGAGGAAGAGGTTCATCTTCATTATTTTGGTCCTAAAATGTTTTTGAAGTCTTATGTGCTTTATATATAAGCCTAAGTAAAAAAATAATAAAATGAATGGATGCACATCCATGGACTTAGAAGAGTTTGGCATGAGTATGTGTACCCAAATGTGTGAGATTGCTTCATGCACTTATACTCAAAATGCTAAAGGCAGACTTCCAGTGGGAAAAAAAATGAGTAAGGCTGCTGCTCCAAAAGGCAAGTACATTTTCCTTTGAAAATATCTCATTTATATAGATACTTCTTCATGAAAATGCTATTAGAATTTTTTCACGAGGATGGAAATTTAGCTATGTCATGGTTTAGCCACTACATTGGGTGGAGTTGGTTTTCCTTCTGAAACAGTTCATGCATTCTGATTTCGCAAATGATATCAATTTCTCGAGGTGTGGCCTGCCCCAAAGGGTTCCTGCTTTTTCCCTGTCTTTTCCAATTGCCCTTTCCTTACTCTTCCTGGGGCAGCACTAATGCAGGACATTACCTGTTTGAATATAGTTTGCTTATTTGTTGGGATAAATTCATGATGTGGTGACCAGAAAAGATAGCATGACTGGAGGTGGGCAGAGCTGAGCACCCTGCATTTAGTTTAGCTTGAGCAGGCAGTAAAACCACTTTCCTTACACTGGAAAATTCTCTTTGCTGGATCAAATTCTTAATCTTTCAGTGCCGCTTACAAAAAAAAAAAAAAAAAAAAAAATATCCAACGAGTAGTTACCAGCCCTGAGGAGTTTTAGGGGTTTGGATTTTGTTTGTTTGTTGGTTTGCGTCCTTAATTTGCCATTACAAGGTGGTGAAAGAGGCGAGAATAGGTTTTGTTAATACCATGAAAAAAGCAGATTCTTCTTCTCACCCAGAGCCATCCATTTAGATTGGAATAAAAAGAGAGGGATGAAATGAGGGATTTTTGCTCATTTTTAGCCATGTGATCATACATAGACTGACAGCACAGTGAAGTTGTGCTGATATCTGAGGAAAAATCAGAAGCAGCTAAAAGACAGAAAGTTTAAAGAAGTGAAAAGATGTGCATTTCTGGCCTTATTCATGTCTCATTAGCTTCTGGCACAGTAAATTGCCTAGACCAGCAAAAACACTTGTTCTTTCTCTTTTTTAATGCAAATTCGGGGAAAAAATTGTAATGTCAGTGAAAAAAAGTGGTGCCCAAAGAATAGGCTGGACTTATCATTTCCAGAAGCATCAGATATGACAATTAAGAGTATGTGTCCACCATCCCCCTTTCCAGATAGGTTTATCTCCCCATAATTCCCTTTATTCCCTTTTAAGACAACTTACTGCAAGTTTTCAAAAGCATATTCTTGCCATTAGATTCTCCATGTTTTTGTACTCAGTCAATAAATTAGAAATAAAGAAGTCCCCCCACCCAGGACAGGGATGTAAGAAAATCTACAAAGGAATTCATTAAACACATACTGAATTTAGCAGGGTTTGGACAATCCCTTTTTCTCAGAACATGCCCTAGTGTGAATTTCCAAAGGTTGTTGGATGCTGAAATATGTGGCTGAAAATTCAAGTCTTTTTGAAGCCTCCTGACGCTTCCAGGCACCAAAATGTCTCTGGCCTGGTCCCAAGGATCACAGTGAAGTGACAGCCAAATAAATAACCCAGCAGCTTCCAAACCTTCCTTATTATTTCCAAAATGCATGACTTCCAAACTCCCAGATGAAAGAAGTGAGGAAAGGCAGTGCCCTCTCTCCTTACTTATGGAAGACACCATGACTCAAGAGAAGCATTTTAAAGCTCAGAGTGCTTCCTTTACACAACCCATTTGAGACACCTGTATGATTTACCTCCTACACTCTTAACTGAATTCCCTAGGAAGCACCCCAGCGGAGAAATTTAAGGTCAAAAAGAGGCACATAAGCCCAGTCAGAAATCCTGGAGCTGACTAAGTCAAACAGATCACTAGAGCAGGTGGAACAATCCTGAAAAATACCAGCATCTCTGGAAAGCCTCTAGCTGGAATATGAAAGAGAGTTTTTTATTTTTCTTTGACTTTTTAAAAAAGGACTTCCCCCTCCCTTGCTTTCTCACCTCCTTCCCATTAATAATTTTCTCCTCTAAATATTTAACGAAATGTTTTGGTAGACTGTAGTGTTTAATAAAGCCGTGACCAAAAAAATGTTTTCAATTTATTTAAACTAATAACTACCATTAGGAATATCTCTATCATCATTTCAACATGGATGCTTGAAAATACATACTGGAATTGAAAAAAAAAAACAAACAAACCTCTTTCTTCTCTCTTTCATGACATTTTCTTCTTCTGTTGAAATACCAGATCATGAAAGTTTTTGAATGTAGTTGTCTCTGAGCTGGAACAGTAACATGGGGACCTTCAGGCTGTACCCAGAACTGCCTGGAAGGAAGAACATGTAAGGAACTAAATGTTGGTGTTCTGCTATGTGATATGATGCCTAAATTAAACATGTGTGTAGGAAGGAGAAAATGAAGGGTGAACTAAATATGGCTCTTTGAAATGAAAAATAACCCACCCCGTGGCCCTTACAATCACAGAAGGAATGAGATGAGGAAGAGCAAAACCAGCAATGCAGATTGAGGTGCTTGCAATTATCCCATGGAAATTGCACGCTAAAAGTTGTTGAGGTGTCCTTACACATCTTCATCTGAAGTGGGGTCGTGAAGACATGTGCTTTCATGATTTCCCCAATGTGCTGGTTTCAGCTGGGATAGAGTTAATTTTCTTCCTAGTAGCTGGTACAGTGTGTTTTGGATTTAGTGTGAGAATAATGTTGATAACACTCTCATGTTTTTGTTGTTGCTAAGTAGCGCTTATCCCAAGTTAAGGATTTTTCAGTTTCCCATGCTCTGCCAGGAAGCAGGTGCACAAGAATTTGGGAGGGAGCACGGCCAGGACAGCTGACCCGAACTAGCCAAAGGGATATTCCATACCATAGAATGTCATGCTTAGTATAGAAACTGGGGGGAGTTGGCTGGGAGGGGCGGATGGCTGCTCAGGCGTCAGTCAGTGGGTGGTGAGCAATTGCTTTGTGCATCGCTTGTCTTTTCTTGGGTTTTATTTATTTATTTTAATGGTATTTATTTTATTATATTCCCTTTAATTACTATTATTATTGTTAGTATTACATTTTAATTTACTTCAGTTATTAAATAGTTCTTATCTCAACCCATGAGTTTTACTTTTTTCCCGATTCTCCCCCCCATCCCACTGTGGGGGGAGAGTAAGCGAGCGGCTGCGTGGTGCCTCGTTGCTGGCTGGGCTTAAACCACGACACCCCCATAGGCATTTTTTTTCTCACGTGCCTGCTCTGAAAGCTGTTTCAGCACTGCCTTGCACCAATGATGTTAGTGCTAGTTGAGTGTCGATACCCCCGGACTGGAAGCGATTCATACCTCTACACAAACTCCATAACGAATGTGGAGCAAATGAGATGCCACTGCCCTGCCATCCAGTGCAAGCATCTTTCAAGCAAGCAGATGAAATTGTTTAATACATATTACTGAGTATCTTGTTCATTAATGTATAGTTTCAGTACGTAGTTCCATTTATCGTAACTCCATTCTCAGGCAGGTAAAGGCATGCGTTGCCATGAGTGACACCGTTCTTGCTGTTTCTTGCATCAAAGACAGTCTTTTCAGGCTGACTTTGGCCGCCATGAAGCCCACGTCTCTTTGTTATAACTGTTAAGGCAAAATTTGACTGTAAGAAAGATGTTAATTCTGGCACAATAACTTAAAAAGTTTTGTGCCACAGCACAGCATAAAACAGTAATTAGATGAAGAAAAAATAAGTAACTCTTTTTGTTTAAATGGTGATGTGCAGTCTTTCGAGGAAGCAGCTACAGTCCTCGACTTTCCCCAGACTCATTAAAGCAAAAACCTTAGCCTTCCTGCCCCGTTCAAAACCATAAATTCTGCTAGGATTACATGCCAAGTTGATTTAAAGTGGTTGCTCAATCAAAAGAAAGTGTTGACTCTAAATTTCAATGCTTTGTAATGTTCTGAAGCAAGCTGTAATCTGCTTTCATGGACAAAATGAGACTTTTCACCCTTCCGATTTGGATTGTCAAGTTTTTTATTACTGGTATTATGGGATAATCACCCTTTTGTTTGGTTTGTTGATTGGTCTGGTTGATTTTTTTTCCCTTATTTTTTTAAAGGAATCACTAATTGCTCCAAACAGGACTCGCTTGATGTCCTTTGGAGTTTCTGTCCCACCTGTGCACCAGTTTAGGTCATCATGTATAATTCAGTAACGAGGCTTACCCAGACCTGAGCAGGGCATAGAGGGCTGAGCCCTTCATTCTTTGGGCACTCAAGATTCCCACTGAAGCACTGAATGTTGGATACAGCCCTCTACAGCAAACATATGTCAATACACAGATGGTCACAACAGCAGCATTTTCCCACAGACGTTCACTTGATATTTTTAAGCAAACCCTCTTCCATTTGTCCTCGGACCTGTTGTTGTTCACCCAAGTATTCCAGGCAATTTAACCTACAGGCAGAATTTTTTCCCTGAGGCAGACACGCAGATACGACAGCAAAAGGAACCCAAAAAAATAAGCTGGGAAGATTAGTGAGCCAGATGGACAGACGGACTGATAGTTTGATATGCAGAAATAGTTTGCTTGGAGTGAATTCAGGAGGCTGTTCAGAGAACACAGATTATAGCTTGTAAACAGGGAGAGTTCAAAGTGGGAACCTGGTATTCCAAGAGTGGCTTGTGTAGGCTGGAAAATAAATGTACGTGTGACACTTTTTTCTCAAAAAAAAAAATTCCCTTTCCCCCCTGAACAGTAAGGATTTTAGCTGGAAGGTAAATATAAATGAGATTGAGACACACTGAATAACAGAAACATCAACAGGAGGATGAAGCACCCTCTGGAGGTATCTGCCTCCACGAATCACGGCAGAAAGTCCAGATGACTAACTGGGATGAAGGATTATCTTCTACAAGATCCAAGTAAAACATTACCAAATCAACTGGTCAAGGACAGCTTTAGCAATCTTGGGATCCTGCAATTCACTGCAGGGGGTAGAGAGCTGTCTTGAAAGAAAAGCACTTGTGCTACTGAAGTCTCATGGCAATGCAAAGGAAAGCACAGGGTGAGAGAATATGTGAGACTATTTTAAATTAGGCTAACTCTCCTGGGAATGGTACCAAGTGGGTCATTTGGCCTGAAGAAAAACAAATAAACAAGCATGATTCTTTTGTACAGAAACTAGAGTGCTTCATTAACACTTGGCTTTGGATGAGTCTTTGTCATGATAAATACTGCTGCAATACTATGCAGAGAACTTAAACAGACCCAGGACCTGATTCATTCATTCAGCTTCACTGAGTTCCAGTGCACAGGCCAGTCCAATGGCCCTGCTTCACATACCGTTCTGTAGATAGATACATAGACACCAGACATTCTCCAGTAACAGTGTAGTAAAAAAACTATCCTCTCCCCAAAGATTTCAACATCTAAATAGTTGCATTCCTTCTCTTTTGCACTTGGGAGTTTCATAGGAACAGTTAGACCTCTTTGTCTGGCTCAGTTTTATGGGTATAAATCAGAATTGCCAGAAAAGACTATATTGGTGCAAGATATATGAGGGGTCATTTAGACAAATCTTTTGGTAGCTTATTCCATTGACTAATCCATCTGATAATAAATTATTACCTGTCGAAATCGAATGGCTTAAAATAATTTATCTCTCCCCACTAGTCTATCAAACCCCTATTAATAAGTTCTGAGCAGTTCGCTGAGATTTCCCCTTTCAATACGCTGCTGACCCTCCTGCCCCTTCATTTAGATCTCTGCCAACCTTTTCTGACCATCAGACTTCCCAGGCCTTCACTCCATGTCCTCTCCGTTTTCTCCTGCCTTTCCACAGGCCTGATTTTTCTAGGACCCCACACGTTTGCACCCTGCTTTGCTCTCCCCTTTACATCTCTTCTTTTATCCACATCTCCTCCTCAAACATGCTGATGTCTGCTCTAATATAGGCTCATCACGCTTTGCTGCTGCTTCAGACTTGGCTCCTGCGGTGGGAACGGTATCCCTGGTGTCAATCAGCATCGCCCTAACTCATTCAGTACAGCTACCTCCAGTTTACACCAGCTGAGGATCCAGCCTTCTGCTGCCAAAACCACTAATGATTTTGGAGAAATATGGGTCTCTCTCTCCCTCTCTTTCTCTTTTTTTCTCCCAGCATGAAAGATCTAATTACAAATTGCTGAAGGCTTGCTACAAATAAAATTTTTTTAAAAAAAGAGAGAGAAAAAAAAGATACCCTTTTGACTCTGCATTGGCTGTTACTAATTTACTGAAAGGAATTGGATCTATATTTTCACCCGAATAAATATTTCTTCTCATGAATACTGAGAACAACTATTAAGTGAAATATCTCCATGGAGAGTTTTTAAGCCTATTTTCGTAGCTGTGAGTTTGTTTAGGCTGATACTACTGGATATCAGTACTATGAATGATAGCAATATTACCATAGTACAATGTTAACAGAACCATCCAGCCTGGCTTTCTGCTCTCTGGAAATACCAATTATCTTACCTCCCAGTAGCTTCAATCCAGTGGATGGGATGTGTGCCGTATTTTTATTTGTTATGATTATATTAAGGATGACAACACAGCAAAGGCTAAAGGTGGCATTCATACTGGTAGGCTAAAAAGTGTGAGGGTCTTTGCCCCTGGGGCCAGTTGCAGCAGGGGCTACTTCTGATTTCTCCTTGTATTCCCGTCAAGGTGTGCCCCAGGAAAGCCAGCTGGGTCGTGAGAGGTGTCCTCTTTGTGATGCTTGGTGGGCCCAAAATATCTTGCAATCAAAGGAGACAAAGGGACTCTTGGGTGTGGGGGCACTGCTTTCATTTGGTGATGCTCATGTCTGGAGTAAGGGGTTGAAGGAGAGCAATTTGGGATTTGGGGTCCTAGTCTCCTCCACAGTTTAACTTCAGGAAAGCAATTTTCTGGATCTAAGCTTAGCAATTTTTCCAAGGTATGGAAGTTTTAGGCAGAGCTAGGGATGAAGCCAGTGCTGCCTGACCCTCAGATCACTGCCATGAAGAAGACCACCCTTCCTCAACCCAAAGCACTGTGGTGACTACGGTCAGTGGTAGTGGCACTGTGCTTTGCCAGAAAAAAAAAAAAAAAAAAAAAAAAATCAGCTTAAACACCTCTGCATCCAGCTCTGCTGCTGACCAGAGGCTGTCCTGGGATAGGGTAGAGCAGCTTTCCAGGCCGGAGCATCCCTGGAGCAGGATGAGTGCCCCTGGCCTGCCTCCAGTGCAAGTGCTACTACTGGTTGCTGGACCAGCAGAACCATCTCAGCACTGAGTCTTCAGGCTTAAATGTGCTGCTCTGCGCGCGTGGCCAAGCAACAGGGCTCTTAGTGGTTGGATAACGGGTCTTGTCTTTTCCCCAGGTGACCCCTGATGCTTTCGTCTACAGCACAAACCTAAATTACCAGCCGATCCGTGCTGGCAACCCTCTCATCGTCCACACCAGCCCTGCCGTGGTTCCTACTGAGTGCTACTACCCGAGGTGAGCCAGGGCAGATGAGCACCGAGCAAGCCCTTCTGCTGCCACAGAGCGGTTAACTATGGGCATCTCTTCCCCAGGAGGGACAACGCGAGCAGCAATGGCGTCAAGCCCACATGGGCGCCCTTTCGTTCCACCCTGTCCTCGGAGGAGAAGCTACCCTTCTCCCCGCGCCTCGTGAGCGGTAGGTTTTGGGGGAGGGTCTCCTCTGGTGCAGGGCACTCCGAGGTGGCTGTGCTGGTATCGTCCTGGAGGAACTGGGGTTTGGCACAGTTGTGGTGAGTGCCCAGGGCCTTGTGCCTGTTGGGGTTTGCTTGGGTGGAAGCAGCGAAGCATGAGCTGGCTTCCTGGTCATGAGTGACCAGTGACCTCTCTCCTTCCAGATGACTGGAGCGCTGAGAGTGTCTTCAACTGGGAGAGGTCCTCCGCTTCCAGGCTGGTGTCAACACAGAGAACCACGCGCCTCTACGGCTCTTTGTGGACAACTGTGTGGCCACCCCAACCCCAGACGGGAGCTCTTCTCCCCAGTATGCTTTCATTGACTTCAGTGGGTAAAAGCTGGCTGTGCCCTTCTTGAGAGATGCCTTTCTGCAGGTGATGGATATCTCTGACAGCGGGATCCTGCTGGCCCTTACTTTCATGTCTAGGTGCCCGGTAGATGGGCAACTGGATGATGCCACCTCAACTTTTATATCCCCAAGACCGAGCCAAGATGTGCTTCAGTTTGCAGTAGACGCATTCAAGTTTGCAGGAGGCTCCAGCAATCTGGTAAATCCCTCCCAAAGCAAGCAAAGTCCCTTGTCTAGATGGGGCTATAGCCTCACTCCATTAAGAAAGTTAGAGTGGTTTTGTCTAGAATTACATTCCCAAGTCAACTGCCTCATAGTAATGTATGACTGTGGTCACCCTGTGTTACTGCTGCTGGGTCATGGGCCTCCGAGCCAAGGAACTTCCTTGGAGACCAGTTCTAACACTGGTCAAGACAAGCCCTTCTGATGGGCTTCAATAGCCAAACCCTTAAGTGGCTCGAAGGAAGCAGAGGGCCTTGAGCCGTCCTGGGGAGTTGGTGGTCCCACTGGAGACCAACTTCATGGTGCGTGGGAAAGCCACAAAGGTCAATGACAGCCTAACCCCTGTGCTCTGCCTGGTCTCCCCAGGTCTACATCTCCTGCCGCCTGAAGGTCTCCACAGCTGGTCAAGCTCCTGACCCTCTGAACAAGGCTTGCTCCTTCAACGAAGCCAGCAACCTGTGAGTAGTTGGAACAGCAGCTCGTGCGAGGTGAAGAGCTTGGGCTTCTCATCTGGTGCGTCACCTTCCAGGAAGCCGGTGTTGGCCATCTGGGTGGGGGGGTTTTGGTCTTTCCTAGGAGACCCCAAAGCGTGTGAGGGATTCCTACCACAGGGTGGGCTGGTCACCAGGCTCTCTTCTAGCTGGGCTCCGGTGGAAGGTACCCGGGATGTCCGCTCCTGCTGCGAGACGAGGAGCTGTGGCTTGGCCAGGCACTCCGGGAGGCTCTATCCTCCCTCCCAAAGGCAAGGAGGACGTGCCCGGAGAGAACTGCCCTCCCAGCTTGGCATGTCCCAGTGTGCCTCTTGGTCTTTGTCACCCTCACGGTACCTTGCTCGGAGCTGGGTGGCTGGAGCTGCCTCGCTACCTCTCGGCTCCTCAGTGCTAACCCGGGACTGGGGAGAGCTAGAGGTTCAAATGAGTTTGAGTGCTCAGACGTCTTCCCTTTCAGATCCCTTGGTGGAAGGGGCAGATGTTGTGGTTGGACCTCTCTTTGGCCACAGCTGGCAGGGTCACCCAGTGAGGAGGTGCCTTCACAAGGTAGGGTGAGCCCGGGGAAGGGGGATGGCTTGTGTGGCAGGTCCTGGCTCTGGCCACGACCACCTCCTTACTTCTCCTTCCTAGATGCAGGTCACTTGTGGATGGGATTGGGCCTGGCTGCAGTTGGTGGTTTGGTCATCCTGATCCTCGCTCTTCTAGGAGCTCTGATTGTCTGCTGGTAAACCCAGCAACCCTGTTTAAATCACTGGGTTTGACTTTTGTAGTGTATCCAATAAAAAAAAAATAAATTGGAGGACTTGGAGAGACAGACAAATCAAATCTCCATGCTAACTTTAACTGTGCTGCTTTGCTTCCCAAAGCCCAACTTGTGTACCTTGTTCTCCTGAAGCTCTGTCCTCAGCAGAGCTTTGTACAACCTTACACCCCCATGCATTTCTTGCAGAGCACCTAGCTGGGAACTGGTGCAAAAAAATCACCACCCAGATTCTGGGGTTTTTTTGTCTGTAGAAGCATGGAGTTGTGTTCTAGCCTCAAACCATTTTATTTTTCTGTGGAGCTACTTGGGTCTGCTCCATCTTGGTAACTCTTCACTCGATAAGCCAAGCAGAGCTAAGGGCTTCACAAAACTTGGACCACCCTCCTGCTGCCTGAAGCTGTTTCTGGGAAAGAAATCGAGCTTTGGTGGATGAGGAAGGGAGCGTGACTTGAGGGTCGGTGGGTTGGGCTCTTCCTGGGACAGAGGCAGGAATTCCAGTCCCTGCCCCAAGGACTGTTTACACATAGTTATATGTAACAAGCCTTGGCTGAAATGTATAAACAGTCCTTGGGGTAGGGACTGGAATTTCTGCCTTCACTCCCCCCGCCCCCCCCTCCTCCCGAAAGGGGCTTTCTGACATGCCTGAGGCACATTGGCTTTTTCCTCCCGGTGCGGTGAAATTTGGGCTCTTCTGCTTAGCAGAGCAGCTGTAAAGGCAAGATGTTCATGCCCCAAACTCCAGATCTGTTGCTCTCCACTAGCTGGGAGAGGTTCCCACTTTAGGCAGCATTGGGAACTGGACCAGCTGGACAGCTTGAGCTGCGGTGTTTGTTGTCGGAACAAATTCAGGTGGCTGGATTCATGAAAAACTGAGACCTGTGAGGAGCTGGGGCTCGCTTGCAGCGTGGCTACCTCTTGAGCTGGTTTTGCAGGGGACAGGAGGATTTTTTGACCTCTTAGCCTGCTCCAGGGGAGCTTGGGCAGCTCTTTTGGTCATGGAGGATGGAGGAAAGTGGTATCTTGCACAAGCCAGCATGTCTTTGGGTGTCACCCAGCACCCTGGAGACCCTCAGCCAGATGTCCTGGGGTAGATGTTACCTTGCATCGGGATCTCTGTGATCCGAGGTGCCAAGCTGGACTTGAGACTTTGGGTCACCTAAGCCTTCCCTTGCTGTCAGCTTGGCTACTCGCAGTTCTAAAAGCAAATTAGCCCTCCCCCACAATTAAAAGATTAGTTCTGGGTTGGATGGGGGAGCTGCACTGACTTGGGGCTGGGGTTGTGGGTATGGCTTCTTTCCTCATCCATATCATCTGACCCTTGCTGGGAGGGTTTGGTCCTTGTCTCGCAGCAAGGTGGGGGGTAGGAGCTTTTAGGGGGAATAGCTGGGAGAAATCTTCACCAGCCCCCGAGAGCTGCAAGCTGTCGGCTTTTGGGGCAGAAGGGAGAGGAGGAGGGCACGGAAACGTGGGTGGAAGTGATCTCCGAAGGTCTCCAGTCCAACACCAGATGTATCCGCCTGGCTGAAGCTGGCAACGTCCCTAGGTGAAGATTCTCCCACCTCTGCGTGCCCAGCCCAAAGCTGCACAACCCTCCCGGAGAAGAAATATTTCTTCACCCAGCCTGAACCTCCCAGACCAGGTTGTGACTGCTGACGTGTGTTAAACCTTCATATACCTGGCTCCTTCTTGATCAGCATCTTCTCTAGATGTTCAGCGTCCAGACCATCCCTTGGCAGACGTGCTCTGAGCAGGGACTATCTCTCTGGTTTGCCGAGACCCACAGAGGTGCTTTTTAAATCAAAACCCTTTTCTATGCCACTCAGCACAGCTGCCCTGCAGACTTTCAACAAAAAAAACCCCAGCTGGCTCCAAACAGGAAGACAAATCAGACAAAAAAGACAAATATCACCCAAATCTGGTGAAAACTGGGAAAACTGGGAATGGGGAAACACTCTCTGCCCTTCCAGAGCAGCTGTTCACCTCCAGCAGCTCCTGCCCGTTCCCGGCTCCAGCGAGGCTCAACAGCAGCACTGACCTTGCTGTCTGCGGAGAGATTTTTGACTTAAAACTTTATGTTATAAGGAAAAATGAGATGTGCTTTAATGTCTCCTTTATACAACAGGGGGAAAACACCGGCGTTTGTGCTTGTCCAGTGCCCTGGGACTTTCTGTTCTCTGCTTCCTCCAAAAAAAAAAAAAAAAAAAAAGAATTCACACTCTTTCCCAACTGTCCTGGTCCACGGCCAATGTCGTGTTGTGCCTGGAATAAAGATGGGGCAAGGGCTAACCTGGGAGCAGAAATCCCCTTGTGCAGAGAGAAACACCTCCTCTACCCGAAGTCAACCTGCTTCTCCACCTGGGATTCACCTCCGCGACTCCCGGCTGCGTACACACGAGGCGACCTGTCGGAGGGATTTATTCTCCTGCTGGGATCAAGCCTCGGTACCCAGAGCCCCGCAGCCTGGGGCTGCAGCTCTCTGGGATCCGGCGGCTCCCGCGGTCCTTGCAGCCAAGGACCCGGCCGAGCGGCGATGCTTTCCCCCGGGAGAGGGACGGCCGCTTCTTTACTGATTCAGCATCGCCCGCTGCCGTTATCTCGCTGACGCAAGGGGCTCGGTCTGCTGGAATCCCTGGCATTTCTACACGAGTGCCGGTCTCAAGGTGTTTCGAACACGAAGGAGAAGTCCTGGACCCGCTGACGGCAGCAGGGATGGGGCACCGGCTCCTGGGGGAAAGGCGGAAGGTTTTACGGTGGCCCGTAAAGCTTCACACAGATGGTTTTGGGGGGATGTTGAGTCAGGCACGAGCCGGTCCCAGCTCCAAACCGGGTGGGATTTCTGCGAGGAGCGGACTGGCTGACATCTGCCCCCAAAACTTTCCGTTTCTTTCCGTTTTCCCAGAAATGGCTCGGCCGCTCCAGCTCAAACATCCAAATCGGAGGCTTTCTACTGTCCCTAAGGCTTGCCAGGGACATCCCGAAAGATGGAGGGGGATCTGGGGTATGAAACAAAGCATCCTCCACATGGAGCCAACACGATGCTTGCAGAGCCCTGGCAGGAAAAAAGGAGTTAAAGATGCTCAAAAGAACAGACCGGAGCTCCAATAATGAGGCTTGAAAACATACAGGGTTTATTTTTAAGCAACTTTCCCTCTTCCCCAGCCCTGAGGAGCTGGGGCAATGCCCAGGCCTGCTTGCGGGGGGTGGGATACAAACTGGGGTGCTGCGGCGTGGAGAAGGGAGCCATTGAGAGGAGCCCCTCACCTCCAGCTTCTTCTACCCCGAGCCCGTTTCCTTGAAGGCAACAAAACAAGCGCAACCCAAAGAGCTGTGGAAGGGCAGCGGAGATGAAAAAAGAAAGGTTGTGGCTCTGCAGCTAATGAGCTCACTTGCCAAGGCTGAAATGGGGTTTTTTTCGGGCCCGGCTGAGAACAGGCACGCTCGTGACAGCAGTGAGGGCTCTCCATCGGCTGCTGCTGACGGAACAGCCCGCTCCCGGCCCCGCCGAGGAGCAGGGGGACCAGTAAAGCCCCTGTTTGGGCTGGAGCCGCGAGCATATGGGCTTCTGACCCCCCCCCCCTCCCCGGCACATGCCCAAAAGTTTGGGCTCAATGCCAGACAGGATGAGGCTGCACAGGAGGGGAAACAACCCCTTTTCCCCGTGCTGTGTCCTAGGATGAAGGGAGGTGACCAAGGCCATGACACCCTCCTGCCACCGCTGTCCCATATGGGGGGGTTCCACTAGTGTGGGGTGGGGGACACGAGCTGAGGGCCCTCTCCCCCCAGGGGGGATTCCTGCATGGGTGCCCCCTCCCCATCCCCCCTCTAGTCCCTGCCAGCATGAGGGGTGACTCACCGGGCGCGGCAGTCCCCAAAACAGGGCAAAAACCACAAAAGCCTGGCCGCTTCCCTCTGTCGTGACGCAGGGGTCCCTGAGGCGGGGGGCGGCCAGGGCCACCCTGGTGGGGACAAGACCACGGTGGTGTCGCCGATCTGCGCCCCCCTCCCCTCCAATCCTGGCTGGGGCAGTTAGGGTCAGGGTTGTGACCGTGGCCCTGTTTAGG
>JAVJGG010000017.1:25313170-25340670 GCA_035590195.1 Aviceda cuculoides
GGGCCGTGGGCTTTGCCACAAAAAAAAAAAAAAAAAAACAAAAATCAGCTTGAACTGTTCCCATAGCACTTCCAGTCACCTGAGTCCTGGGCAACAGGCACCTCTGTGGGGATAGGGACAGACTGAGGCCAGTCTGGGATGTCAGCTCGTTGGTCAGAGTCCAGGTCCACGCCAGCAGTGCCCCTGATCAGGTCCACCCAGGGCTGTGGCATGGTGGGGCTATAGCTCCTGGGGGGTTCCAGCACAAGAAGAAGAGCCCCAGCTCAAGGCAGCTCCCCCAGGCAGAGGGATCAGCCCTGGCTGACCCCATAGCGCAGACTTGGAGCCCTCTCTAAAGTCACCAGCGGAAGGTGGACAACCCTTCTCTGGGCCATCTCCAGCCTGGGCCAAAGTCCCAGCTGCCAGACCTCCAGGGTGGGCTGTGTGCTCAGGTTCCTTATAGTGACTGTGGGTCTTATTGCCCTCCAGAGGTATCCCGTTTCCTTAACTGAATATAAAGGCAGAAAAGACTAGCTATCTTTCCCTTTGGCAAACTCAACTTCTAGGCATTTAGAGACGTGAACCTAATCCTTAGCCACAAATGCAAGCAATTCTGACAAGAATAATAGCAGGGAGAATGACATAAATGCTGAGTCCGCATGGGTCGAACTCCTGATCTTATTGAGGGAAAACTCAGGCGCAAAGGGTATTCAGCAAGAACGAGACCCTTACAGGATCAGGTACTGAAGAAGGTACAACAGTTCTAAATCTGAGCTCCTACCAGAGGCCTCCAAACCAGTTGCTCCATCACAGAATCATGGAATAGTTGAGATTGGAAGGGACCTCTGGAAGTCCAACCTGCTCGAGCAGGAGTACCTAGAGCAGGTCACCTGGAACCATACCCAGATGGGCTTTAAATATCTCCAAGGATGGATACAACCTCTCTGGACAACCTGTGCCAGTGTTTGACTGCCCTCACAAAAGAAAAAGTATTTTCATGTGTTTTAGGTTGTGACCGTTGCCTGTTTTCTTGTCACTGGGTACTACTAAGAGTCTGTCTCCCCTGTCACCAGTTGTGGAGCTGGAAGCAATACAGATGTACCAGAGGGAGTGAAGGTGATGAGTGCTACTGAAAGGCAGTGTGGTTGACTTGGAAGTAATGCTGTGTTAATGTGGATATGACCAAGAATGAAATCCTGCCTCTTGCTTTTACCTGAAAATAGTATGCCTTCTCTGGTAACTTCTTTCCATAGCTGAACTTTAATTAAACCAGTGGTCTGATGGCTACAGACTCATCAACCTTCACTAGAACATCTTCCTCCCCTAGTTATCATCCTCCATTACTTACAGCGCACTTTCTGTAACCAGTTGGTACTGGGGCAAAAACAGAAATCCTGCTCACATCACTAGAAATACTTCCACCCTTTTCCTGTACACATGGAGTGATGAATTTCTGTCTTCTGAAAGGACTATTCCCCTTTAATTTGCATAGTCTCTTACCCCGTAAGGTCCCAGCAAAACAAAGGTGTAGAACTGTACATATACTTTGCAAAATGACAAAATACAGTAAAGGTGATGGCAAAGTGGACTCAGAGGTGAAGATGGGGAAACAGCATGAGACTCAGCTGCCTAAGCACATGGACCATGAGACATACAATGTACCTGAGTCCTTCTGGAGATGTGAGTCAAGGCAAGGAGGGATATTCTAAGGCATTTCTGATAGCCATAGTTGCTCTTGGCTGGGTGGCTGTATTGCACACTAAGTGCCTTAGTCTTAAACCGAACCTTTGCCAAATGCCTCAGCAACCAATATCAGCCACCAAAATTGTGAGGAAAAAATTATGTCTTCTGAAAAGAAGACTTTTGAGATTTACACATGCTTCAGCACCACTCCAGACACCAGCACAGTGTTCCAAATTCAGAGTAAAACACCACCAGTCACGAATGTTAATAAATTTGTTTATACATTTGGTTCTTATGGTGGGTTTCAGTTGACTAAATACAGATGTGTAGTGACATTTGAGATACCCTGAGATATATGCACAGGGTGGACTGGCCTGATATAGGGCTTACAGGAGGTCTGCATACTTATCAAGCTGCAAAGTCCTCCTAAACGACACTGAATTAAGAACACTGAATCCTGTCTTCAGTGCCCACTGCTTTGAATGACTATGTAAAGAGCAAGGACACAGAGGAACATGTCATTGTATTTGTCATAAAACCCCTCTAATCTCTGCGGAACAAACACCTGGAGACAGTTCACCTCCTGCTATGAAGAGTTTGTCTATGGTTAATCAAACAATGCAGATTATCTGTAGAGAAACCAATAGATTTCCTTAATCCATAGCAGTGAGCCTGCTCTTTCCGCCCCTGAACATGTTTTAGTTTAGCAGATCATTGCTCATCCTCTTATGTTTTACAATGCAGGTCATGAACTTGGAGTATAATATTCCAGCACTTACGTTTTTAAAGTGCAGCCCATGTAGCATTTTAAGCAGAGTAAATACTCAATTAGAAGACAGCACGATACTCCCAGTACAATGTTATGTGACAGGGAAAACAGGACAAGTAACCGTATTTAATTTAAGAATTCAAGTGGACAAGGGTATCCAGACCTTTCTCTTACCCTTATTACTTGTTTCAATTTTGTTGCTGGTATTTTTCCTCCCGTTTAATAGGCAAGGCAGCTGACAACTGAATTAGTACTTTTTCCTTGGTATGCCACTGGCTCATGACAATAGCCTTAGGGGTAAGATATAGATAACTGAGAAGTTTTCTCACTGTTGTGATATATTTTTTCATATGGTTAATAAGGCAATTGAAATGACATTCTGTCACAGTGGTACAATCCAGTGAATTTGTGATTTCCCTTGTGTTGCCACTAGGAGGAGATGCACTGTATTAATATCCCCCTCTCTTTTTCCTGGAGAACACATTGAAAGGATATGACAGTCTGCAAACTAAAGCATCCTTTAGTGTTGCTAAGGATTAGCTACTGTTTATTATCACTAATGGGAAAAGGCTTAGGGCTGAACTGTTGTTGCTCCACTGTGGATTTTGTTTCAAAAGCCTCACAAGATCGCCCTTATATTCCAATCAGTGAGTTCAGCTAAAGACACACAAATAAAAGAATCATCAGCAATTAAAACAAAAAAAATAATAATGGCTAAATCTGCATAAAAGGATAGTTAGTAAACCGCTTATAAGCAATTACATAGTTTTCCTTACAATAAAGCCTATCAAAGCATGTTGCGCCCAGCTCATTTCTGAGATAACTCATTTAAGATCCTGATGCCAAATCCTGCTATTGCTGCTGTAAATCAAGGTATTTGCACTGAAGGCCAGGTCAGCTTAAGACTCTGCTCGGTCTATTTGCATCAAGATGCCTGTCCTGAAGGGTGTGAAAGGCAAAGCGAGGGACCAGTGCTGAGCACCTCGTGAGAGCAAGGCTTTTGCCAGCAGAGATCCCCATCAGCGCCACGTGCTGTTCTAATATGGTAATTGATTATTTCCCAAAGGCCTCTCTACCATCAACTCGGATCCATATAAAACCGTAGCCTCAGTTCAAGCTCCTATCACAACGATGGCGACTGCAGGGGAAAGAGGGAACCGAGAGTGGCAGAGACCGCCCTGTTCTCAGTGGACGGGCAATTGCCCCATGGCGAGACAGAAGTGGATGATGTGTTTATGCACGGGCACATATTGTTCAAGTGGTACATGCCTCTAGACACTCTCTCTCTGCACTCGAAGGGCTCCAGCTTGCATGTTGCAGGTTGTTAACTTGAGACGCGTCTAAGCGTAGGGCTTTCAGCTGGAGCTTTGCTTGCTGCATGCAAGCAGCCACTGGAAAGCACATTTAGCTAACAGCTCGTGAGCTGTTTATCGGAAAACTCCAAAAACATAAATAGAAGAGTAGAATTTTCTCTTCTTCTCGTCGTTGAATTGAGGCACAGTATATGTATACATGTATGTTCCTTTTTTGCTTTACTGGTGTTGAAGGTTATCGGAGATCTGGAGTCTCAAATTCCTCTGCAGCTTTGAGGATCACCACATGCTCAGTCCTATCACGTCCCTTGCTTTAGGAATGTTCTGTATTTATTCAATCCTGTATCATTCCACCTCAGTTTGCACCCTTCGCACAGTCTTAATGACCCCATCTACAGGGACTTGATGATCTTAAAGGTCTTTTCCAACCTAAATGATTTTATTCTATGATTCTATGGTCTCATGATCAGATCTTGCTCTGCAAGATGAGGATCGTGAGTTAGTTACCTAATATAAACATGGTCATGTAGATATGCTGGACACAATTCATGGGTGTTCAATGCCACTTGGAATGCCTACTGCTCATTTGCTACTCTAGAAGGGAATGGGTCACATGTATCGCTGTGTCACACCCGGACATCCTTCTAGATGACCTGGATACCCTGGGGTGTCTCACATAACACTGGACCCCACTGTATTGGGGCCTGCCCACTTAGTCTGTTTGTGCCCTTCTCTCGTGCTTATTTTTGTATTATAAACCTCCGGGCTTCATGCAAGTTTGTAGCTGGGTCATTTAGAGGTAGGAACTGATCAACTTTGTTTATTCCTGGAAGGAACAAACCTACGTTCAAATTCAACCACATTTTTTTAAAAGTTTCATTGAAATAAAACATTAGAAAAAAGGAAACATTAAATGACTTGGCATAGACTTTTCTTTTTCAAGTTAAATGTTTGAACTTTCCATTTCAGAGGGGTAATTTATTTTAAAATCAACTTACATTTTTAAAGGGAATAATAAAGGAGCAATAAGTTAGCCTAAGATACTTTGCTATTTCAGCTCTTACTGATCGTAGCCATGATCTTACAAGCAGGTATGCACAATTTAAGACTAAGGACTCTCTTTACCTTTTTCACACTGCTGAGATTAACACATGTACATATTTTTTGCAGGATTGGGCCCCAGCTGAGCTATATCTGATTTTATGTGTTTGAAAGCAATGAACATATGAATAATACATCTGTAGGCCTGAAGATTTAATGGCATGTAGGAAACATGACAGGGTGAATGCAGAGTACTGCAGAGCAAACAGCAAATTTCCAGTACCTTAAAGGAAATTTAGAGTTCAATAATGACAGATGAGTGTCAAGCTAGTAATCAGCAAATTTTGCTGTTTAAGCAGAACTGAATTCTATAAGGCCACATCGATGACAACTCAAAAAGCTTTGTTCATGTAACTAAAGCTGTGGACCTCAGCATCAGAGACCAATAATAAAGTATGTTGGTTGGAAGGAGAGCCCTCCAAAACTGGACTTCGTTGTCTGCTGTAAAATCAGCATGTGTAATGAGATTTTCTATTTTGATATTATTCCTGCAACACTCTGCATTGTTATTTTGGCCTCTGAGCACTGGAAGTGTTTTTTCCCTTTCCTCCTAGACACCAAAACCTGATCTAAAATGTCTTTTAATTTGTCATTTTTAGTATGTTTCAGCAGCAATCATGGAAGCATAACTAACCAGAACGGGGTGGGGTGGTGGGAGGTGATTTTGTTTTTCTGCACGGTGCAGGAGATTTTGCCCTTCAGTGAGACCTTCCCACTGCCGTCGTGGTGTTTGCAATCCCCAGCACCCAGGAGCACCACCGTGAAGAGATGGGACTGCATGGGCTCCTTTGCACAGGGAGTGCTTCAACAGCTCTTACTTTCACAAAAAAATACTAAAAGCCGAGAGTAGTATCTTTCCATGCCTGTTAAATGCTTGTTCCAAAAATCCTCCCAGTAATTTTCCAATCAGGATTCACTTTTAAAAGAGAATTTAGCATTCATGAGAGGTTTATCACGACAACTGTGAACACTGGGAGCCAGTATATATTAAATGATTTTCCTAGACCTCTGCAGATAAGCTGTCCCCATCGAACACATATGCCTACATTGCAGGTTAAGTCAAGATTTGCTATCATCCACAATGGCTGTCTAGATGCACAAAGGCCTTAAAGAAAATAAGCTCAAGATTGTTCTTGACATGGTAACAGGCTTCTAAAATGTTGTGTCTTATTATACCTTAACCCAGCAGAGAAGGCAGGCGGTATTCTAGCACTAAAAATCTGCTTCCCCTCAGCCCCTTTCTATCTCCATAGGAAACTGTTGACAAGTCATTTAAAATATAGACAAGATCAAATATATCCAGAGCATTTTAAAACATAAAGGCCTTATGAAAAGAAAAGCAGAGAGCCTGCAACCCTTCTGCAGAACACAAACTCAGGAGTTCTGGCTGTGGAAAATTAAATTCCACGGGCTTAGACTCCAGAGAGTAAATGAGGGGATTTTTGGAGACTGAAGTTGTGTTAGGCTATCTGTGCAGGCAGGCATGGTCACTCCAATAAAATCTGTGATGGCTTAGCCCAGACAGCAGCAGCCTTTGGAGAGGAAGATCCTGGACATAGTACGTATCATAATATGGACTGTGACATCTCTACTGACCAAGTGTAACCAAGCCAAAGCAACTTACCCTGTTCTGTCAGGTTGTCCTGGGTCATCTCTTTTGAAGCACGATGGGAACACTTTGCCCTCTCTCCTAAATGTAACAGTCCTGGGAGCTTTCCCTTGCAGTGGACGTCTATTGCCCGTTCTCAGCCTGTCTGAGCTGTCTCTCCAGGCTCTGAAGACTAGCACCCTCTCAGAAACTCTTCCCCAGGCACAGTCTGGGGAGCCAGCACAGACCAGAAACTTTTCCTAACAGCCATTTGGGATGAGACCACACTGTTCTGAAGTACAAGAGAATGGACTGTTCTGTTTCAGTTGGCCTCCCTGTCAGACAACACCATGCAAATACACTTAATTTACTAGTGTAACCTTTGAATGCGGTCATTTCACCTGGTTTTTGACTTCCACGCTAAGATTTCATTAGAACATAGTGGAGAGAAATGTGGGGTTTTTAATGTGTGATTTGTCTGACTACTTTGCGCACTTCCAGCAGGATAAGACGACTTGCTCTCTGAGAATACTCATTTCTCTATGGTGACTGAAAGTCTTGAGTCACGACCTTAGACAGAAATTCCTCATTTTATGAGACAACTTTCCCCTCTCAACCCAAGTTACAGCTGAGCTATCTCCAGAAATACAGAAATTACCATGCTTAGGTCTTAGCTGAGCCTGATCTTCACAATGTAACCATAACCGTAGTTTTTCCTTAGTTTCCCCAAAAGGGATGATTTGTTATATCTGTCATGGTGATAACACAGATCAAACTCCAAATAAACATTACTGGAAGAAAATAGAGAGTCCTCTTTACTTCAGGATGAGTTTTCCATGTGAAAGTATGACATGCATTAAGGTACCTTGCACAATCACAAAGCCTCATATGAAGCCCTGCTGCCAAGCCTCTGACTTTTCAATAGAATCCATTTTATAGGTATGACACTTTTAAATGCCTGTTTTCTTTGTGATTGTTGAACCAACCCTTTCATTGAGTCTCCGTAGAAGATTAAAAATAAATCAAATAATTGGAAATTTTCCTGAGCAATATTATTTCGGATAAGCAATCACAAAGGTTGCCACAAAGATACCATGTGAGTGCAGGTTTTAAAAAAGAGAAGAATGAGAAGATTTACAATAAGAGAAGCTATGAGAATTATCATGAGCCTATCGTTTAAACTATACAAAATCATCTGCCATCTACTCCCTTTCCACATACGTGGCAGCTTCTTGTATGAGCATTCTCTGGAGAGCTCAGCAGAGCCAAAATGCTGATACTGTAAAAATTCATTTAGCAATAGCTGGGACAAAAGTGGAGTTCAGGTAATGCTGTTGAGACATTTAAACATACAGACAAAGTGGTTGCCAGTCTTTTCATCCTACAGTCAGGGCCGATGGGGCTTTAGCCATGCTTGAAGTACTATCCTTTCATTAACTTTAGTCCTGAACCTGCACCGAGACACTTACATGGCAGGTAGATCCAGAATAAGTTTGAACATCTCATATTAGCTTTTTGGATGTAAAACCACCACAGCTATATCACTATGTGGGGCCAAAAACTCTGGCTTTTGAGGCTAAGCAATGTAAATGCTGTCTGAGATACTGTATAAGTATCTTGGCTGCTTTAGGCACACGTGAAGGTGCTAAGATTGAACAGGGTGATGTGAGGCCACAAAAAGGAACAGGGACATGAAATTATAGGCTGTGTTATTGTTCATATCAATGATATTTTCCTATCTTAACACTGATTTTCTGTAGTGGCTTGGAAATCTATACTCCCCAGGCTCCTGGAGCATTAGGTACTGTACCAACCCAGAACAAAAAATGCAAGAGAGCTTACAGTCCAAGAAGGGTATATATTTATGTAAGCATTATTTAACCTGGCTGGGTTACAGGCTGCATGGCTTTGGCAAGAGCTGTTTTCGAAGAGTTTGCAGGTACTGACTTGTTCCGCATTGCACAATACTTTTTTCCACATCGTGATTTCAATGGAACAGCTCATGGAAAAAAAGCATTACTGAATAAGGGCAAATAGATCAGACCTGAACCCTTTGAAGGTTTCTAGGGCTTGTGCTATTGACAGTTTCTTTCCTGAATTTGCTTTGGTTTTGTGCCTAGTGAGTATCTGACTGCTGTTTTAGAAACTACTAGCATATTCTACAGAGCACTAAATTTTACAGTACCCCTACAGTAACCTTAATACCTTTTATCTTGAATACTGTAGTGCATGTACCTTTATTTATAATGTATTGTACAGCCTGTGATGCTCACTAGTGCTGTACTTTTACCATTAACACTCCAGGAAATGAAAGAACTGTAGCTTACATTATGACAGGGGCAATTCAAGGCAGTCTTATTTGGCAGGGCAGCTTTCATTTAAATTGGAGCCTGAAGTGGTCTATAGGATTAGGGTGAGTAAACAGGTACCAGAACAAAATACTAGAAAAATCAAATTAGGAAATATAGGCCCAGAAAAGGATGTAATTTTGTTTTTCAATTCATTTTTGAGATGCAGAGTGGAGTGAAGGTGGAAGGATATCTAGAGGCAGCGACTAGTGACTGAAAGACGGAAGAGACCTCTCTGCTACTCAGTGGTATTAAGAAGAGAGAAAAATGTAGGAAAGGGTAGAAAGAAGAAAATCTGAAAAAGAAAGGCTTGAAGAGTGGACAACATAAACTAATTCATAGCACCCAACTTAGGAACATGGTTGTTGCTTAATTTCATTGTGTATCACTCCCTGAAGTCACCTAGTCCTCCTCCTGGGTTCAAGCGGAGAACAGGGTTTGTGCTCTAGGCTGTTGGGCTCCATTTTCTCTCCAGGTGAATGCCTCTAAAAATGAGCCAATGCTCTTGATTTGTAGTGGCGTTGAAGTGAGAAGACCAAACTGAGTGATACAAGGTGCCTGAGGGGCAGCAGAAAACATCTACCGAGGCCATCATGGAAGTGAGATGGAGGAAAGGAACAAATGCGCGTGCCAGAAGGAGGATGGAGGCAGCTCCGTCACGTACTGTGGCACCCATGGCACGTAATCGCAAGGCTGCTTGCTCTGCATCTGCACCTGAGCATAAGGGATATGGTGTACTGGGCTGGGCTGGGATAGAGTCAATTTTCTTCATAGTAGCTTGTATGGTGCTAGGTTTTGGATTTGTGATGAAAACAATTTTGATAACACAAGGATGTTTTCGTTACTGCTGAGCAGTGCTTACACAGAGACAAGGGCTTTTCTGCTTCTAACCCCACCCCACCATGAGGAGGCTGGGGGGGGACAAGAAGCTGGGAGGGGACACAGCCGGGACAGCTGACCCCAACTGACCCAAGGGATATCCCATACTAAATGATGTCGTGCTCGACAATAAAAGCTGTGGGAGGAAGGAGGAAGGGTGGGTGACGTTCAGAGTTATGAGCTTTGTCTTCTCAAGTAGACATTACATGGGATGGAGCCCTGCTTTCCTGGAGATGGCTGAACACCTGCCTGCCCATGGGAAGTAGTGAATGAATTCCTTCTTTTGCTTTGCTTGTCCGTGAAGCTTTTGTTTTAGCTGTTAAACTATCTTTATTTCAAACCATGAGTTTTCTCATTTTTATCCTTCCAGTTCCCTCCCATGCCCCAGTGAGGGGCAGTGAGCGAGCGGTTGTGTGGGGCTTAGCTTCCTACTGGGGTTAAACCACAGCAGATGGTAAGACCTCAGGTCACCCAGCTGGGCAGTGCTGGACACGTGCAATTCAACCAGAGATTTTCAACTGGGGCAGAATACTCTGGAGCAGGCCAACTCCACTGCAGAGTTTGCATCTGCACAGAGATAAGACAACTTGTATCATCTAAAGGAAGGTGCTATATCTAGTGTACTACCAGGCTTTTTGCATTTTTTGTGTTAAAAACCACACCTTTGGGAGGAGCATTTTTTATTATCTACAAAACAGATTACAAGGAATACAAAGGTCCTGATCCCGCTGACAAAGCGCGTGCTGCTGATCAATGACAAACTTGTATTGACCGAAAGACCATCAAGCCCAAAAGATGAAAGCAAACCAGGAACATAGTGATCTTTTTGTGTTTGCTGGCAATGAACTATGCTACAGTAGAAAAAATGGGCTTGATTCTGCTTTCCCTTCCCAATGTGTAAATGAGGAGTAATGCCACTGAGTTCAGTGGAGTTTCTGTGAGTAAGTAGAAAATCAGACTCAGGAGCTCTATCGAACCCAACCCCACATCTTATAGGAGGCTGCATTTCCACTTCTTTCTCACAGGGGCTCTTTGTTTGTATTTTTCCCCTCTGTGTCTCTCTTTATTTTCCTTTCCTTTGTTGTCTTAAATCCTATAGGTGACCAATCTTTCATCCATAATCTGCAGCATTCAAATTAAAGGGAATGGTCTATAGATTCTAGGATTTTCTGCACACTATGGCTAAATCCTAGCAGAGTCCCCTATGAGCTAAGAAAGCCAGGAGCAGAGTGTGAAGTTAAATTGATCCAATCAATGTGCCACATACAATCATGTTGTGTTCATTGCTAGTCAACAAACAAGCTAAAACCCTAGATATATTTCTCCTCCCTAGTAAATTGTCATTTTATCAAGTGATGGGTGAGCCAAACATGTTTAGCAATCTCGGTAGTTCTTGTTCTTATTAATCATTGTGTAGCCTTGAAATTTGCAAGATTCCATAAATCTTCCTTCAAGTGAATATTTCTAAAATCCAATTTGCTAGGTTTGTGTTCTATTAGGAATAAATATGATCATTTTTCATAGCGAACCTGCATATTGCTTTAAAGAAAAATAGATAGACTGGAAATAAGTGCATTTTCCTCCAGTAACATTAAACAAAAAGGTTAAGCTCCTACTGACAGGAAAGATGTATTTGCAAGTGATTAGTTATATTTCTATCAGAGCGCTTGCCTGTGTTCTTCTTTTGATGTTTAAACAAAGCTCTTGAACACACTGGGTTGTAGTCTCTGATGTTGATTTATAGGTAGGACTGAATTCCAAACACTGAACTAGTAGGCAGGCATTAATAAAAAGGAGACACTTTCTTCCTGCTGGTTAATATGTGACTAAGCTATCCTGTTTTAGGCCTCAATCTGTCAAGAACAGGTGTATAATAGGGGAGTCCTTGAGGCGCAAAGACTGGAGCTATACACAAAGGGTTTTGTTCAGCTGCACTCAGGACAAATGTTGAAACACCAATTTACAAAATTGTTTTGACACGGAATTATTTTATGGTTATTATGACACAGACACAAAATTATTTAGGTTACTCCAGGCCCAAGAGGATTGGTAGGAACTCCAGATGGACCTAACTAAACTACTGTAGGTAATTGGGCAACACAATGGAAGATGAAATTCAACACAGACAAGCGGAAGACGAAATGCGTTGGGAGAAGAGTTTAAGTGCTAAAAATCCCATAGACTTCAGGGAAGTCAGATCCTTCAAGAGCTGATAGGAGCTGAACAAATTTTACCCTCTCAGACAAAATCTCTAACTCAGTGGAGATGGCAAATATGTGGAGAATAAGGATCAAAATGAATCTTTCTTTTATATCCCATTTCCAGTTGCAAACAACCTCTTACATTTCAGAAGAAGGCAAATCATCAACAGCCAAGTTATGCCCTCGAAGAAAATTCTCTCACATCAAATATCAGGCTGAAGTTCAGAAACAAGAAATGTTATTGTCAACATTGCCTAAATATAGGACTGCGTGCTTCCTGAGCCTGCTGAGGACATACCACAATCGATTCCTTCCAGGAATTTGAACTGTGGCGTTTGGATTCCTCCTTCTGCTGCTGCAGTCAAAGGCCAAATAATTATTCCAACAGCTGAAACAAAACGCATAGATAAAGAGAAGTCCAATGACACTTAAAAAAAATCCAAAGGCCAAGTACATCTACACCGGTTAGGTGTCACTAAGCCATATCCTCTCAGTGCTAGGAAATTCCACCTTATTTTAAAGTTGTATTTATGTAAACTTCAGCTTCCAGCCGTTGGATCTTGTTACGCCCTTGTTAGCAGGGATGACAAGCTCCCTGCTATCAAACATTTCTAAGTACCTTACGCAGTGATCAACTCACCTCTCCACTTTTCCTTTGATAATCTAAGTTGAGCTCCTTAAGCCTGATATCGCAGAGCTTGTTTTCCAACCCATGGATCAGTCTTGTGGCACTCCTTTGAACTCTCTGTAGCATATCCATATCCTCCTGAAAAATAGCTATGCCCTCTTAAGAAATGCCGTTTATGGTCACAACATTCCATTGTCCGGCTTCTAATTGATCAACCCCCTTTTAGAGATGCAAAATTATATTAGCTCTCTTTCTGGTGTTTCCACTGAGTGTTTATATTGTATAATAATGCAAAATAGTTGCGTGTCCATGACGTACTTGACTATGTACCTGTTTTGTGTCTCTGCTAGGGCTTGTAACTTCTGTCTAAAGGACAACGACCTCTTAGGACAGCAAAGCTTTGTCTGGTGGATTTTTCTCAGCAGAAAAAAAAAATCACCTTGAGTGATAACAATATGATTGGATGCCATTCTATGAAACACATGGGATGTGCAGTAGAAATACTTACTTTCTGATGCCCTCGCTCCTGCAGAATTACAACGCCTTCCGTTGCAGCTCAGAAAAGCCCACTGAAGCTGATTTGTTAGATACAGAGATAAGAGCTCTTACAATCCCCATCTGTTTAGAATGTCAAAACAACATCATATGCTTAAACCAGGTACGCCTGCATTTGCATAGAAGTCTTAAGGTTTTCAAGTTTTGTTTCTAAACCTTATTGCTGCCTTTTAAACAAGACCCCCCAGTGACTCAGCAGTAGGTGGGACAAATCACAGCTTGTTATCTAGAATTTGGAAACTGCAGAACATCCATTGTATCACCCTTCAGCTGCAAAATTCTCCTAGCCCCAAGGGTGGAGGGATGACCCCTCTGCAAGTATCCATCTAGACAGGCAGAGGTCCTGGGTTTCGGAAGCCTGGCCTCTCTCTTAGTATGCAAAATGGTGGAGTTTGCTGAGCTCTTTAATCTTCTGCAACTTTATTCCTGTGTATACATATATATATATATGTTTATTTTTTTATGTTTTATTTCTTTTTTTTTTTCTGTATATACCCCATCAGGCTTGTGATACTGATCCTGAGCTAGACCATCATCTGTGACTAAAAAAATATAGTTTTATTGATTTCAACTAAGCTAAGCAAGGTTACGTAAGATGCGGATCTGTAGTTTTATTTTTTTTTTTTTAGAGTTGTAAACCCACACATTTCCATACTGATGTTGTAGTCATATGTTTGAGTTATGGCCTAGCTGTGGTGGTACTGCTCGGTTTAGGGTTAAACATGATACGCTGTCCTTTAAGGAGGACCATTTCTCTATAGCTTCACTATGCAAGCCTGATTACTTTGTATAAACAATGCATGCTTTGCTAAGGACTATGCCCTTGAAGAAGGAACTAAAGCCTGGTAAAAGGAGACATCCTGCCCCAGAAGGCACCGAAGGCCTGATGGTTGCTAAAAAAGCACGAACTAAGGGAAAGGGAAAGGTGGCAGGGGGAGATGGCCACCTCCGACTCAATTCCAGGCTGGAAGAACTTGCCCCCCACACACCTGCAAGGAGCATGTGTGCTAATTTCCATAGCAAGCGAGACTAATTTAAATGTAACTGGCCAATAGTAGATGAGAGAGTGACTACTAAACAATGAATGTAATTTTAGGCAGGTTTTTACTAATCATGTTAACAGAATAAATGAGTTGTTCTTCTTTGGTGTGGTGTGCCAGCTTTGTGGAGTGACCACCTGGCACCCACCTCTGTGCAGACATGGAATAAAGAAATATTTCTGCTCTGTGTGCAAGATGGGCTCATTGCACACCAGGCACTGAACCCCCCCTATGGGACAACAGTGTCGGGGTAACTGAGACCAGTGAGTTCATAGGTTGCAGTTGTATTGCTATTTCTATAGCTGACAGTAAGCATTCATTTCACTAGGAAAGCGGAGTAGGGTTGGGTTCCTCTCTCACACAATGCTTCAGGTAGATAAGAAAAGCCCAGGAAACGTTGTCTTCCGTTCATTTCTTATGCCTGTTTGCTACACTAGTGAAGGAGAACAACTAGATGAATTCTGAAAGGCTGATTGTGATTTTGTCTGAACAAATATGTATCAGGAATTGCTCCAGTGATGTCACTAGAGATAAAAAAGCATCAAAGCAACATACAAATCAAGTGACGAAACCACTGCCAATGCAGGAACTGAAGTGAGAATCAGCATTGTCTTCATTAGTGTGTAGAATCTCTCTTTCCCAGCCTGAATTTTACCTTTACAAATCATTTGATAACAAAATATAATTGTTGGACCCTCATCAGGGATATGTTTATACTGACAATAAACGGAAACAGAATATAAAACTGCCAGGTTCTCATTTATTCCAGTATGAAACAGAAAATAGAGGCATATCAAAACCACAAACAGATATAGGAATATTAAATGTATTTTTATGCTGGCTTAGAATTCCCCTAAACTCTACTTTGGCTTAGTATAATATCTTTCCCAAAATCATTCTGTAGATTTCCCAAATAATTCCATAGGGAATAGGGTAGAAAAGTGAATAGCTGAAAGAACACATGGAAAAGGAAAAAGGAGAAAAAGAAAGCCAAACTTTATGGAAAAGGATTTAGTTCTCCTGATCCTGTAGGTTTCAAGAGATCCTTGAAATGGGCATTCTATGAACCAGGGGTTTCAGCCACATTAAACTCTACAGCATTTCCCTTGATACTGGGAAGGGTGGTTGGAGGGGGATAAAAAAACCCAACACAAACAAACACAAAAAACCCACAAACGAAAAAATCAAACAGTCAAAGTCAGGGAGTGTTTTCTTAAACAAATTTGTGAACTTAATGTATGGGAATGAATAGGTGAATAAGTAAACCAAAATCCACCTGCATCTTTGTTGTGGAAGGACTATATATGTAATTCAGTAGATTCTGCCTGTTTGCATGGGACTTCGATGGATTTTAAATCTTCTAGACATTCTCCACCTCCTTACACAACTGACACCAAGCCCTTATTTTAGAGTTGCTGCAGAGTTTCTCACTACATCCAAAAGGCTTTAAGGTTGACCCTATGAGCAAAACAATCACTTATTTGCAGTGACGCCTGAGAAATTCAGGACTATCGTGAGGCAGCATTGTCACTTCTGCTTCATCGACAACCTTATTCCAGAATGACATCAATAAGCTACGATCAGGGCCCTAAACTGTAATCAAAATTTCATGAAAAATTAAGGATGTTAAAAGGAAATTCAGAAGATGTAAACATAAGCTGGGCGAGCCCAACAAAATGAAGTGGATTTTTTAAAGTATTTTTCAGCCCTAAAACTTATTAAATCACAATTGTACATTGATGAAGTTGTTTTTAATAACAGCATCAATCCATCCTCATTTTTATATATATTTGCCAGGAAACTCAACATACAAAACACACATCTGAATGCAGTCCTTGAGATTCCTATGTCTTCTGGCTGCAATCCCCTCTCACTATTATTAAAGTAGATGGGAAGGGGACTTGGGACTTCTAAAAAGGAGAGAAGAAATAGAACTGTGCTGGGGAAAAAATAATAATAATGAGAAATCAGGATGCCTTACTGAACAGCCAGAGTCATTTTATGTGGAGTTTTCCCCTCCAGCAACCAAATGGAACCCAAACAAGTCTATTTCTCTGAAAACTTGTTCTACTCACCATTCCCCAACTAAAATACGTTGTAATAATATCATAAAACAGCCGAGGATGAAGAGTTTATTCTGATGGACTGCTCAACATCCTCAAAGGGTGGATATTAATATACCTGGGAATCTCACAGTTGAAGCATTTTAATGCAAACTCGCAGTTTGCAGGGAATTGAAATACTTCACCTAAATAATTTATATATGTATCTGTGTATATAAAAAAATGGAAAAATGAAATTTCATAATAGCAATAAGTCTGGGGATGTTGTTATCAGGAGATAATCACATCCCGTGGGGGTTCTCGCACTCAGCTGCGCCTCCTTTCCCTTCTCTTCCCCAGTCCTTGTCTTGCCCCTGAGGTATGATTTTTCTCATGATAATTCTTATCGTGCCTTCGTGGTTAGTAATAATAATTAAAATAAAATACTTTATTCACAACTTCCCTGGGTGCTCGGCATATGATCTAACTCCCCACCCCCCACCCACTCCCACTTTCCTCTACCTCCACTATTTGATTAACTGCCTTGGAAAGAAAGAAAGAAAAAAAAAAAAAAATTCAATGAGTGGGGTTCTGTTTTCTGACAGAAAATGCAAAAGGCTGTTGTGGCTGTATTGATCGAACTGAGAGAGCAGCATTGCAAACAAGCATAGCTCTCCTGAGAAATATGCACTGAAGATCCATACGTTCATTGACATTTTATAGGATGTCTAGACTTGCTAATCCACTGTGAAAAATGCAAGCTTTGTAGTAGAAGAGGATGGAGAGGGGGCCATGTCTCTTGTTCGCAGGAGCAGTCCTCTCATGTACCAAATTACCAACAGTTTAATAGGGAGGAAACGCAGGTCCAAATTAAGACTTGGTTTCAATGACTCGGACACCCTCTGTATTTCCCAGAATACAAAGCTGCAATTAGCCTCAAGCCAGAAAAAGGTTTTGAAAGTTGGTTGAGACGCTGGCTGGATTTTGTCTGTGTATGGGGAGGAGAAGAGGTTTGTAACTGAAATTTTATAAAATAAAAAAGTCTCTGTACTAAATGCTCCTTTCCAAAGTCAGACACTTTCCTGCTCCATCTATTCCCCTTTCATAGCAACTTTTTTTCCCCCTGCAGACTGGTAGAGGATAAAGTAGTAAATACGACAAGTTCTGAGTGCCCAGCCATCCCTTTCTACTAGCCTCCGTGGAGATTTTTGTAGGCAAAGATGAAAATGGAGTGAGGGTTGGTGGAAACCACATCTAGGAATGACGGCGGAAAACTTGCCACCCCAGAGATGGGAGGAGGAAGGCAGCTCTAGGTCACCTTTGTGGCTTCTCCTTTTTCCATCGCTCCGAGACCAGGCAGAGTCGCAGCAAGCCTTAGACTGCTCCGAGTCTGCCTCGATTGCTCCAGCTTCTCAGGGACCAAAAGTGAACTTCAGCTGCCTGGCAGCTCATCACCCTCAGAAAGAAACTCCCCCTTCCCCCCTAACAACAGCTTCCAGTAAAATTTGTCGTACAGTATAAGTAAATGGTTATTTTTATCAAATTAGGGGGTTTTTTTCTGAAAGATGAGGGCGAGGGCAGGATACTGCTGTAGTCAAAGCAGAGGTCTGTGACACCTATAAAGAAATGGATTAATCAGGTTAGAATTAATATTAGTTTGTCCTGAATAGAAACGTAAGTGTACTAAAACAGTGTATTTTGTATATACAGTTAGTGTTACGGTAACAGTTACCACTAGAGCAATAAAGGTGTTGTTAAACATTTGGGGTTTTTTACTAGCTAGGAATAATGTGACAACACTCAGTGAAAGTAATTCACATACCCAGAAGCACAATTACATGACCAAGAATAATTGCTGTAAAAATCACCATGCCTTAATTCTAAAATCCCTGTGCTAACTCTGACTTTCTTCTTCTGGACGGATCCTCTTAAAAGCTTCTGGGAGGGACTTTCACCAAGGAAGAAGTGCTGTACTGGATTCGTGCAATAAATTTTAGTTAACGCTTTGATCGTTCACAGTGCATTTAGGATCCGTTGGAGAAAATATTGTCTGCCACGCAGCAACAGATGGTCTCCAAATAGAGTTGAACATCCCAGCAACAGGAATGCCTTTGGTAAGACTACTGTTTGTCAGGCAGAGAAAAATCAAATTTCAATAGCTGATGAAAGACTTCCCTCAAATACGTGGAGCCAGCACTTTCAAAGACTAATAATGTAACCGTCAGGAAAGAACTCCTCCTCCTCCCTCACTTGGACACTGAAACCAAAAACTACATGGAAATAGTCCTACTAGTTTAGGTCAAGGTTGCAATTATTGGTGGAAAAAGCCAGGGTACAGCATTCTATTCAAACCCTATTGAAGTGAGAGAATAGACAAGCTCGGACTTTGCAGGAGGCTGCACAGGTTCCCTATTACACGATCCTTAGTTCAAATAAAAAAGTCCTGTCTTACTGTCACGGCCTACTGGTAGGCTGTGCTATCCTATTCAGCTATATGGTGTAAGAATTGGACTTCTCGTTCTGGGAAGTTACAGAAATCCCATCACTCCTTGCCAAGAAGTAAGGTTTTAACACTTTGTGGATAATGTGACCTGTTCCAAGGGGTGAAGGGGACTTCTAAAGTGCCCACCCCATAGCTCCCGTAAGGCAATGCAGTAATCTTCCAGAACAGAAAGAAATATACTTCTGTGTAAAATTTTGCAAAGTCCTTTATTATTATCTTCTGCTGAATTCAAATCTTTAGACAGAATTGGGGAGCATTACTGACAACATTGAATCAGAACTTTTTTTTTAAACAGTAAATCTTAGTAACAGTGGAAAGGGTTTTGCCTGAAATCACGTGTATATCTATGAGTTTCAATATTTATGTCTGCTGTAGTAATTCTGAATTACTGTTAAATGTATTTTAATTACTATTTAATATTGTTATTTTCTTCCTAGTATTAACTTTACAACACATTCTTGGAAAAAAAAAAATCTTACCCAGTTTGCTGGTGATCTATTGTAATAGAAAGCTCACATCAACATTGAATGGATTTTCACCACTTGAATTACCATCCAATGGATGCAGAATCAGCTCTGATATTAATGTTCAGGGGATGAAATGGAAACAAACAAAAATCCCTCTCCCGCCCACTGACTATGAATAGAAATAAGCAGTAAGCCAAACACTCACATCTAAATTCGACTTCTTGAGAACCTAAGATTTTCCAGAATTACTGATGATCCCAAAATGGTGGTCTCAAAATGCCCAACACAAAAAGAAATTGAGGTTTTAATATCTTTTTGAAAATCTGTGTCATTTATCTTGTTTCAAGTAGGGAATTATAAGTAAGTTAATAAATAAATAAATGTATAAATTATGTCAGCAGGAAGTCCAGCTAATGATAAGCTAGTCTGAAAAATCAGATCTAAATACTTTAAAAAAAATCAAGACAAAATACTCTAGATAATTCTTTAGTTATGGAACCACCCGTTAGCTATTTGTCAGTTCCACCTGCCTCAAGGAGCTAGTGAAAGTAAGAAACGACTTTTTAAATAATATTTTCTGGAAGCCAAGTAAAGTATTCCAGGAAGTTCAGCTGTGTGAGAAATTTGCAACTGCTTTCCTTTTTGATGTCCCTCCAGTGACAGGAAAGTCATTTGCCCCAGAGTGTGTATATAAATAAGAAAGAATAACCACAAAAAAAGATTTTTTTTTTCCTTTCACAGTTCCTATGGAAAAGGGCATTAGTCAAAAGGAGTAAGGTATGCCGGATCGTGACTCGTATTCATTACAGCATCCTCAAAGGAAGCTTGAGTTCAAAACCATGTATTTTTAAATTAATAGGTAAGGGATCAATATTTTTTTTCTTTTTCCAGTTTTGAATGCTTATGCTATATAGATATCTTTAAGAACTTGATTTCATTCCATTATGTCAGAACTTCTGGCTTCAACTGATATCATCAAGACCAAGTTACGATAAAAGACAAAATATCATTTTACTGAAAACCTCAACCGTTGGCAATGCAGACACCATTTCACTCAAATACAATAGAAGCTGCAGATTCAACACTTGAATGTTGAAACAAAGGTATGTGACACTGGGAAGGTAATTTGGGGTTACCTGATGAGGTCATCAAATAAACCTCAACTGTTTAATCCAAAGCTATGAAAACAGATCCTTCTATCCTCAATTGCAATGGAAGATCTGAATTTTGGGGTGCTTGGATCATAGCTTTTCCCTATTTCATTATTATTGTTTTTACCATAACAACATGGTAAAGGCTCAGTCAGGGATCTCTGCCTCACTGGAAGATAAAGGCTTTTTAAAGAGGAATGAAGATAAAACCTCTGTCTGGTATAACGTGGCTGACACTGAGTCATTAGCTACAATTGCTAAGTGTTTGCAGGATTAGTGTCCTGGTTTCTGACAAATAAAATAAATCTCGGGTTTCTCAGTAAAAGAATCCAGAGTCTGTGACTTGCATATATAGTTACCCTTGGAAACTGAGCTAAACCCCTTGTAATATAGCTCTGAGTTACACTGACCTCCTCTGAGCCCTTAGCTGAAAAAAGGATCAAATTATGGCAGTTCTGTTGTAAATGAACAAAGAAAACAGTGAACTTGACAAAGGAATTTTTTTTTTTTTTTCATCTGAACACTGCAGTTAATTTGACTCACTCTTTGTGTTGCTTCTAGACTCAGGCTCTAGATCATCAATACCACATAGATGCTAATTCCCTCTGGGGCTCCCATGTGAGGAAAGCCAAATAATTCAGTCATAGAATCATTTAGGCTGCAAGAGATCTCAGGAGATCATCTAGACCAGACACCTTTTCAAAGAAGGAACAATTTTGAAGTTATATCAGCTTGTTAAGGACCATGCCTCACATCCTTGGTGCAACTTAAAGGAACAATACAGCCATTCACTTTGCAGACTGGAATTGGAGAACTGGAATTTGCCTCGTCCCTTCCCTCCAAAATCCTGAAATGAAAATATAACTTATAACAAGTTAGTATTTTTTTTATTAGCCTTCTCCTTCCCCTCCTCAAGAGTACTGATCACAGGTCAAGATCCTGATATGCAATGTACTATATAAAAAGCAAAACTAAAAGTTCACTCCTTTTACACTGCAGAACTACAAATGACATTTCAGACTTCCCAGGTTCACCACTTCCACCCAAGCTAAAAGAATTAACTACTGTTATTGCCACTGTACGCACAGAGTAGGGCAAGTACTCATTAAAGACATAGTTTTGTTTTTCAGAATCACCCAATTTAGAGATGAAAAAGCCTTGCCAGTTCAGCTAGTCCATCCCCTTGTCAATACTGAATTGATCCTTACAAGATTCTCCAACCCTTTGCCTACTCGAATCTTAAATAATTCAAGTATTGAGGCTTCCACTACTTCTCTTGGGAGAAAATTCCAGTCAAACAGACCTTGGGGTCTGGAATAGATACTTCTCTTGATCTTTAGCTAAAATATTATTTTACCCAGTTTTGCAATCTTACTCTCCTTAGGATTTTAAGGACAAAGTCAGGAGAGAGAGCACTAAACCCCTTTAAAAGTGATCTATGAAATAATAACACATCAGTGACACCAGCAGCAGATAGAAACAAAGGTAAATTATATTAAAAGTTCAGGAAAGCGGCCAGTCTAACTGGCTTTACTGACGAAAAAATTAAGAGTACACCAAGGGCTTGACACAACTGACTCTGCACTGACATTTAGTGCCGTTCGAGAAGCTCAAGGGTAGTTGAGGCACCAACATCGGGTGGCAGCTGTGATGGAAGATGTAGCTGAGTTTTGTACCCTTCTGCACGGATGGCTGCGGGGTAGGTAGGATACTGCAGGGTATTTAGAATCTCGTTAGAGGTGCTGATGTTTAAGGAGCTTAACTGAGACCCTACAGTTTTGACTTTGCTTTGAAACTGTGAACTTAGATTCCCGTTATCTTGGTTATACTGGCTCTGCAGCACCCTTCCGAGCTGCTTATGAAAGAGATTAATATGAATGTATAATAGGATGAAGTGTCCTAACTACAATGTTTTCCACCTAAATAGAAGAAGTAGAGGAAAATAACTTTTTTTCCTAACAATTATTTCTTAATGGTAATAAAGCTGTTTTCCTAAAAGAGAACTAATAAGGACCATACCCCTAACGGGTAGACCTAGGTTTAGAATTAGGTTTTAGACACCTAATTCCCATTGCTTTTGACATGACTTAGCATCATACTAAGTGTTTTTGAAACAAAGTTGCTAGCCCAAAATCTTACAGGGACGACATGGTTAAAACAAGAATTTAGCACAGTTATTTTTTTCTGCCTCAAATACTTTAACTATAAACGCGTCTTTGCATTTCTCAGTCAATAGTGAGAGGAGCTCATATTTTTCCTCCTTTCCTACAAGAGAGTCACAAGCCATTTCCCCAGAATCCTGATGAACATGAGCCTCAGGTGTCTTAATGCTCTTGTGTATGTCAGAAACAGTCTGGAAGTCACTCGTTCGAGAAGAGCACAGCGACTAAGGCTCACCTAACACAGCACGGATTAGGCATGCAACGTGGAATAATAGTCGAAGTTTGCTGTCATATGTAGGCCATTTCTCTTGTAGCTGAACTATCTTCTGCAGACTGTAACTCAGGAAGGCTGTGCTTCTGGGTGAAAAAATAATATATAGTACATGGCTGTTGGTTAAATTATTAACTTGTAAACCTTAGAGAGAAGCTAACTTATATAAAAAGTCCAAGCAGATAAAGATATACTGGATCATTATGACAATGAAAATAGTGTAAGAATACAAGAATGAGAAATACATTACAAGGTGTAACATATGCTTTATTTTTGCTTGATTGCTTAAACGAGGTAGCAGTGGGAGACCACTATCCTATGACAATGTTCTGCTCCATTGACTTTATAAACCAAAATAGAACTACCCCTAACTAATCCGAAGACAAAATTGCTGTACAGCAACTGTATAGATATTGCTCAGTGGAGGATATGAATTCTTGCACTTAGGTTGCCCATAACCAGGGAAACACTCCAACAAAACACAGTTTGAATTTACGAATGCAATTACAGTTTTTTCTCATTCTAATGTCTCCAGTACCCCAAACCAATGCGAATGCCACAAAGTCTTTCTTTTTCTCCTATTTGTTTGCACTTTAAGATCCCATTCGGGATAGGGGCATATTTATCTAAACCTTTTTCTATCCATGCTGGTATACAGACTCATGCATGTCCGTACGGCTTCAAAAACCACCCTGGAGCTTGCTCAGGAAGGTGGTAGCTGTGATCTGATTTGCACATGGGGTTTTGAGCAGCAGTTGGGGGGAAGTGGAAGCAAAGACCCCTCTGGCAGCAGTCTGAGGAGAGTTCAAAGCACCTAGAATTTAAGGCAGAGTCTCTGCTAGTAAACTGAAGCTGCCAGAGCCTGCTCTCTGGCCATGTTTATTAACGTCTTTTATCTTTCAAAACAGAGTCGTCTCATCCTTCTGCCCCTCAGGAACAGTGCTGAGACCAACCCCAGGACTCAGTACTTGGAGGGGGTGAGTGCTAGCTGGTCCATGCCAAAAGATGCCAAAAAGGATTACTCTAATTATTTACTCCTATAAACAGTTAATTTTGGCATCTGAGTCCGTTTCCCTGACGCTGTTCAATTTACTAGCCAAGAAACAACCTGCAGGTATTAGCCCCAAGGCTGGTGCAATGTGATGAGGGTATGGTGTGAACAGTCCCTCGCTGTGCTACCCTGAACACACTTTGCACCGGGAAATTCGGTGTGGGAAGGGGTTTCCACAGGCTTCTTTGGAAAAATCCCCTCTTAAAATACATGGAAAGCAGGAGCTGAAGATGACAAGAAGATAAAAGTGGCTAAAATACTGAGCTTTTTTCAGAATAGAGACACTTTAGTTAGAGCATCAGGTTAGAGGGACATTTTAAAGACAGAAAAGCAAATGAGGCTGCACAGTAGAAAAGTGCTTTGAATAAGAGGTTGGAGGTGTATATGCTTAAAATATAGTCTTTTACATTATTAGTGAGACAACACAGATTCATTGTCTTCTCTTGAGACAAACTGGATCTTATATAGGCCTGTGTTCCTCATTTTCTTTCTGCTGGAAGCTTTCTCTGCCCAATAAGTATTTTTTCCAAGAGATACGGGTTATTTCATGGCTGAATGGAAAGAGAAGGCAATAATGAGACTTTCTTTTGCACTAAATCAGCTTTGATTTTCAAGGCAAGAAGCTTTTTGGAAATGAGATCTGACCTTAGGCTTTGATCCTGCAACAAAAGTGTGTGTACAAGCTTAAATATTTGCTCATATATGCCCTGTGACTTCAATGGGATTTTTCACATGATGGGAAATACAGAAGAGTGTGAAAATTTTACTTTTGACTTCAGTGGAAATAGGTCACAACAAAATGTATTTAAAATTCATGCAGTAGATTAAATAGTTACTATTTGTGATGTAGGAAAGTTTTATTTGAGATACCTCATTCTTTATGCAACCTGTGATTTTATTTGTGTTTTTAATACCTGTAGCACAGTAAGAGATGCTCACTGGTCTGTTAAAGTTTAGAAGAGATTCCTCTTGTTTGTTTCTTCTGCGATTTGGAAAAGAGAGAGACATTCCTGGTGATCCCTCTAAAGTAGTTGGTGTGTTGGACTTTATATGTAGAGTTTGGTCAACACATATCACCAACATGAAGGTATCTAATCATGTGAAGTGCAGTTTATCGTAAGATGTCGAGTTTAATTTATAAACAAATTTCACAAGGAAGTTCTGCTCCTTGTCACGTCTTTGATGGGTCAGTAGAGAGCTGGACTGTTTCCCTCCATCACATACAGAGCCCTGGTGGTAACCCTGTGATGCAGTATACACTTCAGAGACATCTAGTAACGTACACTTCAAATAACTCATCACAGGAATTGACGGAAGCAGTTGAAGAAAATTGGAACAGCTTCTCTTCATTGATTATTCTTTTAAAAAAAGAAAAAATACAGCACTATACATTTATGTTGTCTGACAGAATGAGTATCAAAATCCATGTTTTCTTTTAAAGTGTTCTGACAAGGAAAAACAGGAGGAGAAAGATGTGTTTGTATGTGCATCAATGTGAAAGTATGAACATAGGCACAGAGGAGGGGTTTTTGGTTGTTTTTAAAGAAATGGGTGTACCTGAATATGCAAATGCACCCTTGTCTGCTTTGGTGTTTACACCTGATTCAAATGTATACAAACACATAACAGACAGGCCATTACATATTTTTGCATATATATGTATTTATGCATGTGCACACAGACATGCAAGTGTGTGTTTGACAGATCTAAGCAAAAATAATGCATCGGATCGTTGACTCATCCAGTGTTGTTCTCTCTGTTGATGACAGATTTCCTTTTGCTGTTTCTGGTCTTTTCTCAGTAGTAAACACACTACTGCACTGATAAAAGTAGAAAAGCAACAAATTTTGCTTGTCCTTTTTACACCACATCCACTGTTAAGGTACCTTATTTAGAAGGGTTATAAACCAATTAACTGTATTTTCCTGGGCGCTTGGGAGATCAGATGAACGATCAAGGCTGAGTTTAATCTGAAGATCATCCAATGGACATGTCCAAGATAGATTTAGTTCTCCACTTTTTATACAATATTGGAAAAAAAGCCTGCAGAATGATGCTATGGTCTTTCCTGATTCTTGCATCTGGGACATAAATCCAGAATCCTTAGTATTCTAACTCACAGGCAAAATTTCCATTTTGATTGTTACAATCTTGCTGATGATGTTTTCCCATTTAAAATTAGCTGCTGATCCCCCCCTCCCTCTCCCAGATTTTGCTCCCTATCCAATGGCTGTCTGAGGTAAACTTTATATCCATTTGAGAGACCCAAGTCTGGAGATGAAACCTCAAAATTTTCCTTATTTTTCCTCAGTGTCACTCAAGATAATGCATGAGTTGGTGACCTGGTCACTCTTCCATGATTCAGCCAGACAGTACAAGGTGTAGAAACGTCATCTCTTACTCCAAGTGAGGCATTCAATCTTGAGCCCTAAGGTGGCATCTTCCCTGGGTTAGCTGCATTCCTGACTCTTCCACAGTTCTTTTGTGAACCTGAAGGAGTTCATCTGGTTGTCTGGCTCATGGAGAAACTTCAGGTGGGAGGCAGAAAACTTCTGTCTGAACTTGAACTTCTGAACACGTGGAGGTAGCTAAAGTTAGCGACCCAAGGAGCTTACATAATGGAAGGCAATTTGATGTACATAAATAAACTGTTAACAGTCATGGAGAATAGGAATATTTATTGAGATTTAAACGAGTTTTAGCCAGACTGAATTGTATGCACAATCCATGACCAGCAAAACAGCATAAAAGAGCAGACGGAGGTACTGTGTGCATACTGTCACATCGTCAGAATAATAACATCTCACTGCAGAATACTGGGAAAAAGAAGTCCTGTCTGGGGTTTTACCATACAGTTTGGTTTTACTCAGAGGTATTAAAAAGCATTGCAAATATGATGAGATCCACTGGAACATCAATCTGTTAAAAGAATTACCATTATGAAAACGTTCCCCACTGGTTGTTTACTTCTATTTGTCTTTCCAGGAGCCTCAGCTTCCAGAGCTTTGGAGTAGACACAGACACACGCATACATACGTATAAGAGAAAGCTGAAACTTTTGCACTTTTCATTTACAGGTCCAACAGACAGACATCAAAGGAATGTTCTGACATTTCTGGTCACAATCCCAAGCTATGCTCGTAAAGAAGTATTAACTGCAGTATTCTGGCTTAATTCCAAGTTATATTCAGCTTACCTAAAAAGGTACTTTCAGGTGAAAAGGTTATCCTTCATTCCCTCTCCAGAGACCCAAGGCACATGCTGAAGACAGAGTGGCTGCAGTGCTCTACCTCAGAAGTAGCTGCATTTCAGAAGTGAGGGAATAATCCCATTTGTTCAACTTCTGCCAGTAGATGCGCACTCGTGGGGGAATCAAACTTTAAAAATGCAGGCTGGAAAATGCTTTGCGACTTTCCAGAGTAGAAAGTAGAGTTTAGAATAAAAAGTGAGGAAGGTAAGGAAGTAGGGAAAATGAGGAATTAATAAAGAGTGAATAAAGATAGAAAAGAAGAGAGGAAAAAAAGAAGCAGGAATTATTTGCGATTTTTCTATCTGAGCTCCAGGGAAAAGCTCAAATGTAGAGAAGCTTCTACTGAAGTCCACAAAGATGCACTCAGTTACTGGTGGCTCAGACTTGGTCTCATGATGCTGGCAGAACCAAAGCAATTTAGCCATAATGGAATGAGCCTTCTCATTGTCAGAGATGTGATTATTCCTTCTGGTGCTTGCCTGAATATTACAGCTTACGGCAGAGGCAGTAGTCCCTGGG
>JAVJGG010000017.1:25342487-25362853 GCA_035590195.1 Aviceda cuculoides
CGGGGGGGGGGGGGGGTTCAAGCAGAAAAAGGGAAAAGATCAATACCGCTGGGGCTTACTCCCACTCTATTAGAAAGAATCATATTTCATATTAACATAGCCAATTTAGAAGCCACATTTACATTCCTAATTTGCATCCTGGCTTTAAAAGCTCATTTGTAATGCGTTGTATAATTATTGATGCCTTATATGTGACTATACCACACAATGACAGGTTGGGAAGGGGAAGAAATGCTGTCTGGTTTCAATAAACAAACTAGTTACAAGTTTTAATGAATGTTAGCCAGTAATAAATGACTTTTTTTTTTTTTTTTCATCTGGGAGGGAAAAAAAAAAAAGGACCGGAGCTGGACAAGCTAATTAGAGATTGTGTATTTCAGTAGCAAGAGTAAATGAGATACGGCACAGCAGTGGAAAATGTACTGTGTAATGCCCCTTTCTCCCTTGTTGTGCATGAGTGGTAGTGGCAGACCGGAGGATGGTTTCATATCTAGAACAGAGCAGACTGAGGAAATCCTGTCTGGAAGGCAAGGCACGCTTTGCAAGTGTCGGAAAACATTATCTCTGATATTTCTTGTTAAGTTCTCCAGGTTTCCACGTAAGCTTAAGATGAGCTAAGAGAAGGAGAGAAGTGGACAAAAAAAGTAAAGACGGGTGAGTCTCAGTGTACACGTGCTCACTTATCTCTTAGTAGGTTATTTTTCTGGTTGAAGTAGGCTGAAATTATCACTAGCATGGCATAAAATTCTCTCAGATGCATAAGGAAAACAGAATGGTTTCCTAAAGTTGAGGACAAAAATCACTCATCTAGACTGAGGTCTGAGGAGCTGGGCTTGCTGCCTCTGCTGAGGGCAGGCGTGAGAGGAAAAGACTGGGCAATTCTGACTTTCAAGTGCAAAAGAAAAGTGGCGAGACATAGAAACCCTCAAGAGACCCCTCTGTTTAACCCTCTCAGAGGTGAATCCCACTTTTGCCTCTGGTCTTGGCAACATAAATAAATTGCCTTGATGAATTTCCTTGACTTTCACAGGAATTTCAGCCATTTCAGAGTAAACTTCTCACCAGAACACGCTGAATGAGCCTTCGCGGGAGGCTTGCCTGATGACAATATTTGAAATGTCCTGGGTTACCATCCAAGGTTTTTTGAATTGGGAATTGGGAACAGAATGATGATGCTTCACCTCAGCTGAAAACCTAACCCCATTTTTTATGGGTTCTGAATTTTACAAATGGTGACAACTTTTTACTTCTCCATTACTTTGATCTGTCAAAGTAAATGCTTTCACATTTGAGTTGTTTGGATTTTTTCTACAGCCTTCCTGCAAAGTGGTTTGCTGCTTAGCACAGGACTTCAGTGACAGTTATAGACTAACATATTTTGGATATTGTTATTGTCTGTTAGACAGTGTTTGAAATGTACTTTTTTCATATGACACACAAAGGATCAGATCCAAGCGCTATAGGTGGAAAACTAAAATAAAGGCAGGTAAATAGAAAAAAGTAGCCAAATATTTAAAAATCTTTTTAGAAGCTATGGAAGAACAAAAAAAAAAAAACAAAAAACAACAAAAAACCTCCTCCTATTCTGCCATTGCAATTCCCAAATACACACTCCATTCAGAGCTATTTCTCGTTATAATCAATTCAATTTATCTCTATGCAGCTTGAGAAGACTGCCAGGGGCTGTCAACATGTATCTACCGCATCTTCCTCATGTAACGTCAACCAAAAATGTGAGTAGGTCAGAAAACATGTCTCCCTTTCATGAAATATCACACATTTTAGTCACCCTAGATGCGGAATTGCTCAGACACTCACTGTGATACAGGGATATTACTATTACGTTGGTGAAGTAAAAAAGTAAAATGCTTCCCAATGTCCTGTATCTCTCTCAGATGCTACCGGAGAAAGCTGATGGAAAGGAGGAAGCGAGGACACCATTCGCTCCAACTGTCTGCAACCCCAACTACTTCCCTGTTTGTTGTGGAGCACAAGGAAAATTATCTGCAAATCCAAATCTTGGTCATCTTCTAACCGTTTTCCAAACAAAAAAGGAGATGTAGTCCCGCAGCTCTGTTTCAGAAATTTCCTAGAAAGCAAAGGTAGAGGATAGTTCCTCCAGCTTCATAGTGATTGCCAGCAGAACACTAGCATGCTGTGCTACACTCCTTTACTTTTACATCACTGACGTATATCTAAAAGAGGTGTGCATAGGTAGCTAGACTGTACTGAAGAAGACAAATTGCATAGAAAACCATTCTGAGGACATGACAACTTACACCCTGAAGGTGGGATTGGATATAGGCATCGATGTCTTGAGGGTTTTCTAGACTCTCTCTCCTATAAAAGAAATTGGCTTTTTCAGGTTGCTATTCATCTTATCCTAAAGTAGGCATCCAAAATACATCATATGAATCCTGGCTTAAAAGGATTTATTCCTTTTGCCTTTATGAAAGAAAGACTTTATAAAAATATAATTTGCTTAGAAGCTGACAATTATCATATACATGTCTAATATAAGAGTACATGAATCCTACCTTTAGGGTTTAGGAAAAGTAAGGCTAAGGGGAAGACACACCAGCTCAGTGGTGCTAGCTGGAAACGTTTTGTTGCTTTCTCTTTCCTGGTATATCTTTTTCTCTGGGATTAAGTTGAAACTGAAGGCAACTAAGCTTTTCCAGGCGTCTTTGGAATGCTTATCCATGTCACCATTTGAATCAGTGTCATCACTTTCACTTGTCTCCCTCTTATAATAAATAGGCAGTCAGGACACAGAATGGACTTCGTTGACTTCTTACATGCACTCAAGTTAAAATTCTCCCACACAATCCTTTAAGTGTAATTAACTTTAAAAAGAATCCAGTGTCACTGGACTCAAAGTGGACACTGGTTAGTGGGAATAGGATCAGGGCTCAAAGCAAAGGAAAAAAAAACACTTTTCTGAGTAGAATGATTGATGAGTCTTTTGGTTTTATCTTCTGCCACAACTTCATTCTGCTGCCTCCCAGTAAATACTGTATATATGCATGTACCTATGTTATAAAGAGCAATTAAGAAGTCATTGGAGCTGGTTGAGTAATCCAATGTGAATAATGCATTCATGCAATTTTGTCTCATTTTCTCTTCAGAAGACATCAGGGAAAACAAACTTTTATCAAGTATATTAAGTGTTAAGAGAACAACAAAAAAGCTAATTTCCCATAAGGTCAAATATATTTAATATAACGGGTTACACATGCAATATCCTTAACTTGCTAAGTGGCAGATCATCACTGTAACACTGTAGACTGGATGCAGGAATGAAAGGGATATTTCTTCTTGGTTCAGCAACCTCAAATTTAAGCATGTGGTTTACATTAATCACTAAAGTCTCCTAGGTAATTAATGGAGAGAGATAGGCACTCCAGGCAACTCCATTTTTTAGGTTTCTCAGAAGAGACGAGTTATCTTCTGGAAATATTAATCTTTCTGCACTGATGAGATGTAGCTTAGATGAATAACATAGACTAGATGTCTAATCTTTAGATGACTAACTTTCCAAAAGAAAAGACGTCGCCGTGGATTCAGGCTGACCATTAGGTTGTTATTCCATTTACCTAGCTGCCAGGCACATACCTGGCCTTTCCCAAGGTGGAAGTGTTGACTATGTAGAGAATTTGGACACTTGACGAAGATGGGTTATGACTGTAATATCCACTATGTCTAACTGCTTCCACCTAAGGAACATAGGTTTGACTGCTGTGGGGATCAGAAAAATAATAATGTTCATATAAGGTTGCGACTCTCTGAATGAGTTTCCTTGGGGTTTTGCTGTGCCTTATTAAGAACCAGATTGCAACATATATTGTGCAAAATGCCTTTTCTGTGCTAGAGCAATGTGGACATCACAAAATCATTCTGCTAAAAATTTTGTGCTATACTGAGAAATCATATACTCTATAGGAATATGTGTATATAAGTGTCCCATCTATCTAAAAATGTAGGTAGAAGTAAATGCATATACATGCATATACAGACACAAAAATATGTATATTATCCAAATATACAAATGTAGTTGTTTAGTATCTTTTATAGTTAGAAAAAAACAGGATTATCTTCAGGTATTTCAAGTTAATGATATGAAGCATCTCAGCTACACTATAACTGTTAAGCTGAACTTTGTTTTGCATTTTGATTATAAATTAGAAGAATGGTACATTAATTCTGTTTTGAGGATAAGATTAAAAAAGGCCTGTTTATTAAGCTGCTACGGCGGTGATATTTGCAGCATACATTACATTTATAATTGACTTATTAAAACTTATACACTGCAAATTATAGTGATAGTACCCACAGGCTAAAAAATCATCAAAATATATAACAGCAATTTAAGAAGGTTTGTATCCACAAATGGGAATTTTTATCTGGTGTTCTCTTGTTCTAATGTTTTACTCACAGCTTTTGCAATACTCAAATATGTAGCTGAAATGCTGCAAAGAGACATTGAAAGGGAAGCACGACAGAAAGAGACTCAGAAGAATGCATTGGGTGATAACACAAAAAAGAGCCAATGTATAGCAACATAAGACAGTATTTCAGGTAGCCTTTACTTCAAACTTAAAGGAAAGGTAGGGGAGTCAACTGGGTCATCTTTTACTCTAGGCTATGGATAATATAGACTAATCTCTCATACCTTGTCTTCATAAAAATGTATCACCCTCTCCCTACCTACATTATTAGAACAGTGGAGATTAATGCAGTAAAGATTGCAACAAATTCAGAAATACAGACCATAAAAATAGCTGACCTCCTAATGAGATCTAATGAGCTCCTAATGGCTACTATAAAAAATTTTATTCTCCTAACATGTAGGCTCCTACAAAAGAGCAATCAAGGAGTGTGTTGATAAACCCCAATTTTTCCAAGCTTCAGCTTGAATTTCTTTGAACATATTTAGGGGCAACACAGTGACAGGGATTTTTTCAGGCTTGGTGACACTGCACAAAGGTGGTCAGTGGATCAGAGATGGGGCTGAGGAGGTGCCAGGCATACGAGGCAAGAGAAAACACAGTGCAGAGCTCTGAATGACAGCCTCAAATTTGGGTGATCATATAATCCAAGTGTATACCAATGGCTGTAGGACTTCAACCATTGTGCCACTCATGATTCTGCAATGGCTGTCTTCCTCTAGCTTGTGCCCAGGAGCTTGTCCACAGGAGTAAATAGCTAAATATTTGTTGATCTGGAGATACTGGCTCTTATCTTCTGGCAATCAGGACAGGAGGTTTAAATTTAGATCTTGTTTGCAGAAATCATTGACAGAGATGAAAAAAATGAGACACAAAATGGCTAATGTTCAGAAAAATCTTAAAAAATTGTAGGAAGACTATGCATTTTCCTAATGATGGGAATTTAGTGCCCTAAGACACACAAAACACCCCCACGCAGCTGGCAGAAACAATACAAGGATCTAAGTGAGACCCAAATACTTCTGGAGAGGTAACCAAAGCTCAGGCAGGACACTTTAAGACACTGCTAAGGCAAATGCATCCTTATTGACTGTGTTGATCCAGTCTCTGTTGGCTATAAGGGGAGCTTAGACACCTCATTCAGATAGGAACACCCATATTGTTACCCTATAGACATCGAAATTTAGCTTCCCTGGTATGGAGCTGAATGCGACTTTATCAGGCTAAACAATTAATGCTTACTTGGTAAAAAGTGGATGAGTCAGGAACTGAACTGATTCCCAGTCTTGTGACACCTCTACAAAACTGCTCACCTCTCTCGTAACAGTTCAAGCACTGAGATTTAAAATACATAGTGTCTCAGACAACAAGTTACAAATGCATCTGACACAGGTGCATTTAGATTGAGGTTTTCAATGCCAGCTAAGATAGCTTGTCATGAAACTGCACATTCTAGGGTCTCACTTCCCCTCCACATTTTGAAAACTTCTCTTTTTTCTTCCCCAACTCAGAAAATAATCAGAAAGAAATACTGAAAAAGTTTCAGTAAGTTTCTTCCACTGTAGGGTTTTGTGCAAGGTCTATTACAGAAATGTATCATGCTCTGAAATTTGACAAAGATATGACAAGGCTTAGGTATTCTGGGCCTCTCAGAGCCAAGAACATATTCTGAAATTGTGTGACATCCACTTCACTGAGATGTTTACCGAATGTCACTGAATGTGGCGAGTCAAGTAACAAAATGCTGAGATAGATATGGATCAAATACATAAGTAAACACATTTTAGTTCTGTTGAATGATGGTTAACATTTCACTCTGTATCTCACTTCTGAGTAAAAAGAAAACAAAAAAACAGCAAAACCTTTAACTATAAGGAAAATCAGTGAAGTAAGCTGGAATAAACATATCAAATACATACATTAGAAAATAAATAAAAGTGGCCAAGGCCAGCTCTAGGGTAAAGCAAAGGAGTCGGTTAACCAGAAAGACTAGCTGGCCCTAGCAAGCCACAGATGAAGTCTTGGAGTACTTTTTCCTTAGTGATGTCCCACGGAGTAGGACACGCTGCCCCAGCAGCTGGTCCCTGCCTCCTGCCCAGGCGGCCGAAGCGGGGACTTGGCTGCTGGTGCTGGGGCAGGGTAGAGGTCTGCAGAGCAGCTGTTTCTGCAGGCCACCGCGTACGTCCCCATCCAGCAGTCACTCTGGTGGTCCCCACCTCCGTTGCGCTAAAGAAACCAAAGGCTCAGGGCTTTGTTCCAGACCAGTTATTTTGCTTACTTTTTAGGGCACTAAAATTCAGTTTTCCTTGTGTTGTCGAAAAGGCGTGAGATAATGATGAAGTCTATTCTCTTTACTTGTTAACACCGCAAGACAGGCCTGTTTGCCCTCTAGGGCAGTACGTGTGTCTGCCTAGTTCACTTCAACACTGTGTTAAGACAATTTAAGTGAAGACTGGCTGAGGCTCTGCACCCATGAAATAACAATTATGGAAATACTGATGGTCACTGCAGCAACGTATATGAATCGTAGCACTGTGAGAGCCTGAGCCCACAGCTGCATCTAGTTTCTACTCTGGAGCGTGCTTTCTCAGTGATCATTGTGAGGTTTTGGGTTGTACTGCATCGCATCAAGAAAACATATTCAAGCAGGCACATCCTGCAGACAATCGTAGGTAGACAACCCATCCAAAAGCAGATGAAGCTAAAAACCAGCTGTAAAATCCTGGCTACGAGTTGCCTATGCCTAGATGATTTCACCTGTGTTGGAGTCAGTGTGTAGGCAATATAATTAGATCAGGGACAGGAGACCAATGTGGATCAAGTTCTGTGTTACAGAAATGACTACCTGGTCAGGGAACCACATTTTGTTCATTAGCTCAGTGCTCATTCCAAATAGTTTGCCATCTTCTGTATCCTGGTAAATGTGGGAAGAGGCCTGGATCAACTCTATAGCAGTAATGCTAGCATTTCGCAGTTTAGGACCCAGACATTTTCAGTGCTGAGTTATATGAAAATCCCATGTAGACCCCATCTAGGTGCATAATAGAGCTAATTAACAGCTGTGGTATGATTAACTATACAGCCCTAGCATGTAATTCTCCACTAAAAGTTTACTGCATAATGTGGCTCCACAGATGTTTTCTCTCAACACAAGATTCATCTTATTAAACACGTATGTATACAATACAAGTGTCTCTTCCTGAGCTATTCAGCCAGTCTCAGAGTTAGCTTAGAGAAACTCTCACTCCTTGACTGTGATTTGTTGCTCCCTAAAACAATGCCTGGACCACAATGAATCACAGCTTAAAAGTTCCTTTTACCTTCCACTTCTTCATCTTTCAAGAAGATGCACCATGTCTAGGGTACTGAAGAGCTGCAGTAATAAAGATCACCTCTTCCATATTTCTCATGTTAAATTTATTGCTAGTGTACTTGCCATAAGTAAGTTTGGAACCAATCAGCACTATAATGTCTTCTTTTAGCTTTTTTTTTTTTACTTAGATAGATATAAAAAAGTCATCATCACAGCCTCTGAGGTTCTGCCAAGAGCGAGGAGCTGAGGAGTCATAGCAGTGTCCTAGAGGAACCCTGCAAACAACTTGGTTTTCAGATGCTGCATCAATGCTTCTGAAGAGGCACATCCCTTACTGTCCAGCTTCCTCCATCCTTTTGTTATATTCCACACTTAAGCCCTTGGTCTAGTGGAAGAAAAGTAGGTGAAGCAGGATTCTTACCAACAGTATAGGAATGTCAAGTAACATCCTTCTGCCCCCAGACACAGAACTACCATAGTTCACAGCACATTGGTCAGCAGAAAAAAATAAGTTCAGAACTGGCATATGAGAGTGGTCAAATTAAATTATATGTAGGGGAAAACTCATCAGTATGGTTCGGTGATATATGGTAAAAGCATTGTAAGGACACCTGATAGTGAGTCCACTGGATCAGAGATGCAGATTCTTTTCTTATATTTTATTTTCTGAGCATTAAAGGACAATTGAGGAACTTTTTTCAAACTCTATTTTGCAACACTTTGATGCACACATACTGTTTTTATCCTAAGACTCTCATCTACATGGCTCCACGTAGTCTGGAGACCAAGAAAGTAACCTTTGGCATGTTCCTTAATAACAGGTGCTGTGGGACTTGAGCCCTTCTGAGTACCAGCTCACTGCATTTTACAACATGCTTACTGTCAAGTAAGACATCACATTCAGAAAACAAAGAACAAAAAATCATAAATAAGAATGATTCTTGTACAGAGGCATCCAGCTCCCATGCAGACCTGTTCACAGAGTTCTGTGCCGACCAGTAGCTTGCAAAGAACACAGAGATGTTTCCGTTAAAACTCACAAAGGTAATTCTGCTTTTCACAGACTGTATTTTCCCCTGTAAGACAGTGTGACCTCAGTCAGATATTCTGTCATAACCAGGGCGTTGGAAACAACTAGGCAAAGAAACGCTGGTATGGTAAAAGGTGATGCACTTTCCTGTGAGAGCAAAGATCATGAAATTGCGTCTTTCTTCCTATGAGTCCTTTTCTAACTGCTTTTTCACTGTGGTGGGATCTGAGTACTTCTGTTCCTCTTCACAAAGGGACATATAGTATGTTCTATAAACTTCCTTCTTTAACTCAGTTCCCCTGCAGGGCCATTCGAGTGGACAGGTTTGGTCTGTCTGAGGTGGTCACTGGTCCGTGTTTATGCAGAAGCACTGGGAGGAAGATGTGTGCATACCTCTCATCGAGGGAACAGGTTAGGAGTCTCAGTTTGTCCAATGTAGAAACATACTTTTTCCTGCACAAACAAGCATTATCTCCACAGTAAATGTTGTCCTCCTATGGACAACTGGAAGGAACAGCAGAGGACAGCTGTGGCTGATCACAGCAGTGGTCTCAAGAGTAAGAATCATCCTGCAATATTTTTTACAGCCTGAGGTTTCCCAGTAGCTGGTGGATTCATGCCTCATGAAATAAATTTTTATATTTCAAACGAGCAGCACTAAAGTAACATAAACTGGAAGTCCGGACCATCTCACCAGGAATGCACATGGAAGCAATACTAAGCATTATTGGGAACCATTATATAGAAAGGTTTAATACCAGTCTTGGCACAATCCTGCCCTGCAGACTGTGACTCTATTTTTTACTTGCAGGAGATCTCATGTCTCTGAGTTCATTTAAGTCATTTATATCAGGGTAATGAACACCAAGAGCTTTCAAATTTCCAGAGCAATGCGTTGCTCAGAGCCTTTCCATTTGCTTCTTTGTTACCTGTAGGGCCTCTTCTTTGACCTTGGCAGACTGAGAGGGAGAGAGATCCAGCTGAAGTCCTGTCCTGGTGTAAAAGGTTATAAACCCATTGGCAGATGGTATTAACAGAGGCTCTACTCTGAGATTTGTGGGAAAAAAAAAAAAAAAAAAAAAAAAAGATGATTCTGTAGTATATTTCACTAACCACAGTAGGAAAACTCTACTACTATTTGTAAACGTGGTTGCATGCAAAACTGATTACATTCATGCATCTTCCACTGACATTTATATTTATTACCTAAAAAAAAAAAAAGTATGTACCAGGGTTTATTTAACTTTAAATGGCAACTCTTTTGCTAGTGAATTTGTATGAGACCACACAAATGCAGCAGAATTAGTCATAAGTAATTTGTTTATCATAATCTTGGAGGGATGAGGGAGGAAAAGCATAAAAACTTGCATTGAATAACTTTCATTATTTTGAATGCTGCCTGATTTCTATCTTTTCGGTTGCCATTTATATCTGAGATAAACTATTCAACGTATAAGAAATGTTAAACTTGACTAATTTAAGTGGTTGGCTGTGGATGATTCTTTCTTCTAATTTGTTTATGAAAAAAAAACCTATCACAGAGAAAAAGCACATTGAAAAAGAGCCACAAATAAAAGAAACATGAAAATATTTGCAATATCATTAGTTGCTAGTGGGATCTTTGTTATGGACAGGTCTGGGCAGGGTAGATGAGAAGAAAAAAAAATTTAAAAAATAGAAGTCCAAGAGGCATCAAATGTTTTTTAATTGAGATTGGAAGCATTCCAAGTTTGACTTTCAAAAAAGGCTTTGATTTACAGTAGTTCATGTTGGGCTCATGTTGTGCCTGCCAAAAATCCAAAGTAGATCAGAGCTTTTTTTGAAATAAACACAAGCCTAATCTGATGTAGGTATTTCAAAACTCCCACTGCTTTAGTTGTAACATCATCTGTTACTGAATGATTTATAAATCATCCCTCTACAGGCAAATTTCTACAAGGCTGAGGGTGATATATTTTAACTTTGGGACACAAGGACATGTTTAAATTCCATATTACAATTGACGGAGACCCTCCACTGTTTCTAAAAGTATTTGTGAAATGGATTATCTCTGGTTTCCTGTCTATTAGACAAAACCAGTACCTGGAATACAAGGGTATGATGGAGTGTTACTTCTCTGGTTTTCCACTGAGTAGAAAAGAGACAAAAGGACAAAATTGCTAACAAACATTTTATTCTGCTTGATTTTCAACTGTACAGGAATCCAGTTCCTTTCTAAAAGAAGAAAAAAACCAACTGCTTTTGCTTTTTTAGAAAAAGCGTGTTCACAACCTGGATTTGTTTATAAGAAAGTAGTTTATAAAGAGGGATTATTTCACGTTGGTGGGGTAGGATTTGTCTCAGCTCAGTTTAGGTATCTAAAAGCAAAACGTTTCTTCTCATCTGCTTTTGGGTAGATTCTCTCTGAAGTTGATCCTAAGAGTCTGTCTGTCTTGCAGAGGACAATTCTGCCCACCCTGACACTGGCAAGAGTATTTATCCTCAGGAAATACCTATTTCTCTGTATTGATTAAAAGCCAGACGACTACAGTGGTCTTTCTGGGGCGAATTATTTACATAGGTAAGCAAATACTCTTAGTTGCATGTGGGACAACTTTTTGGGGAAATGAGCACCTTTTAGGTTGCAAGTCTGCTCCAGAGGACAGAACAGGGGATACCCTGAAATGCGGCGAGTGACGCCCAACCTAGCGCTTCGTCCGTGCTAGAATCAGCAGACATGGACTGGGACCGAGGGCGTCAGCCACAACTGACCTGGTCTGACGTCCACAGCAGCTGGTCCAAACAAAGGGCTGCAAAAATAGAATTGAAGTGTAGCCGGCATTCAGGCCTGCAACAATTTTTTGAAGAAAAGCTTGCTCTTAAATTAAAAAAAACTAAAATAAAATCTTAATGTTAATAATTTTATTTTATTTTATTTTATTTTATTTTTTGCGATTTATGAAGTACAGGAAAATTACCAACAGGCTGAACTCTGGAATAACCGTCACTGAAAATCCAGAAAGGATCAGTATTATTTTCTTTTTTTTAACTCTCACCTTATCTTCAGCTGTAAAATCAATCCCTTTCATTTCCAAATTTCAGTATTAAAATTCAAGTACTGATTCCTAACTTCATCACAGAGGAGTATATGCCCAGTTGTGGACACGTTCCCTGGACAAAATGCTACGGTGTAAATGTTTTGGCAAAAGAATAAAAGTAGGCTGACAGCAAGGCATTTTACAGGTGTAAGTTATCATTTTGAGATTACAGCAAAAACAGAACAGAAAAAACAAATGTTAACAAATTCTAAATGTTTCATTAAAACATTTTAGATTTCAGCTTAAATATTTCAATTCTACAAACTGAATCTTTTCTCTCCTCAGACATACTTCCATTCTGTCCACAAAAGCATAGCGTCTTAATTCATATACACTCTATACCTAACTGAATACATCACTAACATTCCTTTTCTTTTTTCAATTTGTCACATCAGAAGAACCAATCAATTAATTTCACAGTTTGATGGTGAGGACATCTTATGCAATTCTCCAAAACCAATACATACATCAAATTTACAGTGCCACAAAATTCTTCTGCAATATGTGCTGGGCTCAATGAATCCACATTAACAAAACTGGTAATTTGTTGTGGCAATCCTGAAAGATTATCTAATCTGACCCTGTGAAATGATGTCATTGTAGATTAGCAATTAGTAAATGGAAGAGTTATTTGCTTCTAAAACCTCTAAATACCATATAGTTAAAATAAGAGCCTCACTTCATACTTTGCATTCCAATGCTTTACCTGTTTATTTTCTTTCTTTGTCTCTTTCTTCAGTAAAATATTTCTTTTAGCAAGCATTTGTCAGACAGTTAGACAGACTGGAAAGAGTTAATCATTCACCCCCAAACAGCAAGAAGAATCCAACAATCAAATATTGAGCTCCCTGGCATTAGTTCGGGTGAAGTGGCAGGGACGTTAGGTTTTATTTTAATATGTTAATCTAATAAAATGATGCAGTTTATTTCATATCTTAAGGGAGAGGTGCTGATATTATCTCAGCTTTAGATGCATCCTCACTTGCCCGTACAGATCAGCCTTCCACTTTATCAGGGTGATGTTACTGGATGTGGCAATTTATAATTGGAAATGGCAGCCTGGAGATTTTCTGAAAGCTTTGGCTTTTTTCTGAATACTGTGGAGTTTCATTAATTATTATTATTTTGACTATGAAAAGAGGATTTGCCCAAGGGCAGTTTTGAGGCTCCTTAAAGATTATTTTCCTCCACGGAAGGTTGCCAAGATTTCAAATTTCTCTGTCAAGAGACTCGGCTTGTTTGGTGGGAGGTGGCTGGAGCGAGCGTGAACGTTTACAGCTTTGGGAAGGAGACCTCAAACACCGCTCCTTCCCTCCGAGGCTGTCAGCTCCCTGGAGCGGGGGCAGCTGTCACAAATTGTAGCCCACCAAACATTCCTCGCCGAGGCTGCTGGCGTCTTTGCCTTTGCACAGCACGGGGAAGGAGCCGGCAGCACAGTTCCCTAAGCCAGGTAGATTCAGCTCCCAGCAGGATGAATCTAAGCAAGGTGGGATCGTTTATAACCTGTCGTACGCCAGAGCATATCTTTCCTTCTCCAGAAAGTCCTTTCTGCAAAGCAGCCTGAGAGAGAAGCGGAGAAGGGAAGATTTCCTACGAGTACTGCAATCCCAAGCTGGGAATCACAGAGTCCCAGAATCAGAGAATGGTTGAGGTGGGAAGGGACCTCTGGAGGTCAACTTGTCCAACCCTCCTGCTCAAGCAGGGCCACCTAGAGCCAGTTGCATGGGACCATGTCCAGTCGGCTTTGGAATATCTCCAAGGATGAAGACTCCGCAATGCAAACCACCTTATAAAAATGGACGTTATAACTAAGGAAAGTACTGGAAAATAGATCTCTTTTGCCTAGGTTGTGGAAGAAAAGGGGTGAAGGAAGAGCACGTATAATCTTCTGCAAGGAAGGGAAACAAAATGGGAGACTGCATTGCAATATTTTACGAAAACCTGAAAATTATCGTAAACTTTTTAAAAGATAGATTTCTCCTGTCCTGTAGGTTTTTGTTCCCACCAAAGAGATCCTTATGGAGCAACTCTCTTCTTTCATCCTTTTCCCACTGCACATATACAGAGAAAACAGGACTGTGACCCTTTTACACTGTGAGCCCTTCAAACAATTCCCAACTGATGTGCAAAACAGAAAGAAGTTTGGATCCATCCCAGGGCTGTGAGTGACTCATCTGTCTAGAGCAGACAAGTCCTTGTGATGAGTCACCTTCTTTTGATGCAAGTTTAAAAGTAATTAAATAAAAGGTGAGGATACAGCATTTTAAAGCTCCTTCCACTGCAGTAGTTAGATAAAACCAACAGCAGTTTTAATTCTGAAGCCTCAAGGCGTAAGGCTAGGGGTACAACATCGTGTCTTGCCTTGATGGGAGATTTTCACCTTCGTATCAGCACATCCATGTGCATTGCTCCAGAAGGGCTCTGTGCACTCTGCTGTAGGCAATGCTCCACACTAAATGGCTGCAAATCAAATGCGATGCAGACTCCATTCCAGCTCCTCAGCACCATAATAAAGGGGTGATAAGGACAGAAACAGCTCTGAGAATCTTATGAAAAGACTGACAAAGAGGGATTACCAAAATAATCCAAAATTACTCATCTATGCATAAGACTGCCCATCTATCTTTCCTCTGTAACTCAGTTTCCACTTAGTTTTAAAGCTGTGGGAGAAAATTGTTTTTTCTTTTATTCCAGGGAAGAAAGGACTGAAACAAGGAGATGATAGCCAAGAAAAATATGTCCAGTTTTCTACAATATGCAAGAGGAATATCGGAAGGGGTGTCTCAGTCAAAGCTTCAACTCTACAAGTTATCATCCCTGTTTAGCCAGGATTTGAAGGTCAGGATATAGACTTTGGACACCCTGTTTGCTTTCACCCACAGCTCTTTTCTGTGGATCTATGAAGAGGTCCAAGGTTGGAGGTACCCACAAAGTAGAGGATCAGCTGATGGCTGCATCCCCATCAGCTAGCAAGGACCACATGTCCTTAAAACAAATCCATGTCTGGAGTACTTAGGAAGGGATGAATGTGGCTTTTAAAAGGAATTCAAATTCTTCAGCATCTGTACTTAATCACTTCTTCAGCTATAAGCAATGAGAAAGTCTGTACCCTGAAGGGAGAGACTGCTCTCATCTTATTCTTTACTTTTTCTGTTTCGTCATTGTTTTTTCTCCTCTAATTTTCCTCTTTTCTGTCTGTTTTCTCTAGTCTTCCACCTGTCTTCATCTCCCTGCAGCAAGTCCTAACTCATAGACTCACCCTAGTCTCTATACTGAAAAGATCATCAGCAGAGATTTAGGGTATATGCAGAAACTTGAACACTTCTTCTGAATGTCTTTCTCTTTTGGTTTTGTTTGACTTCAGAGTGAAAAATTGGGAAATCCGTCACAGAAGAAAGTAATTCATAGCTAATAATATTTTCATTGCAGAAAAAAAAATCAAGCAAAAATGCAAGAACCTGCATACCATACTATGGCATATACTGTGCTACATAAAGACAAAGTCCCATTAGGACCATTGCTCAACAGATAATAGAATAAGACTGTATCTCTAGAAGTAATTAACATCTGGGCAGGTATCTGCTCCCAAATCCAACTGTCACAATCTGACTGTATTCATGCTATTCAGCTCTTTTACCCTCCAAAACAGGATGGCCAGGTGTACACATGGGCAGCTCCTGGACTGAGGTGCCTCTAAGGTTCAGTAACATTTACATGGAGGTACAAGATGGAACTCCAGAAGCTTGTGCCCAGCTTTTAACCCAGTTGTATCTTAGATGACCAAGTAGTTTGATGGATTTGACACTTGGACTTTTTATATTTCATTGTCTTCCACTTTTCTCCATTTTTGAGACATCTTACAGACCAGGTGAGCCAAAGGAGCAAAAATGAGGAAAAGCTACTGTGGTGGTTGTTCCCTGGAAAAATGATTGAAGTGGCATTTGAGCTATGACTAATTTATTTAGTATTCAGAATTTAGTGAATTCTTTTGTCACATCACCCATCATAAATAAGAGAAAAAAATAGAAACCCGTTTGACGCCTCAGGCATGTTTTAGTTTGTTGTTCAGGTCAGTTCATTTCAATGCTTAATTTTTAATGGTTCATTTAACATAACTGTTTAGACTAGAAAATATTTTCATAAAAAACTTGGGGTTTGGGGGTCTGTTGCTGTCACCTCAAAACATTTTAAGTCTCAGATGACAGATTAAACATCAGTTGGAAAAGGTGGTCTCATTGTTTGGGCATTTGAATGGGACTCAGCAGACTCAAGCTGAATTTCATTCTCTGCTACTGATTCATTATGCGACCTTGGTTAAAACATTTAGGCTGCATCTCCAAAGCTTTTTCAGTACAAATAGTTTTGCTCACACAGTCACTCGCACAGTTTTCATGTTTGTCACTCAGTATCCTTCCTGTGAAACAGGGAAATTACAACTTTCTACTACATATAGAAATGAAACTCAGCAGTGTCTGAGGTATACAAAATCATGTTAGTGGGTATAGGACCCTCTGCTTAAAAATTATTGTCTGATAGACATGTTTTTAAACCAAAGAAAATGTTATGGTGCAAGATAGTTATTACTCACCACTCAACCATAAATAAGAAACAAGACTTCCAGTGCTGACATGCAATTTCTAATTTTTCCCTAACTTTTGCCACCATTTTTTTGTTTCTTGCAGAAACAGAACTGCAAGAAAGCAAGCAAGCATAAACAGCACATTTTCAAGCCCTCCAATGATTCTTTCTTTCTATTTACTTCTTTATTCCTGCTGGGTCATCTTCCTCCGCTGAGCTCCCTTGCACACCTCCAAAAGGTACTTCCTTTGCATACTTTCCCCCAAATGCAGTACGAGTTCATCAGATGGATGGCAAACCTTGTGTCATTAGGCTGACTTCTTTCACAGAGGAAGCAAGAAAATTCTTAATTCAGTAGGAATTGGAATCTGTATGCTTTTCCCTGAGGGCAAGCCCTTGAAAGGGTTTTCATAATCCCAAGTACTAGCTACACAGCAGTTGCCCTCCAGATGCCAGGTTCTCCTTCCAGCCCCTACTTCTTGGCCACCCAAAAGAGGAACTTTATTCTGCTACGAGTTCAATAGTATGGCAGTATCATAAATGACTGGGAGTAACAATGCATTTATTGGTGTGGAAAGGAAGGCTGCATGCCAGAAAACAGTAGTTTTACCTGTTTGCCCTCGCTTTTCCTGTCTGTAAAATGGAGTTAATATCACTCTTTTGCATAGGAATTGCAAGACCAGGGCAAATCTTGGTTTAGCAGCAGGGATTTCAGTCATGAGAGCTGAGTTCTGCTTGTTTATAATTCCACCACCTACATGATAACAGCCTTCGTTAACTCTCCCATATTTCTTTTTCCTGTCAACTTTGCTTGTCTTATCCAAGTAGATTGGGTGTTTTTGAGGACAGGGCTTGGCTTTCATGCCATATTTGTGCAAGACCTAACAAAAGGAGACTTCTGTTACATACCTACTGCTATCCCAGTGTTTGAAAAGTGCTTTAAAACCCTCTGAGGAGAAGTGATCGATGTGATACAAGGCATTAGCACTGTAGAGAGATCCATACCCTGCTATATACAAATAGGCTGATTTCACTGATGTAAAACGGAGTCATGAGGCTGCTCAGAAATACTATGCACAAATCTGTTTACTGATGCAGTAAGATGGCTCAAGTTAGCTCCCAAATTTGGAAATCTAGATTTAAGCATAAAATGCAAAAACATTTGTTTTGAGGGGGGCTTATAAGATCAGTTGAGATATAGGTGTTTTCTTCCCCAAACAGCCTTCTCTGACTTTAGTAATTTTAGAGTAAGCAGCTGGTGCTTGCAGACACAATCTCAGCCCACCCTTTGCCAGAACATCACTCTGCTTTTTAGCTTCCTTCCAAAAGCAAGTCCACGGTGCTCTCCCGTCCCTAGGACTCTGCGCTGATTACACCGGGGTTGGTAGCCGGCAAATCACCTGACAAAGAGTACGATGGCATTTTAACATCAAGGCTTCCCACAGGAGACATTATACCTTCAAGGGGGAGAGGCAGAAGGGGAAGGGGGGGAGCAGAGGAAGGAGGACGGATGCATAGTGGCAAGGCACCCAGAACGTCACTTACAGTCGGTTGGCCGCAGTCGTCAGGGTTCACTTCCATTAAGCTTTGTGTCAGTTCAGAAACTTTACACATGAGGCTGTGTGAAGCGTTCTGCCACTGCTGACTGCCCGGGGCTAGCCCACAGTACCTATCTTGTCACTAGTTTTCCAGAAAACCTCTCTGAGAATTAGTTGCATATGTTGGCCAGGCTAACCGTAGGAGGTGAGGTTTTGTCTGCTGTTTGTTAGCTTGGGACTGGATTTATTATTATTATTATTATTATTATTATTACTCTTATTATTTATTCTTATGTTTGGTTTGGGTTGTTTTTTGCAAGGGATGGGTCTTGATTTCGGGTTTTAAGGGGGAGGGGATTGTCATAAAATATTACAAAGGTTAACTGAACAGTTAGTATCATGAGAAAAAAAGGAATGATGGTAATGAGGTGAATTCTCTTATCACGAAGAAAGGCCTCCTCTGTGGGCATTTAACTAGGGCTGTAAGAGAAGCATCAAAAGTGACTGTAAGAATGTGATGGGAGCTGTTCTGACCCCATATTGTATCTACCTTAAAAATGCAGAGGTTGTTATTAAGAACAACTCCAATAAATTTATCTTGCATTGAAAGGGGAAGAGACTATGTGCTATATAAGTATTCTATAAGCAGTTGGGAGAAGTCTCGTAATCGCTAGCCCTTGTTCTCACGGGGGACTTCAACTTACCAGATGTCTGCTGGAAATACAATCAGAAGAGAGGAAACAGCCTAGGAGGTTCGTGTAGTGTGTGGCAGACGAGAACTTCCTGACACAGCTGGTGAGGGAGCCAACTAGGGAAGATGCCCGGCTGGACCTCTTGTTTGTGAACAGAGAAGGACTTGTGGGTGATGTGATGGTTGGAGGTCATCTTGGGCGTAGCGGTCATGAAATGATAAGAGTTTTTGATTCTTGGAGAATTAAGGAAGAGAGTCAGCAGAACTGCTACCTTGGACTTCTGGAGGGCAGACTTTGGTCTGTCTGGTTGACTGAGTCCCTCAGGAGGCAGTCCTGAAGGGCAAAAGAGTCCTCAAAGGCTGGACATTCTTCAAGAAGGCAATCTTATAGGCACAGGAGCAGGCCGTCTCCATGTGCCAAAAGACAAGTCAGCAGGGAAGAAGACCAGCCTGGCTGAACAGAAAGCTTTAGCTGTAACTCAGGAAAAAAAGGAGAGTTTATGACCTTTGGAAGAAGGGGCAGGCAACTCAGGAGGACTACAAGGATATCGTGAGGTTATGCAGGGACAAAATTAGAAGGGCCAAAGCCCAACTAGAACTTAGTCTGTCTACTGCCATAAAAGGCAGTAAAAATGTTTCTATAAATACATTAGCAACAAAAGGAAGGCTAAGGAGAATGTTCATCCTTTATTGGATGCAGGGGGAAACATAGTGACAAACGATGAAGAGGCTGAGGTACCTAATGCCTTCTTTGTGTTGATCTTTAATAATAAGACCAGTTGTTGTCCAGCTACCCAGCTCCCTGACCTGGAAGACAGGGATGGGGAGCAGAATGGAGCCCCCATAATCCAAGGAGAAATGGTTGGTAACCTCCTACACCACTTAGACACAGACAAGTCTGCAGGGCCAGATGGGATCCACCCCAGGGTACTGAGGGAGCAGGTAGAAGTGCTCACCAAGCCACTTTCAATCATTTATCAGCAGTCCTGGCTAACTGGGGAGGTGTCAGTTGATTGGAAGTTGCAAATGTGACACCCATCTACAAGAAGGGCTGGAAGGAGGATCTGGGGAACTATGGGCCTGTCAGTCTGAACTTGGTGCCGGGGAAGGCTATGGAGCAGATCATCTTGAGTGCCATTACACAGCATGTACAGGACAACCAGGAGACCAGGACTGGTCATCATGGGTTTATGAAAGGCAGGTCCTGCTTGACTAACCTGATCTTCTATGACCAGACAACCCACTTAGTGGATGAGGGAAAGACTGTGGATGTTGTCTACCTAGACTTTAGTAAAGCTTTTCACACTGTTTCCCACAGCATTTTCCTGGAGAGACTGGCTGTTCGTGGATTGGATAAGTGTATTCTTCTCTGGGTAAAAAACTGGCTGGATGGCCAAGCCCAAAGAATTGTGGTGAATGGAATTAAATCCAGTTGGCAGTGGGTCACAAGTGGTGTTCCCCAGGGCTCGGTATTGTTGCCAGTACTGTTTAATATCTTCATCAATGATCTGGATGAGGGGATCCAGTGCACCCTCAGTAAGTTCTCAGATGACACCAGGTTGGGCGGGAGCGTTGATCTGCTGGAGTGTAGGAAGGCTCTACAGAGGGATCTGGACAGGCGGGATCAATGGGCTGAGGCCAACTGTATGAGGTTCAACAAGGCCAAGTGCTGGGTCTGGCATTTGGGTCAC
>JAVJGG010000017.1:25362888-25377855 GCA_035590195.1 Aviceda cuculoides
TGGAGGTGCTGGAGCGTGTCCAGAGAAGGGCAACCAAGCTGGTGAGGGGCCTGGAGCACAAGTCTGATGAGGAGTGGTTGAGGGAGCTGGGGCTGTTTAGTCTGGAGAAGAGGAGGCTGAGGGGAGACCTCACAACTCTCCACAACTACCTGGAAGGAGGTTGTAGCGAGGTGGGGGTCAGTCTCTTCTCCCAAGTAACAAGCGATAGGACAAGAGGAAATGGCCTCAACTTGCACCAGGGGAGGTTTAGGTTGGATATCAGGAAAAATTTCTTCACTGAAAGAGTTGTCAAGCATTGGAACAGGCTGCCAGGGAAGTGGTTGAGTCACCACCCCTGGAGGTGTCTAAAAGACGTGTAGACGTGGTGCTTAGGGACATGGTGTAGTCGTGGCCTTGGCAGTGTTAGGATAACGGCTGGACTTGATGATCTTAAGGATCTTTTCTGACCTAAATGATTCTGTGATTCTGTGACTAATTGCTATACTATTGGCAGGTATGGAGCTAAGGAACTGTGACTAATTTTAAAAAATCTATATACCGTTGCAGTATTTGATCAATCAGAAACAATTACACAATGGTTGTATATGGACCAAAGTTAAGAATTTTTTCTTTAAGAAACTTTGAGGTTGCTTCTTCACTGGTTATCTTTCATTTTCTTTCTGGTGTTAAGCTAGAAAGGAATGTACTTTTACTGTAAGTTACTTGTTTCCACGTTGTGATTGGGGAATAATGATTGGGATAGACTCTAGTTCTAGACAGTCTCTGAATACTAAGAGACTATCCTTGCTGTGAAAAGTATGCTCAGACTCTGCAGAAACAGATCCTGGGGATGCCAAACTGAACTTTATGTGATGTCCAAGTGTCAAGATCTGTACTCACACTAAACGCCACCATCTCCCCTCTGCTTTTGCTTTGCTTATTCCTTTGCTAATACAAAGGCCAGGAAAAAAAGATAGAAGGAAGGCAGGAATATATATGTGTACATTTAGAGCATAAAACCTGGGACCTAGAAGCTGTGGATTTGAGTTCAAGAGCTGGCCCAGACAAGAAGAGCAAATGCATGTATGCATAATAAAAAAGATATTTATCTCTCAGTGGATCACAGGTTTTTAAGTATGTGCCGGAGCTCTTTGCAGAAAGAGGGTCTGACACTGGCTCACTCCATGCCTTTAATAAATATGTCTCTAATCTACACTTCTTCATTTTCCTTGGCTGATAATAACCAGTTAATATTTATGGATCACACTGAAAACAATATTTACTCTGATTATAAACCTTAGGGTGCAAACTTTGTCTCCATCTCTGATCTCTGCCTTACACCTCACCACTCAGGCTGCTTATGTTTAACAAGTTAATAATGAGGCTGGCAAAACCAAAGTAAAACCTTTTTTTTTTTTCTTTTTTTGTAATATCACGATTTCATAAGCCAATTCCCTGCTCCTAGGAAACATTTCTGTTGCTTGTCTCAGAAAAGCAAACATGTTTTTTTTTTATTTTAAGTTGCTCTTTTAGGTTTCATATCCCAGGCCTCTTTATCTTCCCTTCCTCAGGCTTCCTTTTTGAGTTGCAAAAAAGGAAAAAGGGCAGGAAAGGAAAAGAGAGAAAATGAAAGCTGAAAATTTGCCAGCCAAATGTTTTCAAAACACAACATTTATACACTGAACATAACTTTCCTTCTTCTTCAAGTCCTAGCCTAGCTTCTTTAAACTTCCAGGTAGTGTAATGGCTCAAAAGCCAGTACCTTCACTGGGTTCGTTTAGTGGCCGAGCATAGACACGCATGTGGGGACACTGATGGATGTGCCTGGTGGGAAAGCGGTCCTTCTACCCGTGTTCCTGCCCTCGGGGGTGGGCAGCGAGGAGGAGGAGGAGATCCAGCAGTGCTGATGATACAGAGCTGGCTCCCTGCCCCGTCTGCCTCCCTCTCCCTTTCCCACTCACTAAAGCACTGAAGGAACCACAATATATAAATTTAGGGGCAGTGCCTTTACGCCTTGACTGTGATTCAGGCTTGTGGTGTTTCTTTCTTCGTGCTAGGGGCAGCCCTTCCTCTAAGTTTGCACAATGAATAATAGAGTGGGTGTCTTCGGGTGGTATTCCTCTGAACTCGTGCTCTTTAAGGTTGTACTAGCGAATAAATTGGGCTAGGGACTGCTCTCTTGGGTCCTGCTGGGAAGGTTTGGCTCACATCCCTGCATACAGCCAAACTCCCAGCCTCCAAAATAGGTCAGCTGCCTCCAGCCTGCCTTTTGGGAACGGTCCCTACTCTGTGCTAACCCTGGCCTGTGCCCCGGCTGTGCCCATAACCTCACGATTCGGCTGATCAGAGAAGAAGCCTGCGCCCTCGCCTTGTTTCTAGAGTAAACCATAGCCTCAGACTCTACTGAAGATCGTCTCCACGGTGCAGGAGGAGAACAGACATCTCCGATCTGGGGTTTATTCCTCCTGGTTTTTAGATTGGTGTTTTAGGATGGGACTGTCTGAGGCAAAATATCCTGATCCCCGTCTGTCAGCAGCTTATTGCTAGGCTTTGTGTCTAGTACACACATCCGCTTCCCCTCTGTAATGCGTGGAAAAAAAAGGGGAAAAATCTCCCAAGCTTGATTGAATCAATCTTAAGACAAAAATATTGGGTTACATGGTTACATGGATTGAGTTACCTGCTTTGACATCATTGCTAAAAAACCCAGACTGTTCAGTCATGAACCAGGACTTCTACGTACACAGAGGCAGAAATTCTCATAAGGAGACATCCACCCAGTGACATCTAAGCTCTCTAAAACCAGCAGTGAGAAAGAGGCACTCCTAGGGTATCTTTATCACCCTGCAGAAGATATTTGAGATGTTAGTTGGGTTATCCTCTGGAAGTGCCTCTTTTTTGTCTTTTTTTTTAACTACTGGTTAAGAAAGCCCTACTCAAATATAAGCTTTACTTTTTAGATGCCTAATATTGGGTGAAATGAATCTTGCCCAGAAAGTGTCCTGTCCCAAGAAGTTGACTCTAGCACTCCAAATTTTTTTAATCCAGTAGTGTTTGTGTACAAACTACACAGAATTTGTATATAATCAGAACAAAAAAAGACTTCTCCAACTCATTTGATTTAAAAGATCAAACATTTACAAATATCTCACCCGGTTTTGAACTGCAAATCCTGGGGAATGGCTGAACTTTACAGAAGACCATGAATCAGTATGCGAATAAGTCTGTTATTCTCAACTTTCCTTTGGGATTGTGCCATTGCATGTCTAAATGAAAGATCAATTCTTTTGAGGGAAGTGTCAAGCTGCACTGCAATTTTCTGACATAAAAACAAATTCCAGGGAAAATCTAAAATAGGGGATAAATCCAGGTGGGCTTTTATTTCCTTATGTCTCAAATACATACTGTATCTGAGAGGAGGAGAACGGAGACATGCAGAGCCTAGATGTTAGATAAATGGGACCCGTTATGAAAAAAAGTCCAGGCATGGAGTTTGTCAGTCTCAGAAAGGCTGAGAGAGATGTCAAAGGTACAGATACATATCTGAACCATGGTATGTTAGTGTGACATTATAAATGTTGATAAAAGAATTCAAGAACCCCCTTTTATTTCTCTACTCCCACTGAAGAGCTAAAAGGTTCCTTGTTCTGTGCCCCTAGTACAGATCAAATACACATGACCAGCAGTTGTCAATTATCACTAAAGCACATCCACTTCTAGAAATTAAAATCTTTTATATGTACATTTCCTCTTCATTATGGTGGAAGGGAAACAAAAGCCTTTCCAAAGCCTAGCTCCAGACCCAGCCCTCAAGTATTTGGGTTCATGTGAGCCGAAGGCTCTCACCAGTAGGGCCTCTAGGTTATAAACCAGCTGGGACAGAAGGTTTCTGTAGATATTCAGAAGGGACTTACTAAGATGGATATGTCAGCCTCCACTGAAATTTCAGTGGATCGTCACTTATTCTGTGCTAGGAAAGTGTGCTATTTTAACAAGCATGTTCAAATCCTACCGTAGAGAAGATAGGTGACAAAATTCCCATGGGGTTACACTGGGTCTAGTCACCGTGGGTCAAATGGTAAATATTCGGGCACTTGGGAGAAGTTCACACTTATGCTATAGGAGAGATCCAAGGTATTGTGCAGCTATAGATAGGGATACTGTGCCTATCTGCATCATATGTAGTGAGAAACAAATTCCCACAGGTCAATCTATTAAATAGCATGTGCTGACAGACTGATCCATGTTTTAAAACCCATCTTTTGCTTCTCCACCATGCCACCTTTCTACATATTTCAAATACTTGCTCTGTGGTGCCACAGTCTTTCTCCTTGAGGCTGCTTTGTGCTAAACACAGATGGATGAACATTTCTAAGGTAGCCATAGTCCATTTTCAGAGGATTCTTCCACAAGCTAGGCCAAATGATAGCCTGCTGCAGAGGATAAATAGAGGAGGAAAGTCAGGGGCAAGACTGCAGCGCCTTGGAGACGGCGAGCAGTGCAACAGCCCTTGGGGCCATACCTTACACCAAACGTGTTCGTTTAAAAGGACTGCAGGGTAAAAGGACAGCAATTTTTTTAGGCGTCACTTAGGAGGTAAGCTATGGTGAACCTCCAGAGGATGGCAGACAGACCATGCAACATCTTTGAAAAAAAAAACCCCCACAAAAAATCCCCATTGCTGCCTTAGTCTAGGTTATGGGAGAGGCTAATACTGATTGTTACTTTCTTGGAAACCAAGGCTCATGAATGTTTTGTTAATTGTACTGAGAGCACTTGGGAAATACCAGAACTATCCCAGGACTTTGGAGAGGTAAACAGCAGAAGTGACCTCAAGGATCTAGTTTTGAGTCAGTCATTTGTGAGTAATTAGCTATAAGTAAAACTGGAGTAACTATTCTTAGGGAGAATGGGGCATTTTTAATCCTTTTCTTTTTTCAATGAGGCTGACAGATTTTATTTTTTTTAAGTCTTATATAAGAACAACTAACCATTGAATTTAGGGGTTTTATGTTTTATATTTTCAAAACGCATGGAAGACATCAAAATGTTGTGACAGGGCCATCTTTGCCTTCTGTGTTAAATCCGAAGAGATCAATAAAAATGCTAAAAGTAATGGGTAGGTTTTGAAAAGCCCAAGAGGGACCTAGTTTGCTCACTTTCATAGCTTTAATGGGAATTGGAAACCTAATTGCTATTTGTGCCTTAAAACTGTCTCGCAATTATAACAAAAAAGATGAACACTGAAAATAAGTTTGAGGGCTGGTGGACACCTGTATTACTTTTTCATGTGCTACATCTATCACTCTTATGGGTTTCATGTGACATGAGTATTGTTCTTTGACAAAAATATTATTTCATTTTTCTTAATGGAAAATCTATGCTTAAATCCTATGGAAGAGGTTTGATTTTAAGCATAAATACGGAGTTATGCTTAGGCTAAGGCTATTGTGATTAAGCAGACTGTATTTCTCTCTCATTTGAATGTTAGTATAAGCATTCAAGTGATTTTGTAGGGAAAAAAAAACAACAAATGAACACCTATGATTTCTGGATTCTGTTCCTGGCCTAGCCAGATGACACAGATCAAATTATTTCTGGAAATTACATTCTCAATAAAATGAAAGGAATGCTGCTGATCTCCTTTGTAAAACACTTTGCAATCTCTTGAGCATCAGCAGTAAACAAGAATATCATTACATCGTAAGGCAATGTACTGAACTAAGCCGTTCAAGTAGGAACACAGAGGCTCAGTCATTGAAACTCTAAGTGCTCTTTAACTATTGGGAATAATTGCTATAACAAATAACTCCCCACTGTGTTCTCATTATCCACTCCTTTCATCAATACTTGTGTTTTGTAGAGGTGGGGATTGCATGCCATTTATCTCCTGAAGGGAGAGATCAGAAAGGTTTTAAGTTATTGGAGGTGTCACTGAGGTTCTAGCAAAATAAGGGCTGAGGTTAGGAAAATCTACAGATGCAGTCAAGTTTCCGATTGCAGAGGTATTTTGCTCTTCTTTCAGGAAAGCAGCTGGATACTGTATATTACACAAGCTCATGTACAAAGGAAAAGGTATGGAAATTAACTTTCTCTCTGGCTATGATAAAATACCAAGGGAAATTCATAGCAAATCTGTCTACTATAGTTAGTCCTGCAACAGAGCTATTACAGAAAAATAAATAGTGGCATTGGTCAAAAGAGAGTCAAGATGCTTTCAAGCTGGCTAAACAGACACGTATATCCTCCAGGGTTTTAGTGCACTTTGTCCCGTCCCTGCCAATCTGTTAAACTACTGATGCTTCACTGTATGAGGTCAGGAGTGGTGATTTCTCACATAATGCCAAATAGGCCAGAAAAGCCTGTAGCATTTGCATCAAAAATGCTTCCTAAAGAGGAAAAGGACTATGCAGAGATGAGGTGAAAGGAGGCAGTGGGGAGGAACTCATGGCATGCATGCAGAGGCTGCATGCAGAGGCATTGAACTTCCCAGTCTTTCCACTGTAGTAAAAGCTCAGCAAAAACCATGGCCCGCTTGACAGAAATGTTTTTGAGGCTGTGGATTCTAGCAACACTGACTTTAATCATCAGCATTTCAAACGGCTTTTGAGGGGACAAAAAACCATAAAATTGAGCAGGAAGTACTGGAGAATCACAGTGTATTATGGTCTAAAATGTCCTGGTGTAGAACCACACTGTCATCCCCAGATTTTATATATACCCTAATTTGCCATACTGAACCATCCAGAATTAATAGCACAGGTCCTTAACGCTTGAGAGAAATGAAGTCCCATAGCCAGCAGCCCAGGCTTCAGTGAAAAGCTGTAAAGGCTGAGTACAAAAGCTGTGTCTGTACTCACAAACTGAAGCTTGACCATCCATGCTGTTGCATTGCCAACATGCTTGCCAGCACAGCTTTTATCCAGGATACCTACCGTACCCTGAAACTATTCCCAGGCCCTGTGTAATACTCGGGATGTGTCAAAGTGCATTCCCAAAAAGTAGCTTAGACATAGATGTCGGTGTTGAAATAGGAGTCAAGTATTTTTGACAGTAAGAGGGTTTGATAGCATGACTTTAGCCAGAACATGCCAGTTGGTTTATTGGAGAGAAGAGTCCCTGGCATTTTTTTATTTACTAACAAAGATGTGTCCCAGTAGCAAAGCTTTCTCAGGTTTGCTGTTGAGGTCCTGTCCAAGGCAGAGCCAACCAAAAAGCATGTCATGAAGGACAGATTCAGGAAGCCTATGATGCTGTTGTGTTTAGGTTTTGGGAAGCTCTCAGAGATGAAGAAATAAGAAAAAGTTGACCTAAGTAATCAACATTACAACTGGAAGAAATGACATGATTAATGAGTGGGGGAAAAAAAAAAAAAGATAATGAGAATTCTTTACTGAGAATGTTATCCAGACCCTAAACTATTACACTTTTGTGCTAAATGTAGCTTACTCTGGCTGTCTGTGTGATAACCCTGTAAAGACTATGTCTACGAACAGTAAGTTAAACTGGTACATGCAGTGATGAGAAATGAGCTTTTTTAGTTCCAGCAAGTAATTTCTCTAACACAAACAACTATGTTGTTTGATACAGAACTTCTTGGGAATGAAGGCTAATTTGATGAAGGTGAGTAGATGATAAAGATTTCAAGTAAAGTCTCAAAAATGTTCAGGAAAAAATACACTTTCTTTCAATTCCCTCCTTAAATTCTATAGGTTGATAGCATGATGAATACACTCAATCCCCTTAACCAAACTCACAATAGTTTGGTACAGGCTCCAAAGGAGGTAAAGGCCTGAGCTGTAGCCAGGCTAAGAGCTCTAGAAAACACACAAAGGAGTAGAGTGACCCAGTGGGCACCGATGCATATGAGCTTGGAACACCAATCATGGGATTAACACATGAATTATGGGTGGTTTTTCCAACACCCGCTTATCAAGGAACAAAATTGTGGGTAGAAGGAGTCTCGTGCATACCTTTCCCACAATATGCAACATGACTATGACCCAACCACTTCACCCCATAAATACGACAGCCTAAGTGGGCCGCCTTTGAGCTTTCCCTGCTAGGTAGCGTGGCTGCATGGAGGTGATCTCCCCTTGAGCTGGGACACCTCTCAAGGTTGCTCCTCGAGGCAGAGACCTTCCACCAACGGCAGATCTTTGGATGAGCCCAATTTGAGTTCTCTCTAAATTGCAACCGGATGGCATGCAAGGTGACTCTCTCCTCCAGCAGGGATGCCTCTCAAGGTTTGAGTGTCGTTACCTGGGACTAAGAGATTCTTCCTTGCCCAAGGCAGAGAGATCCCTTACCTGCAACAGATCCTCGGTAAGTGACTGACAACATGCTGAATCAATGTAATTATTTCCATTAGACATAAACTGTTGTCCAAGTCTAGACAAAGATTGGAGCTAGCCACACCTAAGCTCCACCAGGAGTTTAGAAAACATGGTTGTCCACTTTGAACCTCGTGACTCAACAGGAGGGTCTCCCTTACTCTTTTGCATCTCTGGTCTCTGTGTGAATCATTCTAAATCAACTCTAACTTGATTTTCCTTTGTATGTTTCTTCCATGTAGTAAGTAACAGAGTGAACCTTGCAATCAAACTTTGTTAAGTCACACTTTTACAACACCATATTTAAAACACTTTTGCTAATACCTTTGATGGTGATTCTTTAAACGATCTAAATCACTCATCCATGACAGATAGATAGTGAGACTAAAGCAAAGAAAATACCTGACCCTCAGGTGCCTGACAGCCTGGTGAATATGGTATCTTCTGAAATACTGGATAAAAGTCTCAGTGTCAAAACTTATCAGCCTGTGTACAAAATAGAAAGTATCTCTCTCCATGTAATTAGAGAGAAAATTAAAAATTATTTAAACCTGCTTTTTTGGAGGGAGGAGGGAATAATTTGAATATGTATTTGCTGTCAAACACCTTTCAGAAACAGATGGAGTGATAATTTTTAAAGTAACTTCTTAGGATACCTATCAGTACAGCAGTATTTTCCCTTTACAGGCAACACCTTTTCATCCTATCATCTATATGATTTTGCATCCTTACAGCAAACACAGACTTCTTTCATCTAATGAGCCATCACCTTGAGATACCAGATCAAAACAGAATCCACACATTCTCACAGAGTATAATCCAAAACATACTAAAATTTAAGAGGAATTTTTTCAAGTGAGTTTCTTGATTTTTAGATCAGAACAATGGTCTACAAATCCAAAGTCAAACTCTCTTCCTCCTTCTAGGCTAGAATCACAAGATCATAGGATAATTCAACTTGGAAGGCGCATCAGGAGGTCTCTAGTCCAACCAGCTTCTCAAAACAGGGTCAGCCTGGGGGGCAGACCAGGTTACTGTCTGCAGCTGTGTTTTGAAAAACCTCCAAGGATGGAGACTGCACAGCCCCTCAGGATGAGTTGCACCAATGCCTGACTTTTGTGGAGAAATTGCCTTTCATTATTCCGGTTGGAATCTCTCTTGTTTCCAGTTACACCCATTGTCTCCCATCCTTTCACCCTGGACCAATGTGAAGAGCCTGGTTACATCTTCTTGATAACCTTCTTGTAGGTACTAGAGGTTGATCATGGGTGTCCCCAAACAAACACTTCTTAAGTTGCACAATCCCACCACCTTCCTGCGCCAAGCAAGTACGCCAGCCCCTGAGCACCTTGGTGACCCTCCACGGAACTTACTCTAGTTGATCAGTCTTTTATGTACTCAGGGCCCAAAACTGGATGCGATAGTCTAGACATAAGCTGAGTGCCGTGTGAAGGGGGATAATCCCGTCCTTCGGTCTGCTGGCTCTGCTCCTGTTCATACAGCCCAGGATGCTGTTGGCCCTTGCTGCTGCCAGAGCTCACTGCTGACTGGTGACCAAGGACGTTGGCCACAGAGCTGCTCCCTAAGCAGTCAGTCCCCAGCCTGTACCACCGCAAATGGCTCTTCCTTCTTATGTGCAGGGCATTTGTCCTTGTTGAATTTCATCAGGTTCCTGTTAGCCCATTCCTCTACCCTGTCTGAATCCCTTTTGTGGTAACTCAGCCTTGGACTGTATCAACTGGTACCATCAGTTTGGTGTCACCTGACAACTTGCTGAGAGTGCACTCCATCTCCTCCTTCAGGTCATCTGTAAAGAAATTAAACTGGACAAGTCCCAGGAGAGATCCTGAGTTACCCACTTGTCACTGGCCTCCAGGTTGAGTATGATCCATTAACCTCTACTCTCTTCGTCCAACCATCCAAGCAATTTTTTTGGCCATCCAGTTGTCCATATCTAACTCCTCCTTCATCTCAGTCTTTCCAGAGCAGGAAGGCAGTCTCCTTTTGGGGAATTTGATAGCACTCAATTAAAAAGAAAATCTTGACCCTTATTTAGACCTCCAGGTCTCACCACAGCACAGCTAACAATAGCAATAAATGCCAGAAGTGATGATCTTAACTATCCAAAGGATTTTTTTGTCATACTGATGGTCTGTATTGAGTCAAAACATTTAGAATAAGAAACATACCTGGGGTACTTACAGACAATGATTTCTGAAGTCCCCGATAGAGCACAAACATCACTATCTAGGCTGTAAGTAGAGTATTTGACTCTAGATGATATCGAGTTGGTGGTAAAAAACAGTTCTGGCTGCCCAGGCTTGATGATAGACAATTCAGCACATTGCTTGAATAGCTAGGAGCAATGCCAATTAAAGTGAAATTCTCCTGCTCTAACATTGTCTTACAAACCTTGTAAACAAACTGGCAAATCAAGAAACAGACTTCACTGAAATATTATGGTGTGCAGGTTTCAGAGGAACTTTGGAGGAAATTCTTTAAAACTTCATTAAAAAATACACCTAGTATCGCAAAGCATTAAAAATATTTTTTAGGCAGCTGGTTAAAAGGAGGGTAGCCAGGGGAAGTATTATGTGTTCAGATTAAAGTCCAGAGCAGAAGGTTCATGTTGCTGGTTCCATTACAGAAATATCCCCAGCTCTATCAAAAAAGTCTGTTTCTAAAGGGAGCTCTTTATTCGCTGTGTTGAGATGGAAACACGAATTTGATATCTATGAAAGGCCAACAGGGTTAGCAAGAAAACAGAGAGAGAAAAAGGACAGAAGTAACCTTTACAAAGCACTTCTGCATCTGATACTGTTGAGTAGACTTGGCTGAATAATCCTCCTCAGATATTATTCATCTATGTGAATGCTGACTTTTTTCTCCCCTATTTCTGCCAAATAAAGATTTGTAAATAACTCTTATTTGCACGTAGTCTTCCAGTAATATTGCAAATGTTGACCATCATCATTTAAGTGTTTGCAAAGTGATTCTTTTTTCTTTCCCCACTCCCCCCCTCCTTGTTTCCTGCCAGATGCAACCATAAAAGAAATTCAAAGGGATGGAGCGAAAATGATATTCAAGTGTGTATTTTCTTGGAAACATTATGAGGAGGCTGTAGCTTCTGCAATGGGAGTAAGCGGTCTGAGGCTTAAGAAGCACATTAAATGGCTAACAGCAGCAGAAGTGAAAGCTCTGGACATTACGCACGCAGACTCTGATGTCTCCCAGGAAGGCTGGGATCATTAGTCCTGGTTCACTGCCTTAGAGTTGGAGGTTCCTGATGAAAAGGACATAACACCAGGCTCAAGCTGAGACTAATGGGAAACAATACGCATCTGCAGACTCTGATGTTACTAATCCAGCTCCTGCTGAGGATGAACAATTGGAGCAAGGGAATATTCCTGAAGCACTGACAAGCTGCAATCGAGGATTAGAAAAGCCCCTTAATGTCTGAATTTGTAATATGTCTCCAAGTTGGCATTATAAACAGTTGCCCCATAAAGCAAAGAACCTTTCTTCACTCAGGAGTATTTTACAAAAAACCACAAGTGTTGGGCTTTTGGTGGTGGTGGTTTCTTTCTTCCCTTATTTTTTCCCTGCTGAGTTTGGTAGGAAATTTGATGGGAATATTTGTATCAGCTGCATATAAATTATGCAGGAAGAGGCCTGACACCTCAATACAGTAATTTTCAAGTCCAGTACATGTAATTTAGTGATATTTTATGTCACCACACACTCCCATATGCAGTGTCTTCTTGAAGGCTCAATGCAATCATGCTGAAAGCATACAGGAAAATCCTATCATGGAACAACTTCAGCATACAAACATCCTTCTTGTTGTGTAAATTAAGTTGTTCCAGATAGCATCAGCACCGAAATTTGATTGTCTGTACCCCTACATTACTAGAAAATCTCTGGCATATTTTTGGCTCAATCTAACTACTTCTCTCCCAGCCAATTTGTAGGCACTGTTCAGGAATTAGCTTGGGCAGTGACCACTTCAACAAGCATTTGGGATGTGTCCACCTGTTTTGGAGAGGAAGAGTTCAATAGTGTGGCCAGAATATTGCAACTGGCCTCAGGGAAGAAGCCACAAGACCACTCAGCATGCTGGTGTAAACACGGCCCGGTCGTCCGAGGTAACATCTAGTGCAGTCCCAAACCCTTTGTAGTTTCTATTACAGTGGTGGAGCCATCTGGAATCAAATTAATCTGAGTTTACCAACTCTTTGGTTCAACTCAAACAGAAGATACAATCAAGGTAAGTCAACAAGCCTGGCACTTGTCTTCCTCCAAAACCTAGCAGAGGATTAAGCCAAAACTCCCAGGCAGGACCTAACATTGTAACGATGTTGTAGGTGTGATGATCTGTCTTTCTATTTGCAGGCACCTACATTTTTTACACTGGAATATGAGCTTTTGAATACTGAGGTTCTGCCTATTGAAAAAAGTCCCATTTCTTCTAGTTACTTTTCACAAATGATATGAGGATTCTTGGAGGTCTATGCAGTACCTAAGAGCATGGGTTGAGTTGTTACTACCCAAGGATATAGGATAGACAAATTTTTTAGGATAGGTTATGTTTTTAAGATGTCAGATAAGTTTTTTGGGGAAAAAATAGTCTCTTTTCTTCCTGTTACTTAGTCTCAGGTTGTGACAGCTTTCAGGGAAAAAGTACATTCCATGTGGGTTTGGTGAAAACACATCACAAAAAAACTCCTTTGCAGCTCCAGTTAACAGCAAAAGGCAATAAACAGATTCAATCTGTTGACTCAACTCAGCTGAATTACAAGCCTGTAACAAAATATACAGTCCAGTTTGTTTCCTCCTTCTTTCTCAGTCTCAGAATTGAAATTTTACATTGTTCTATAGAACACTTATTTTCCATTATTTTTTGTAATGTGTGGAGGATTTTTTTTTTTTTTTTTTAAATTATGAATGCTGTAGCACTGTGGTAACAAATTATCCCTACTCATTTTGATAAACAAAGGATATTCTTTGCAATCTTTATTAAAGAATGAACACTTAAGGAGAAAGTCGAAACAGAAAGACTGAATAACTATTAGGTACATTTGATGAAAGTTCGAGATTACAAATCCTACTTTGTGTCCTCTTAAAGGGAATTAATTCTGCCAAATATACATCCTGAACTCCTCTTTAGAATCAAGCTGTGATTCATCTTCTTCTAAAGTAGACATCTAATATAAATCAGAAACTAGTTCAACTAAAAACATTTGTTGCAGACATCTAATTTCTCATAAAAAGATTAAATTAAGGGAGTTGAATTCCATCCTTTTCAACTAAATTTCTGTACGTTGACCTAGAATCTTAGTTGTACAAACCAATCTGCAACTCCTTTTAGGAGATACGCCCATTTGTACATATTGAATATCTTGCCTTTTTTTTTCTCTCTCTCCTTACACCAGTGACATCAAAAGGTAAAAAGTGTAGATCAAAGCTCCTGCTGAAGATCAAAGATAAAAGCAAAAAGAAATTCAAGAGCCACTGTCAGTTTTGTAAAATCACGGGTGGAAAAAGATCATCCCCTTTTTTCCCTTCAATATCAGGGAAAGCTGATAACCACCCACAAAAAATCAAGGTTCATATCTGAACCAGTTACAACAAACTGATGGGGTCTTTGTATTCTTGTCCTTGAAGGTTTTTTCCTAATTTTTTTCCAAATTCAACCTGTGTAGTGGTTTGGAGCACATATACACTTTTAACAGCTACGGTATCCTGTGGCAAAGAGCTGCACAGCCTAACTATGTAGTGTGTAAGTAAATACCTTTCTTCTTTGTTTTGACCATCCTACCTGACAATTACACTTGATGCCCCCTTGTGTTGGGAGAGACAAGGAAGAAACATTTCTTCATTTTCTTCCTGCCACTCAAGATTTTTAGAAATGTCATATTATTCTTCAAGTGTTTTCTGCTTTTTTTTTTTTCTTTTTTTTTTTTTGCCCCCAGGCAAAAAAACCTTGTCTATATGATAGTCTGACATTCCTGTTCCCACACATTCTTCCTGTTCTTGGCTTCTCCCAAAAAGACAGCAGCAGTAAATTCTTTATGTGGGGTGAAATAGGAAAACAGCACAACAAAAAGAAGAGTCAATAAAAATATTCTGTTGTGATAAAAGCGTCTAAGCATTTTGAGATTAAAAAATATTAAAGCAGAATGATGGCAAAGTAAGAAACAGAACACTTTTTCACCTTTCTCTTCCTGAAAAGGTGTTAGATTCAAAAGAAATATTTCTTAAGTTGTTTTGCTTCTCTATTTTCTACTCTTTCACTTTTTTATATTAGCTGGGACTTGAGGCAAAGATGCTGAAAAAATTACATAGGGAATATGAAAAGCAAGCATTGTGATATTTGAGATTCTAGCAAGAGAAAAAAATTGTTATAAATTTAATCAGACACATTATAACTACAATATACCTACCCTAGTTTTTGATATTCAAGAATTTCATGCTCCAAGAATTCCTGCTAACCCCTGTGCCCCACCCCCCCCGGGCCCATCCCGACTCCCCCCCGGCCCGGCGGGACCCTTCGATGTGTGTTGGGTAGAGTAGCCTTGTAGCCAAGTGTCTGTGCCGTAGACGAGCCCGTACTGCTGGCGGGAGGGGGGGGGGGGGGTCCCGGCCCCGGGGGGCG
>JAVJGG010000017.1:25377865-25419098 GCA_035590195.1 Aviceda cuculoides
TGCCCCACCCACCCCAAAGCATGATTTTAAATTAATTCAGACTAATTGCGTCAAATTAAGGTGAGGATTTTCCAGACAGATTGCTGAAACCGGGAAAAAAAATGTTAGGTAAATATAGTTTGCTTCCACTCTGGACAACTAATACTAATTTTGAATTTTAGATAGTTATCTGGAGCAAACCTTTTTTCAAAGGAGCAGACTCTCACATCAGTAAGACTCTTGTTCTAAAGCCCTGGCTGCTAGCAACAAAAGCAACTTTAAAACCTCAGCTGTCATTTTTTTATAGAGTAACTATGCATAATTCTTCCATTGCACAAGAAATAACATTGATAACAAACTTTATGATGCTTTGTAGGGAAATCCTAACTAAGGTAATGAAACACAGTATTGCTGGGGAAAGCAGATTTAATAATTTTACAATTTTAATAAAATTTTAAAAAGAAGACTTGAAAATTTAAGAACATTTTTACATTATCAGAACCTTTATCTCAAAATGACTTTTCATTTGAAAGCACTAATTCAAGAATCTTCAATGATAATTTTTTTAAGTAATTTCAAATTACTTAAATATTTCAAATTACTCAAATTTATTTTTAATTAAAAGTTTTAGTAGATGAACACTGATGAGATTTGGGGTTTTTATCTCACTTCAACACAAGCAAAAAAAACCCCCAAAACACAAAAGCATTTTCTACCAGTCCTAAGATGCACTCTTAAAAAGGGTGTGAAGGGGTAACACATGGAAAAAACCAACCTTCCCTTCTTATTGCCCCCAAAATCCAGAGACCTGTTCTGTAACACAATAACTTTATGGCAGCCTGTTACTGTAATATTTAAGATTTAAAGCATGCAAACAGTATAACTGTTAGCTTTTGTCAAAGTTAATAATACGATGGGACAGTTTCCTTGAAAATCTAACCACAGGTTTTGAACTTTCTCAATTATCAGAGCATACTCACATTCCTGTGCAAACATAATGGGGAGTTTGAGGTAATACCCCCGCAAATTACCTGTGATTTTTCTATTGATACTTACTCTGTTTCACTGACATTCAGGACCCAGTTCTGCATTTCTCTTCTCTTGTTCAGCTTTTACAACACCAAAACCACATCACTCTTATTGTAGAAATGCTGGGTTTGAAGTGATCCTAGATGCAATAGAAAAAAAAAAAAAATTGGTTCCTTGCCCTTTATTGAACTTGTAATGTGAAAGAGCACAAATGCTATGCATAAAAATAATACACTGATTGATGGCAATGATGTGGACTGAGAATCCTGCTAGCTGTAAAAATCAGTGGCTTAATTCCAAAATTTCTCCTTCTCAGCTTCAGTCCCATTACACCTGATTGATTACACCCAGGTCAGAAAACATAGACACTTTTGTACTTGTCTTAGCCTGATATTCAGGTAGTAAATATGATGAACACTGTAAAATGGTAAAGTCAGGAATAGATTTCATTGCCTGATTATTTTTATGTTGGCAAGTATTGTTCACTGTCTGTATTTCATAGGAGTTGCTTGGAGAGGGAAAAGTTAGGTGCAAGATTATTCATGGGAGTGATTCAGTTGTTGAGTAGTTCTGCTAGGTATATAGTGTATATAATTAATGAGCTAATGCAAGCAGATCCTGGGATATTCTTATGCAAATATGTGCAAATAATTATACTGACAGAGCAATATTAAAAGCAGGAAAAAAACTGCTCACTGGAGTCTAGCCTTTCATGATTATGAACCACGAACCTCAAAACTAAAAGACACCAGGTTGTCTCAATCTGCTCTCTAATGTGTGACTTACAGATTGTAAAATAATGTAATATGATACCAATTGGGAATTGAAATTATTTTCCATTTTTATCCCATTAAATAAGTTAATTTCTTTTTGCATGCTGTCATGTTTTCAGATTGACCAAATGCATTTAGTACAACAGTCATGAATTTAGAAAGCAAAATTTGGCTTCTTCATGAACTCTTCTTTGGATTCTCCAACGATCCTTTTGTAAGACATGAGTCACCAAGACAGTTTTGTTTGTTGTATTGGTTTTTTTTAAATTTCTATCTGAAATCAATAAATACATAAAAGTAGAGAATCATGGATATCAAAGAGCTTCAAAAATATACCTAGCAATTAGACATCTGAAAAGTTTTGGCAAAATTCTGAACGAATAATCATTGCAAAATGAATCTACTAACTGGTTAGGATCCAATTCACTTTTCCTGTGATAATTTTTTCAATAAGATTTTTCTTTCTAATTGTCTTAAAAAGAAACAACCAAACCTAAACAAAATATTTTGGTTTGTATTTTCTTGACAGAAAAAGTTTCCAATTTTACTTGCCAAAACCCAACTATTTTCTGGTTTAGAATTTCTCTGTGGAAATTTTGATCAAATGAGAATTTTCAGAGGTAGCTTTAGTTCTGTCAAAAAGTTATTTAACACTTGAGAGAGGAGGAAATAATCAAACCTCTTTATTTTAGCCCCAAGTATCACTTTCAAGCGTTCTTGGATCATCTCACATTCAAAAATTATTATCTGATGTTAGGTGCTTGAGGCAAATGACTCCTCTTGGAAAACAGGGTCATTCCAACCATCTCATTTTCCTTCATGTGTATCAGGATTTACACATTAGTCAGTATTTGGCCACAGGCAGGTGAAATAAGACAAAAAGCCAACACTGGGAGAGGCATCCCAAACTTTCCTGAAACTTGAACTCAGCCACGCCACCTTGCTACCGCTGCACCTCCAACGTTGTGGTCCATGACACGCGTCCTCATGGTTTCCTAATCTGGAGACAAAACAATGTCTAAAAACCTCTGCTGAGAAGCAAGGCGTATAAAAGCCCTTGGTACCAGTTAAAACATTTACTCCTCTTGCTACTTCCTTGAGGGAGGATGTTCCCTGTGGTTGTTGTACTCCTGGGTGCCTTAGGCTCCAGGATGAGTAAATCAGGAAACAGATGAGAAATCTCTCTCTTCATCCTGTCTAGGATCCATTCGTGACCTTTGTCCTGCCCCAACTTGGTGGCTTTGTGGTTTTGTCTTTTTGTCCATGTATAAAGCCCCTGAAAAGTCATTTTCATTTGGGTTTTCCATTTTCATGCCACTACGCTTTCTTTATTTTTATTTACTCGGGTTTAGGTTTTTCGGATAGGCCCCCATCAGTCTCTGAACACATTTACATAATTTAAATACAAAATGCAAACATGCTGACTAATGTCTGCCTTAAATAGACTCTCTTAGGATAAGATAGACATGTTCCCTATCACCAGCCCCTCAGGCAAAAACCTGAGAACATAGATGAGCTTCATGCAGTGCCCTACAAGTTGATAGATTAAAAGCTGGTTTGGGCCAAGGGGGGGAAGCAAACTCCAAAGTTCAGAGCCCCGCATTGATGATGCCTAGATTGAAAAGCTAGTCTGAGTTAAATAGGGCATTTTGGGAAAACTCCTAGAGTTGTTAAAGCTGCTCATGGTATTTGAAGTACTCTCTCAGGTTGGGGCAGGTCCCCATATCCTGGAGTATCATGTAATATACACCAAATGCCTCATAGCTAAAACTGTTTCCAGGCAAATTTTGGTGAGCTCAGGAGGCTCAGAATGCCACCCCTACTGTGACTGAGAAGGTAGGAAAATGCCCTACCTTTAATCAAAACGAATGATCCCTCCACAGCTCCTCGTTCTATGCAGGTAAAATAATATTTATTGTCTTTCTCTTCCTTCATTTCTCCATGATGTGGTTTTCAGACAGCTTTTGCTTCAGCCTTATTCGTCGAGGGACTCATTTCATTTGACGCCTGTCTTTTAGGTGGTTAAAGTCTACTCTGAAAGAGTTGTCAGGTTCCCTCGGTTATCCATGCAGCAAACATCTCCAGAAGGGTGTTCACAGCATTTCCCCAAAACAACTTTCCAAGGTGAGATGAGTTGAATCTTTCTCCATTAACCAGAGGGCGAGACTTGATGGCAGGTTCAGATCAGAGGTGAACTCTTAGATGGTTACAGTTAAGTAGGATGAATCCCATGGCATTTCTGGATAAATAAGGAAGGGGCTTATTCTGGAAGGTCATGAAGAGCCCCACACCAGAGTGACCTGTTGGTATCTGATAATTTTGAAGACAGGGCTTAGGCACTTTGCAAACACCTTTTAAAGCAGTGTCTCTCTCCGATATATCTAAAAGGCTTAGAAAAAGGGAGAAATGGAACATTAATTATACTCAAGAAATTATGATACAGATGTTGAAAACTAGACAGCCTAAGTCTTGGCAAAAATAGACATTCCCATGTCAAAGAGAACATCCAGAAAGCTTTCTTGTCAGCATGGTTTCCTTCTGCAAATATAAAAAACCTCAGGCACACCCTTGGAGAAATTTAACACTAAACACATTTAGACATATCTTGTGATATGAACTGCATCTTTAATGGCTTGTCTATTAATCTTTTTTAAGGAACCTTTTAGGCAGTAAATAAATGAAAGCAAGACTATATGATTTAGCCAGTAATAAGACTGTAATAGTAAGACTATAAGAATAGTAAGTTCTAGTGGCCACTGATGATTCTAGTGTCTGGTTTTGTGGTTTGCCTGGTTTTTGGTTTTGTTTGTTTGTTTGTTTGTTTGTTTTATTTTCTATTAGAACCTGACTTTTAATCACTACATTACATCTGCAGTGTTACAATTTGTTTTCTCTCCTTCATTTTCTTGAGCTGTTCTTCATCTTTCAAATTTCTGCTGCTGCTGAAACTAAGTGATCAATTAATTGTTTCTATATTTACAGCTATAGTTTTCCTAATTTTACTGTAAGTAAAAGTGTTTCTTGGTAGATTACTGAGATCACATCAGTACTACTTGAAACATTATAGGAATATTTATTCCAGCTTTGGTTTCCTCTGAATGCTATGTTTGGAAACGAGCATCACCATATTAGCACAGCATCGTTATTGTTTGGTCTTTGACAGGTATGAACCAAATTCCCCTGGAGTTAGCCTGCAGGGTTCCACACAAACAGAGTTTCACACAGACTCTTAAAATAAGGGAACAACTTTATGGAGGCTGGCAACTTTCGACTTGTCTGGTTAAAGAAATCAGAACAACTGCCTTCCTGATGATTTTATAATTCCACATGAAAAATTTTTGCTGTCATCATAAAAATAAGATTTTTTTTTTCCCTATTGCCTCTTTGAATAAAGATTAAAACCCATTGTGTGGCAAATTAGGCAAAGCAGATGAGTTCTGGTTCTGTTCATGTTTCTGACACACCCTGGGGAATAACTGCAAAAGCTTAATTCATCTCTATACACCTCATTTTACTCACTGCAATAAGTTATTTGTCTATCTCCCAAAAGTCTGAATTTCTTCATTGTTTTGAAATAATTTCAAAACTTTTCACAAACTGCTTTCTTGTTTCAATGTCTTAATTTAATTCAGCTTTCTGTGGATACCTTCTTCCCACTCTGAAAGAATTTGGGAGTCGGTTTACCTATCTTGAATCCCTGTCCTTTTCCCAACCCATTTTTTAATTTTTTATTTAGAAGGAAAAATTAATCTGCCCAGTAGGACATAGGAGCTGCTTTCCAAGTTAACTGCTGCATATATACAGATCCTTGTACTCAAGATGAGGAAAATAACAGCAGGTCAGAACTTCTCTGCTATCTTTCTGTCATTATTCTGTTACTTCTGGAGAGGACCTGTATCTCAGCTGGAGCTGTGGCTTCCACTTGTGTTGAGACCTTGAAAACTGATAGTCCAATAGCAAAGAAATTGCAGTTTAACAGCCTTCAATGCAAAATTACTATACCTGCCCAGAGCTCTCGGCACTTTTATGGGCAGATAAACCATACTGGAGTCCATACAGCTGCTGCCCTATTCCCCTTGACACTCAGATAATCAGCTTGAAACTAGTTTATTTCTGTTTCCATACACCCTTCCCCAATACCATCCTCTCAGTTGCAGCGAGGACATTCACAGTTACAGAAATACTGGTTGAAAGGCATCTCTTTGGAGGTCATCTCGGCCAACCTCCCACCTGAAGTAGGACTGTTACCAGCACTAGACCAGGTCAGCTACAGTTTTCTCTAGCTAAGCCTTGAAAAGTTCCAGGAAGCAAGATTTCACAGTTCTCCGAGTACCCGTTTTGGTGTGACATTGTCCTGACGAAGATAATGTCCAATCTGAATCTCCCAAGCTGCAATTTGAGGCTGTTGCCCTTTGTTACACTTTCTGTTACTAAGGTAAAGTTTGGATGTTGCAAAGAAAAGTTTGGTCCCGTTCCCTCAAAGCAGTCCAGGTTCCTTCCTTCTCTTTAGGAACACAGGGAGGAGGCAAGAGAAATAGGTAGAGTTTAGTGCTGCTTCTCTGGTGGCTTCTTCTTGGGTTAAGCCTTGGTGAAGTGCATAAACAAACCATTTAAAATTTCTGAAAGCAGTTTAAATGTCTTAAATGACTCCCTGGGTATCAAGGTAGAAAAACTCTGGAAAAGAAGTTTCCTGGGGTCCTGTGTTGTCAATTATTTCAAGTTCATGTAACTCAAAAGAGAAAAGAAAAACATAAAGCAGCAGCTAGAAGTTAGTCAAGCAAACAAAGACATAGATCTGAAATAATGTCACTTGCTCAAAACTGGGACAAATTACCAAAGGATATGATAAATTCTTCACTTTCTTGGAGACCTCAGGTTAAAATCATCAGCCTTTCCTGGAAAAGTGCTTTGATTGCACGCAAGCTAGCAGATTTAAGACCAGAATTGCATAATAAACTTCTAATTTAGAAAGCCCCAGGCAGATATATCCCAAAGGTAATTTGTCCTGCCCACTATAACTCTTTCTCTTAAGAACTGATTATTATTTTTTAAAGTGACTACTTTTCTACAATGACTATAATTGGAACCCAGAAAAGCAGGTTTGCTTGGATACCTCAGCATACATGGCTAATGCCAATATAAAACTCACTAAGTGTTGATTCTTTTTCTGTTTTGTATTGCTTGAAATAATAGTAACGATTGAAAAAACCTGAAACACAGGAGCGTGAAGTGATTTATCAAAAGTCACAGAACAAGCAAATGTTAACAACAGGACCCAGATCAACTTAATCCATTTTGAAAACAGCTAGAGCTACAGTGCAGATAAGCCTCCAGGTGGAATGAACCATCTTACTAGGGAGTTGGTATTACATTGCAGCTCTACCCACTTGTCAATGTCCCCATTAAAAAAAAAAAAAAAAAAAAAAAAGAAACACACCCATAAAACCACAAAAAACCCAAAAAAAATAAAAAAATATCTATTGATCTGTTAGATTAGGCAGGTCTGTGATATCAGTAGAGGCTCAGCTTGAGAACTCAACCTGAAGACATAAATCTTTAGGATGTTAAGCTTCATTAGTTCACTAATTGTATAACTACTTGTTACTGCACCACAACGTAGAAGCTCCTCAGAGCTGGACCCGCAGTGAGAAAGGCATGTATCAAACAAGAAGTGTAAGGAATTTTTTGATTTTGCAACTAGCTTTTATAATTGCCATTACTAAAAGGTATCTCAGGAGAGTGAATAGAAAGAATAACCTGTGTTCATATATAATTCATTTACAAGGGAGTTTATTTATTTCTTTTAATCAGAAGGATGATAGTTTAAGTCTAAGAATGAATGCAGCTATATACTAGTATAAAGATGCTGCATAAGAGTATTCCCCTTTTGGGAGCAAACCATATTGGATAAATAGTTCTATTACCATGCTCCGGCTCGGGAGGTTGCCCTGATGCAATTACACTGGTATAATTGGTACTGCTTTGGTGTAAAGGCAAGGCTTCATTGTGGATAATTTGTTGACAAAATGATTAATCATTTATCATTTGACAGTTAATCTGGAAGTCTATTAATTCACTTCTTACTCCTCCCCAGCCTCTATCCGCAGCACTCGCATATCCACACCCCACTCTGTACCAATAAACCAGGCTGGTGGGTTACTTGCAGTCACCGTGGGGAACTGAAATCTATGTCGCTTTTAAACTCACTTGCCTAGTACTGGAGAGTCCAAATCTACCTTTTTTTTAATTTTTTTTTTGGCCTGATTTTCCGTTTTAATATACAGCTTTCAAGTCTGATATATTTGGCACAAAAACTGGCCTCCTAACCTCATCTTTCAAGCTGGTGTATGAAGAAATATCTGACCAATCAGGTTCCAGTCACAAGCCCTATGAAAATGTAATATTTCTCAGTATGTGGATAGAAGTTAGTAGTATTTCCCTTTATGTTTAAATGGCTCTTTAACCACTTAGAGATTAAGTGGTGAATATAAAGGGGGAGACCAAAAAAAAACTTTAAAAGGTGTTAAATTTATCATGTGCCATAAAAGAAAAGATATCTAATAAGCCACCAGTACTTCTTGGGTGCTTTTTCAGTTTCGTTTTACACTTTTGAGATTAAAAGATACATGCAAAAATATGTACAAAGTACCTTTTAGAAACTTTGGAAGAGGTCAAGGAGAAAATAGCTGGATTTCAAAAGCTGAACTTTTCAAGGATTTTCTCTGATTTCTCTAAAACAAGATAGCCTCCTCCTCCTCTTAATAGTTCTTCAATGCCTTTTTGGTAGCCAAAATCTTTGTTCTTTTTTTTTTTTTTTTTTTTTTTTAAGCAGCTTTGTAAAAGAAGAACTAAAAATTAATTATGGCTATGGAACTTTTGCACAGAAGAGTTTAAAAAGCACAGACGTAAAGAAGGGAAAAAGATGAGGGCCCATTTATCTTATATTGACAGGACTAGCTTCAAAAGATGACCTTGAATCGTAATCATCCTAATGAGCTGAAAATATTTCACTTTAACAAGTGAAACTATAATCAAATCAGTTTCTGAAAGCTCTACTAATGAGCATTTCCTTTGATGAAAACATGGTTCACTGTCTTAGTCTGCAGGAGGTGCACTACAGTAAGAGGCCAGCTCATGACAACTCATTAGCTGACCTGGGGAGAGACTAATTTGAATGCTTTTGATAAAAATTTCAAGGCTTTTTACTTAAATTACAATTTATGCACTTTTATAAATAGTCTAATTTTTATAAGTTGGGGGAAACTGGTTAGGAAGACTTCAAAGTCATGGAACAAAGTTTGTTTACAACATTTATTCTGTAGGATCTACAGAACTTTCAGGGGAGAATATTTTTAGCTAGTACTTTTTTTTTTCCCCCATAAAAAACAAATGTTCTGAATTCAATCAATTCTTATGTTTGTTTATACATAGAAGAAGAGGTCTGCCCTCCATAGCTCCCTTCTTTCCTGACTGATGAAAACACTTTAAACTGTATAGCATTTAGCACTGGCAATATTTAAAGTCACTATTATTTACTGTGAGCTACTATATCAATTATCTCAAGAAAAACAGGCTTGTCTCATTAAGAATCTCAGTAATTCATTCAATTTCTTTAAACTAGCAGCAGAACTTAAATGAGAACTGATTACACAAATCTGGTTTACTACCGTACAGCCCCCCTCCAGGGGTTATTCATTAGGATTATTCATCGTTTTAACTCCTACTTTGCTCAACACAGAGAAACAGTTTTCTGTTTTTCTTCCCTGCACGGCAGACTTGCTGTCAAAGCCGCACTTCACGCTGAAGTGTTCTTCATCTGTTTTAAGTTTCACTCCCAGTCAGATCTTGATTTTCAGAGAGTTTTCTTTTCCCTCTCTAGCACTACCTTTGCTCTAGACTTTTAAGGCTGTGCGACTTTTGTGTGTGTTATGTGTCAATGTGCTCACCTCAGCCTCTGTGTGCTGCAAAAAGTACGCCGAGACGTACTGAGTGTGCGACTTGTCACTATTTAATATATTATCTGTACTCTAACTGAAGAAGAGAACATGATTCTTCCAGTTCATGTTCCACTCGGTAGGTGACTTTTCTCTAGTGCTTTCAGCAGAATTTTATACGTCGCGTGTGGAGGTCCAGCATAAATCCATGCTGGCTGCTTGGGATAAACATTGCAGAGCTCAAAATATCTGAGATAAGCTCATTAGAAGTAGGTGCGGAACCAGCAGCAAAGCGCAATGAAAATGCACTTTATTAGCGTGTTGCAGCTGGAAGTTATGGTCTTGATTCAAAGCTTACTAAGGAGATGTTCCTGATGTCCCCCAATTTATACTGCTATTTGGGCAGGGTGTTTCAATGGTTGTAGTAATTTGGTGTTTCGTAGTTTTGGCGTTTGCAAGTGCTATCAGCAAAGCCAGTCTTTAAAAACTATCAGAATATGTAATAGAAATGGTGACATAAAAAATTGGCAAGGAAGCTGGAGTCAGTTTTTGAGCCGAATTATTCTTTTTATTTACAACCCTGGTGCTAACACAGAACCCAAACTGGTCTGTGCTTGGAAGGTCACTGAAATTAACAGTATAATGCTCCTGGTCCTCAAATGAAACAAAAAAGCCCACCCAAACTCAAACAACAGCAGGCCTTGATTTTGAATAATTTCCTTTTGCAGGAGGCCTCCAGGTATATTACTGAATTTGGACAAGGCAAAGCAAAGAAAGATCTCAAAGCTTGAAGTGGAACAGGGCATCATGGAGGAGTAAATACACTGCCTCATCTCTGCACAAGTTAACAACCAGAAAATGACAGGTGAAAAACTTAAAAAAATAAAACCAAAAAATAATCCATTGGACTTCAAACTTCCTGTCCTTCTGGAGATGCTTTCACAAAAGATATATATATTCATGGGAGATCCACAGGTTTGTTCTGTCACAAATCAAAGCTAAGAGTACAGCTTTAGATGGGTTTTACTTAAGTTTTTGTGCAAATCAACAGGATTGAATTAGTGAGAGTCAGGAGAGTTTATCACTTAAAAATTAAGCCAATGGTTGTAAGCTTCAACCATTTTTTTTTTTTAATCTCTTGAGCTCTACTAATCTTTGTGACAATGTTTCCATCAAGGGGAAAGGAAAAAAAAAAAAAAAAAGAACTTTTCTTGCTCCCCTGTAGGACTACCTACTTTTTTAAGTCCTTACAAACGTAAAATAGAAGCAGGGGTGGTTTGACAGAAGTGGGAGGCAAGGGAAAGAAAAAAATTGCCTAGAAGTCTCCAGTAGTTCAGGTGGTGAAGGTGATGTGATAGAGGTTGAGACTGCTGCAAGTAGGGGGATGGCATGAGCTCCTCTCTGGAGGGGGGGGAAAAGTGGACTTGCTAAAGACTCTGAGTGATGAGCCCTGTCAAATTTAGTTGCTGTGACTGAGGAATTTGCCGGCTTAGCCGTCAGCTGTAGTCATGGGCTGCAGCTTGCTGTTTTTTTACCAGAGGCAGCGGAATGGGTTTATGCTCCTAGAATATTAATTTAAGGTCCTTTGGTTTCAGTTTAGGTCTTGCTAAATCTGAGAGGGATTGTTAAATTGAGCCTTAAATTTGGATGTGCCGATTTTTATCGCTCCAGCATCTTCTTACAGTCCTCTTAGAGCTTTTGTTCCTCTTGCACCATTATACGTTATGGTGTGAAGATTATATTAGCTTCCCAGAAAAGGCATATTTTGAGGTAGGATTCTCTTAGTCATAAAGAGGAATCACCCACCTGACTGACTGACAAGATCTCCTTTTACCTTCCTTTTCCCCTTTCATTAAATAGTAATATAGCTACACATCCTTGTTTCTTGAGAATTGCACATTCAACTTTGGCAAACTCTTTGCAGCCCTCCACTGAATGTGCCACGGACGTAACATTGATATATCTGGTGGGAGATTTCAAGGGCTCTGAAGTTAAACTGGAAACCAGTAGCTCCTTGTTATTTCTTCAGGAGTTAATTCTAGTGATATCAAAAAGTGCTTCTTCCTTTGAGAGTCATGAGGACATGAAATAAAAAAACAAACATAAAGAATAAAAAGAAACTTGGTTGAAACATATTTCTAAATTTTTCTTTTTTCCCTTTGCAGAAGTCTTGGTGGGAGAAAAATCAAAGGATGGTAAATAGTGCTGGAAAACACAGTTACTTAGGAAAGCTTTGTGGCTGTCCCAACATCCAGCTGTTTCAATTAAGTGAAGGAACTGTTCATAAAACTAAGCAAGCAAACTCACCACAAAAAAGTAGAGTAGTAGAAATATTAAAAATTCCAATTTGTGGATTTTTTCATGAGAAAAAAAAAGTTTTATGGATAATTTAAAAAAATTGTTTATTGTACCTTTTTCCTTATTCTTTTTTACAATTTTGGCTGTGGCAGAGCCTAGAATATACCATCATGGGGTATCAAGAAAAAAATCCTGAATGTACTAGAAGCTGCAGAAACACTTAACAAAAAGTCAATGAGTGCTCAAATGGACACAGAGTGAGCATTTGTGTAATCTTTCATAAATCCTGATGTTCTCATAAATGTTAGTATAACAGAATATTCTTCCAAACATTTGTAAGAGACATCATTATTCACGATCTACTTTAAAAAAAAAAAAATCTTCGAAGGAAGAATCAGAAAGAATTATGCATGACTTGCACAGCTATTCATACAACTTGAATAACAAACATCAAATAGTTGCAGCAAACAGCTCATGAGCAATGAAATGTCTGAAAATTATTCATCAAAATAATTTTACTAACACTTAATAATCATGCTGGAAAAAAAAATCACAAGCAGCAAATAGAAATGGAGTGAGTCTGTGAGCATTTAAAAAAAAATATGCTACTGAAATATAGTCAGAGTAGGACATTTGATTTCAGGGACAGAGGATGGGTTCTGACAATGCTTCGTTCCTAAGACTATCATAGCCCTGTTAAAGCCAAGGGACTATTCTGAGAATAAATTTCAGCCTAAGGCTTTGATTTTATGACTCTTAGACAATCTCTCTTTTAAAGATGAAGCCAGCCAGGAATTTTCCTCCACCCTCCACCTGCTGCATTTTCATGGGGACATTTAGATGAAAAACTAAAGATGATGATATTATAACTTGCTGCTTTCTGAAAGGGATGGCCCTAATCCTGATGGTCTCCCCTTTTCTTCTGGCTTTATGGTCCTACATGTCCTCTTCCTTCCACCAGTCTCAATCCTCACTGAAAGGATTTACTTCTTAAGCCAGAAAAAATATAGCCCAAGAAGTGGCATGGATAGCTCTTGTTTTTTGACCATGAACATTAGTGCCAATACATCCGAAGAGAAGGCAGGCTGTAGTATAGGGTAGAAATTAGTGGCCGTAGGGAGGGGGAAAAGGGAATTCATTACAGTTTTGTGGGTGTTTTTTTATCATGAAGCTACAGTACAACATGGATATAGATGGGTATAAATAATGGTGACCATTTCTTCCATTGTAGGATATTTAAAAAAAAAAAGGTGTGGGGGGGAAGGCAAATGTTTTAAAAATGAGAAATACGTGAATTAATTCTGTCTTCACTCAAGGTGTTCAACACCTAGGATTATGTTACTAAGGCATTCTGAAATGAAAATCACAGAAAATAGTGCATAAAATGCGAATTATGCAAGAGAATGTTTTCCAAGTAATTGGAATTTTCCATTTGATAATATCAATATTAAAGCACAATGTATACAAATACAAATATATATGCAATTCTAAAATGTAGACATCAAAATATATCTGTTTATCTTTTAGAATGCAAAAGGACACATTAGAAAGTATATATAAATTTATATGTATATGTTCAGAATGAATTTAACTGAAGAAATAATTTTAATGCATAATTTCCACATAATCAAAATAAGACAGTAGAAATTACTTTTAAAGACTGCTTTCTACTGAAAGATGTTGAAAAATGAGTTTGATATAGTCTCAGACTGTATTTTCATCCGTTGAGGTCATTTGTCACAGAGAGAAAAGCGATTCAGCTGAAAATGTTGCTATGCTTTTGATATTTATATCTCTTCCGGCCTTACTCAAATTTCCAAAGTCTCACACAATTGTCGCCTGATGAACGTTCTCATTACTGCTTATTTGCAGTGTCTCTTCTGCTCCACGGCTAGTGTGTTAGATGGCAGTTAGCTGGAACGGTGATGGGAGAAATATTGGGTCAGGGATTGGAGGCAGAGGCCACCACCACGTGGCACAAGCCGAGATGAGTCGGAACCTGGTGGGACCTTGTCCTCCAGGTATCTCCTTTAATGCACACCTCCCTCTTTGCAGCTTAGCTCCGTGGCTTCTCCCCGGTTAGACGCTCTTCTGCTTTCCTCTCCACGCACTTTACCTGGTTCAGGTGCCTCAAAGCCTGAGAGAGAAGAAATTTCAGAGGTTTGCCTGAGGGTTTAAGGCAGGAAGCCACGTCAGGTAGAGCGTGCTGTCTGACCCAGCTCTAATGTTGTGGATTGCTGCCTGCAGGATGCCTGTAGCGTGTCTACAGGTGTCCGCATGGTTCTCTGAGCCTGAAATACAGTTTAGACCTTGTTAGTGGGAGCAGCACAAGGAGGGGACTCTGATTCAGAGAGCTGCTCTAAGGACAGAACACATCACTTCGAAACTTTCGGAAGAGGCTTTGCTTCGCTCCCTGCTTGTCCCGCTGTCCTCAGGACAGAGCTGTTTCCCAAAACACTTCTCATACTTAAAAAGAAGAAAAAGAAAAAATAAAATTCTTTTGTTTTGAACAATTTTCCCTGACAATTCTCTTCTCCTCGAAGAAAGCTTATTTTCTAAGCAAAAATTACATGTAAGTTTTGAAATTGTCATCTAAACTTATTCCAGAAAACAGTGTATTGGCTTTTTCACAACCCTATGGATTACTGTTTCTTTTAAGGGGCCATATGTAGTTAAATTGCAAGGGGACTGGACTCAACCTAGTATATGTTGTAACACCAGCCATTCCTACCTAATGTCACCTAGAAGATGAAGGAACTGAGAAAATAGATGATGTTTATACAGTGCTTATATGGAGCTTAAAATCCATTTTAGCTTACTACTTCTTAGTATTTAAGAATTTATTGATGGCAGACAGCCAGGCAGCACTAAAACTAACAGAAGAGGCTAGAATTTAGCTCACTGAAACAAGTCCTCAAGGTCTTGCAAATAACTCTGTTAGGAAAACAGTTCAAAGGGTAATGTACTGTTCCTCTGCCCAAATACTGTTTCTCTGCCCCCCAAATAAGACCATGGATTCCTTTCCTGATTCCTCTTTTCTTATGGAAAGAAACTCGCCCATGACAGCTAGATGCATCAGTCACATCCCCTTCAGCAGAGAGAAATGGCAGCTCATTGCTGAAAGAAATTTTCATGATATTTTCCTTATAATCTAAATTCATTCCCACTGCATGAATGGAATAAAACAGGTGGTTTCCATGGATCTTCCTTTCTATTGCAATACCTGATATGCTTGAGAGATTTCTGTTTCTTTAAAATTTATTCTGTTGATTTCTATAACACATTGTGTATCATTCAATGTAGTAGAAATGTTGAAAAGGTTAAGTCAGAAAGATGTGTGCTTATTTTTTCCTTTAAAGTGGTGATTAAATATTGATACACTCCTGTGATACACTTCTATACTTTTAAATCAATTTTTTCTGGCATCAAGTTATTCACATTTTCAAATCTCTTTTCCTGCTTACAGATGGAAACGGCTGTGGTCCTAGAGTAGGAAAACTAAACCCTCATACACCACACAGGCTCTCACATTCAGACCCTAGACTCATGTTCACTTTGTGTATAATAAATGCAATTTTAAGCCCTGTCACCTGTAGGCTGCTCTGTCAATGATCCTAGCTGAAGGTTAATTCTCTTACTTACAGATAGTGGAAAGGACTGTGTGAGTACTCTTCGCCTGCTTCAGTGAAATATAAGGTGTCCTCGGTATAATTCATGACAACAACACTTTTTAGCTCATTTGACTGATTTTGCTGTGACATAGATTAGGATAGATCAAGCTCCAGCAAGATCATGGAGCGGATCATCCTGGAAACTATGCTAAGGCACATGGAGAATGAAGGGGTGACTGGTGACAGCCAACATGCCTTTGCTAAAGGCAAATTGTGCCTGACAAATTTGGTGGCCTTCTACAATGGGGTTACAGCATTGGTGGATAAAGGAAGAGTACTTGACGTCATCTACCTCGACTCGTGCAAAGCATTTGACACTGTTCCACACAACATCCTTGTCTCTAAAATGGAGAGACATGGATTTGATGGATAGGCCACTGGTGGACAAGGGATTGTCTGGATGGTTGCACTGAAAGAGTTACAGTCAACAGCTCGATGTCCAAGGGGTGACCAGTGACAAGTGGTGTTTCTGAGGGGTTGGTATTGGGACCAGTGCTGTTTAACATCTTTGTCGGCAACACGGGCAGTGGGATTGAGTGCACCCTCAGCCAGTTTGCCAACAACACCAAGCTGTGTGGTGCGGTCAACACGCTGGAGGGAAGGGATGCCATCCAGAGGGACCTTGAGAGGCTCGAGAGGTGGGTCTGTGTGAAACCTCATGAAGTTCAGCAAGGCCAAGCGCACGTGGGTCAGGACAATCCCAAACACAAACACAGGCTGAGGGACGAAGGAATTGAGAGCAGTCCTGAGGAGAAGGACTTGGGGGTATTGGTTGATGAGAGGCTCAACATGACCTGGCAATGTGCACTCGCAGGCCAGAAGGCCAACCGTATCCTGGGCTGCATCAAAAGAAGCGTAACCAGCAGGTTGAGGAAGGGGAGTTTCCTCCTCTACTCTGCTCTCGTGAGACCACACCTGGAGTTCCGTGTTCAGCTCTAGGGCCACCAATGTGAGAAGGACATGGACCTGTTGGAGCAAGTTCAGAGGAGGGCCATGACAATGATGAGAGGGCTGGAGCACCTCTTGTATGAAGACAGACTGAGGGAGTTGGGGTTGTTCAGCCTGGAGAAGAGAAGGCTCCAGAAGGACCTTACAGCAGCCTTCCAGTATCTACAGGGGGCCTACAGGAAAGCAGGAAAGGGACTTTTTACAAGGGCCTGTAGTGATAGGGCAAGGGGTAATGGCTTTAAACTGACAGAGGGTATATTTAGATTAGATGTAAGGAAGAAGTTCTTCACTGTGAGGGTGGTGAGGCACTGGCACAGGCTGCCCAGAGAATTTGTGGATGCCCCATCCCTGGCGGTGTTCAAGGCCAGGTTGGATGGGACTTTGAGCAAACTGGTCTGGTGGAAGGTGTCCCTGCCCATGGCAGGGGGTTGAAACTGGATGGTCTTTAAGGTCCCTTCCAACCCAAACCATTCTGTGATTCGATAATTCTATGAGATTTGATAGAGGTGACAGGGCCTACAGGATCGGAGTGGCTCTTTATTTGTCACAGTGAACGAGAGATGTGTTCAGTCTGACAGGCTCACTCATGACCTTTATTCTGCCAAGCCAAATGAGGAGGACATCGAATGCAATTTTGCATCCTGAAACTATTGCTCAGGAAGCTTGTAAACACTGATCTGAACAGAAAATGAAAAATCTGAGCACTGAGACTTCTTACTGAGCTGTCACTTCTCCACGTCACCATTTGCCGTGTGTTGTGTTTAGACAGAGGTTCAGTTGTCAGCTTGCAGAGGAGCGTTCAGAAAGCAAAAAGCCCACCACATCCGGACAACTCTTCGATATGATGTTGTAGCTGGGGAACATCATGCATTGTAATCCTCATTTCTCTTTCCTACTCACTTTTTCCCTCCTACTCTCTCAAACCCCAGTGGAAAGTGTGTTGCTGAAAATGATACCACTCAGTCCATACAGAGCTGTCATGGCAAGAGGTGAAAGGGAACACTGGGCAGGTGGAAAAGCCCTGTTTCATGACGGCTATCAAGTTCCCCTCTTATCTGCACCAGCCATAGTGCCTGATGCTAATCCATACAGTAATTCACTGCTAAATGTTCTGTTTTCCTACAAAATGTGATAATTTCTTCTGAAATATTGTGCTGTAACCCACGAAAGCTCAGCATTTGGGCAGTATGGGTAGGGAGAACAGCTTGGGACCACACCAACATCAGCTATCCCTAAGGAGGCCAGCTTCACTCCAGAAAAAGGCCCTAGCAGTGACTGCACTTTAATTTAGCCACTGGCCAAGCACTGCAAGCCAATTTGTACAATTTCTGTAGTTGATACTTACACAGAAAAGAATAGTGGCAGGCAGAGGCAAGGATTAAGAAAATCTGGCTGTGCTTCTACTGCCTGATCGCTCCTACTGCTTAACTGATACCACAGTTTCTGCTGTAGCTTTTGTTTCAGTTAGTACTCTGTAGCTTGTCTATCTTTGTAAGTTAAAAACAGTGCCCAGACAGGTTTTTTTCTGGCTTTCCCACATCCTCCCAAAAAATCCTGGCCACTGATCCAAAATAATTCAAAATATAATTCCTAACACTCAGAACTATTTTCATCTGTATTTTTTTTAAATTCATTTTTCAAACTTTTGTTCTGGTCTCAGCTTTGCTGTTTTTAGTTCTCTGCTGTGTTACTACTGAGTTTTCATAGTGCTTGTCATTACTTGGGCTTTGGGTTTCCCTTTTTCCTCTCTTTCAAACATTATGGAGCCAATCTGACTCAGCTCAATAGGACCAGAAGTCAAAGAAGTTCAAGCTGCAGTGAGTTTTGCTCCGTATATTTGCTGCCCACTTGACCACGACCTGGAATACCCATGACTGGCTCAGCAGTCTCTGAGGTCTCTCCTCCTTCCTGTGTGCTGAGATGTGGATCCACAAATATGTCCCTGGATTACGTGGCTCGTCACCTCAAGTCTCGGTTCGTCCGAGGACAAATACAGAAACAAATTCATGTTCTTTCAGAAACATCCTTCTCCTTAGCTTCTCCTCCCCAAACGGTCAAATCATATCAATGGGAGAAAATGTAACAGAGAGATTAAAGGACAAAAAAATTACAAGTAAAGAAGCAACTCCAGGATGCAGAACATTTCTGCTCAGTTCACTAATTTTTTTATATCTCAAAATACTTATAATCTGCATGAATTCTTTTATTCAGATTTTTATCCATAGCATTTATCACTTGATTCATTTCTTTTCTGCTGTTTGTTTTCTTGTTTGTGTCTTCCTCTTAGTGAAGATAGACCAAGCCATTCTCAAGCCAGACCTTGCCTTTGGAGCAGCCTCTGAAGTATGCCTCTATCTGTTACACAGGGACATACATTTTTCCATTTGATTGCAAAGGATTTAGACAAATCTCAAGATTCTCACATCTTCATCAAAAACTTACAGGCCCAATATGCTTTGGGTTAGGTGTTTCTTTTCTTTGTACTGTTAAGAAAAGAATAGTGAAGCTTTTTGACATCAATCAGATGCAAATTCTGTCAACTCACTGAAAATATTTTGAACATATTTATTTACATGTAGAAACTACTAAGATTTTCAAATCCTTTATGGCCAGTCTGTCTTTGTTCCTATTTAAGATGTGAAAACCATATTATTTAAACTTCCTCCAGTTTTCTATACTGTTGCCTGACTGGGAGATGGTTGACATTTGTAGGATTTCCTTTGTAAGGTTATTCAGATCTGCCCAGTTCCATTCCGTGACTCGCTGTGATAAATATGTTACTCTGTGAATACAGTGGATATGGGTATTTTTCACTGAATTATATGAGGTTTATGACTGATGTGAGTATGGAAAAAGACTAGCTGCATTTGCCTGCACTACATTAAACTATTCACTGTAGATCTAATTGAGCTAACAATGTCTGCTAGGATGGAGAGCAATAATATTATAGTCCTGGTAGTCAAAGAGAAAGCACAGTCTGAAAAATCTACCCAGAATTAAATATTTGGGTGGTTAACCTGTACAACACTCCTTTGATGCAATGGTACTGCTGGAAATATGCAAACTACCTTGGGAATATAAACTTGTTTTTTAATCAGATCGCGATGTATTTCTTTGGCAAACGCTGCCTTAGCTTCCTGAAGTTAATAATTGATTTAGGAATGTCAGAGATTGAACCCCTGGCTTTGAACATCCTTTAATTTTGATTGTTTTAGCCAAATGACAACCACGTAATAGGTTTCCCTTTCAAAATTTGTTACCTGTCTACATTCAAACCAATAACCTGAGAGCAAAAGGCTTCATCCTATTACTAATGTCTTGATCCATTATTTGACAGAGTAGAAGTTTTGAGATGCTGCTGGGTCGAATATGAACTAGAAAGGTCAATAATTTTACTCAAAAATTTCTTTGGATGCCATCATTCTGTTTGCACCCTTGCTGCCCTAAAATCCTCCCCATGCAGGGACTAAGAGAAACTTTGTGGGGTGTTCAATACCCTTTCACCTCCTACAATTTGCAGCTGGGATCCACTTCACCAAACAATGCACATTTATTAACAAGTAGTCTGACAGCTTTTTAAAGCTGTTTGGTACCTTGTTTTTAGCAACATGTTGTCATGTTCAGTATTATCGCATTTCGTTTAGATTTGTGTGATACTAAAAGGCCAAACCTCCAAGGCATCTATATGGGGTGCAAAGCAGGACTAGCCCTAAGACACCCAGGAAAATACACCTTAGGGGTTCATCGATTTTCTTCTAAAAATTTATAGCTCCTAACTTTCCAGCCCTGTTAAGGACAAGCATCTTAACAGTTGTTTCCCAAGCAGTTGCTTTAAGTTGGATTTTTTTTTTTCTTTTACCTTAAGATTGCAAGTGTCTAAGGCAACTAAGCTGAACAGTGTTCACAAAACTCTTCAAACATTTGTGAAATGCTATTCAGACCACTTTCCAGGAAACTTAAGAAAGAGTAAGGCACCTTTGTTGGAGTGTGATGTGTTAGTCAAACTATCTACTGTTCAGGAATACAATTGATCATAGTCAGTGGGGAGTCCTTGCAGCGCTTAAGTTCAGCACCTGCAGTAGGTTATAGATGCAGCTCTTCTCTGTTGACAGTAAGGGATTCAGAGCCTGTCAGTAATCCAAACTGAGACACTGTAAGAGGCAGCAAAATATTTCGTGGTGTTTAAATGAGTGAATAGAACTAGTTTTGTTTGATTCTTGCTGGTTTTACCTTGGGATCAAGCGAATTGCTCTATAGGGAGGACTAATACCTGGAGTCCATAGGTTCTTATTAATTCTTCTGTAAATTAAATGTGCTAGTTTTGAAGAGATGTTTGCAGGCCTTTACAGGTTGTCTTTCAGGGAAAAAAATGTAACTTATAAATTCTATCATATACGTTCTCCAAAACTGATCTCTCCGTAATGCCTGTAACATTAAATAAAACTGTCAGGATTGTGCAGTGAAAAGATTCTTATGTTAGCAGTAGCAGAGAGGCTGTATTCTGCATGGGTTTTCCGAAACTGTACCCTCCAATAACCTGAGCTGTAAGCAGCCAAGACAGTATAAAATAAATTTGGTCCAGTTCAAAATGCAAAAAAGAAAAGCCGCCTGTATTCCCATTTTATGTGCCTGTCCTTCAGATTTATATCAGCAGCAATAACTGCTCCCACTACATGTTGTGTCCAGAAGAGGAGAAACAACTGGAAGGTCCCAGCAGCAGCTGGCAAGTAACAATGATTGAATTCCAGATGGATCTAAAAAACTAGTAATACCTCCTGGGAAACTTTGAAAAACATCTTACTTTGCAATGATCCTGTTCACATCACACTCATTTTAAATATTTCTTTTCCTTTGTTCTTGGCACAGAAGGAACAGATGAGCTCCTGAGAAATAAATTCATTTCGAGAGACCAGCCCCTGCTAATAAAGGCAGAGAGAAGAAATAGGACAGGGAGAATTGCCACTGTTGTGATTTCAGACATCAGCTGTTCATTTGTGCTGTTCACTTGTGCAGTTTCTGTAGATAAATATTTTTTAAAGGATTTTACCAGAGCCATAGGATAAGATAGGTTAGAAACAACCTTTGCAGCAACTCACAGTCCCCTCATCAGATTAGATGAAAAATTAGATTTGGTAGCTCAGGTCCTTGGCCAGTGAAGTTCGACTGTCTCCAAGGATGAAGATTTCACTGTCTCTCTGGGCCCTTGTTCCAGTGTTTGACCATCTGCATGGTAGAAAAAAATTTCCCAACTCCAAGCTGCAGTTTCTGTTGTTGCAACTAATGTCTGTTGCTTCTCATCATATCAACTGTGCACGTCCAAAAAAGTCTAGATGGTCTTCTCCTTGCCCTTTGGAGGCAACAAGAAGAAGTCCTCTTAACCCTCTCTTCTTACTGTTGAACAAACCTTGTCGTCCTTGTATATCATGTGCCCTAATCCCCTAATAAACCTTGTGGATCTCTCACTCTTGCTCCAGTATATCAATGCCTGTCCTGTGCTGAGGAGCACAGAGCTGGATACTGTTTCCCTGCGAGTCCTCATGAAGTATTTTCAGTTTTCTCAACCTGCTCTCTTCACTTGAGCCCATACAGCCCCTCCAGGCAGGTCACTGAAAAAAGATGCTCATGTGGACTCATGCTCAACTAGCAAGGACCAGCTGTCCTACGAAGGAGGACAAGCCAGGAGTTAAGGGTCACCCCAGCACAGATGGTATCCCCACTGACAGGGGCTAATTCTTCACATACCAGGTAGTGCTCTGGGCTGGAAACGGGGTCTGTGAACAGCGAAGGGACTAACCAGGTCCATGGCCCCTCCAGGGAGCCCAGTCAGGAACCAAATAGGACAAGGCAAGAGACAGAGCTGAAGAGAAGGCTACAATATAGGTCCAAAGTCCCTCTGGGAGGCAAGGTCAGAGGCAGGACTGGAGAGCAACATACCTGCAACTTAGCCCAAGCAGGGACTCAACCACAGGTCTGAGTTTAAATGGGGCTGCTAGGTCCATGGGCAAAAGGGGTGGGTGTTTTGGGTGGGGGTGGTCTGGGCCATTAAGACCTATCAATGCCCTCAGGACCCTGACATTGAGATCTTTCTGAAAAGAAGACCTGCAACCAATGTATTGCCCATTTCTCCTTTTTTCTTTCCTAACTTCTGAAAAGCAAAGCTCCTATCTGTCTGGAAACAACCTTGGCCCTGTGGGTGTCAGCACAGTCTTTACTTGGTGTCCTGCAAAATGAAACTCCGCAATGGTCTGGAAGGATCTTGGAGAAGGGTGGGAAGGATAGTTCATACCCTGTTCATGTGTACTCTCAGGCTTCTGTTTCACAGCCAGACTCATCTCCTACTAAACAGATAAAATGCTCCTGACGTTCAAAATGCTTTCATTAAGAAAGATAACAATTCTGTGTCATGCCTCAGTTGCCTGAAGGGCTCAATGAGGGTTTTTTTTCCTGAGTATACCATTAACCAGGTATATTTGGGGTTGACTGGTTTCTTTTTCTCACCCTTCCTCAGAGACATCAGTGATGATTTTGCTCAGTACTCAAAGGTGGCACAGACAATTTGTGTTCTTTCACAGTCAGAGCACTCACTGGGTTCAGGAAAGAATTTTCCACTTAGGTCCAACGGGCAAAGATCTCAATTTTGTGGGTGTAGTAGGTTGCCTTTCACTGCTATGGTGCAATTAAGGTGCAATTTATCTTCAAATGTAAAGTGGGAAAAGCACATCCAATTGATTTCCATGCTTTGCAACCTTAGGTTTTGGTCACACCTTGGCTTCTCTTTTTCTCTGGCAATGACACACAACTGACAAACCCTGAAATTTAAATGCTTTGGCTAACTCAAGTCTGGGGTATGATATTGGGTAACACTGAGTGCCCAATGATAGACAGAAGGTCAGAATTTAGTAGGATCCCTTGTGGTTTTATACTCTATGCAATGAAAGCCATTAACTCATTTTGCAATATTGAAAGATGATGGCCTCTGGCATATTAATCCTTCAAATAACTCTGACTTATAGCCCCTTTGGCTATAAAGCCTTATACTTTTCCTCCAATACCATAGAATTGGAAAATGCACTTAGCCTGAAAGTTTCTAGATTAACTATTAAGGAGAAAAAGACTCTACCTGTAGGATTTTTCATGCTGTAATATCACGGCATTGGAAATAATCCTGCCAAACTTGAATAAAATTTGTGAAAGTGTTATTTTTAATTAATTTTATTTGAGAAAGCTCATGAGATACAATTATGGAATGTCTGAGGGCTTACCAGTGCAAAACCAGTCAGCTAATTAAAATCCATATTTGGGGGGCCATCTAGTTTTTAAAGCTTGTTAAATAGCCCTCCATAGTTCCCATGCTGCTTATATCTCAGAAATTAATTTGCTAGCCACAGAAATGGATAGAGAAGACGACACATTTAATAATTAGACAGTTAAACTTGGGTGAGATGTCATGACTGTGTCATCACCACTGAAAAGCAGGCCTCTTTAAATCACATGCAGAAAGAAGCTGTAAAACAATGTTTAATTATTCTAAAGGAGGACTGATAACAACTATCTTCCTTTAAGAAATATACTTGACAGTTTTGTGGTAGGAGCATTAACAGTAGATTTTCTGTCAATTAGAAAAGGTTACTGCTGTTCATCTAGTTTATATGGCATTGAATATCTTTGTGCTTAAACTAACTTTCCTCTTCTAGAAATATAAAATAAAAATTTAAAACCATCTAAATTTGCCTGAGATAGAATATCCATGAAAATCCTTTCTGCGAAGATTAAATCCTCTCACTGTTAAAATACATCAGTCTTTTGCTCAGCCTGAATTTGTCCAGCTTAAATTGTATTTTGTATTGCTTGCATTAAGACTGATTTTGTGAGGATTCAGCAACACTGTTGCATGACAGACAATCATGCCCACCACATGTCAAGGCCTGTCATAATTATGTCATGTTATACCATAATACAATAGTAATTCTATCTTGTTGTATCATTTCTGAAATGATTAACTGCAGCTATGACTGAACTATTCTATTTTATTTTTTGTAAACACGTGTCTCCTGTTTGAGCTGTAAAGAAACGATCTGACACTTTGACATCTTAAATAAGAACAGAAAGCATGTATTCACCACATTAATTGGAGAAAAAGTCGATCTTAGTATTCAGAGAAATGAAACTAGTTATTTAAAGTAGCAGCTTCTCTATTAACTATTGATATAATTTGGGACTTCCAGTGAAGTAAACAGTACACTGAAGTTACAGCACTCCCGAGAAGATGGACTCACAGTTTTGATGATTGTTTTTTGGAAAGACTTCGTGTTGTGTTCATATTTTGGGAGTCACAGTGAAAGAAGAGTATTTATTTTGAGTCAGAGAAAGAGCTGCTGAGCTCTGATGAAATATGCATTACGGTATATACTTGATATTCACTCATATTTTTTGCTATTGTTGCTGTCAGGTTTTCCTGGAGCAAGGACACATCTAACAGAACCACAAAACAATAGACTGCTTCAGCAGTCAGAGTGCAAATGCCTTTGAAGAAAAGTCTATGGGTAAGGTCTAGGTAATTTCACAAGATTGCCTCTGTTTCCCTCTGTTACATCAAGTACGAAGATGCACAGATCACTACTGGTAGCATGCCAGTGCCTCATGACCTGACCTAGTGTCTCCTGTAGGTGCAGAAAAGGAGAGAATAAAGAATTGATGATTTTTTGGATTCCGCAGCTGAGGGGCCATGTCAACGAGTAAGCCATCCATAATTTTTTTCTCCACGGTCTGTTTTGAGAAGAATGCTAAGAGCTAACAAACATTTCTAACGTATGTTTACTACTTCGCTGCTGAAGTCCCATCAACAGATATGCAATATGAGCTTTGGAGTTTGGCCAGTCTGTAACTACTAAGGGACTGTAGTGCCCACAGAAATAGCTCACCAGACCCGATGCAAAACCTGATGGACTGTGGTCACTGCTGGAGAGTTTGCAGAGAAATAGGGGAGGGAGAATAAGACGGTCAGGAGCCAGTTTCATGCTGCAGCCAAGGTAGAAGCCTGCTAGGGGCAGCAAAATGGAGGTGAAGGGGGTGGGTATGGGTTTGCTGACACTTTTTCCTTTGCCTGAACAGGCAGGCGCCAGCAGTTTAGAAAGTATGAGCTGCACAGCCAGGGATCTTTGCTTCTCCTCTGCACAGAAATAACGTGGTTCTTCCTGCTCCTGCTGTGGGGAACATTTCTGTATAGAGCCAGTGGCTGCTTATACAGAAGACAAAAACTCTGAGAAATAGTTGCCACCACCTTTGTCTCACAGTGGCAGGATTAGGAAGTCCAGTTCAGGAGGGCTCTTGTCTGATTCATCCTCCCAGGAATGTTGTTTGGAGTTCCAAAGTTCAGTTTATACTTCACTGCCAGGGGACCCAGAATTTGTTCTGAAATGGTTGTCAGGACTAGGAGCGCTTCCATCCTGGCACACTGAAAACTATTTTGGCTACTGGGTGGTCCTAAAATACATATGGATATGGGCTTCTCAGAACTAGATCTTGGCTGCAGCTGCTCAGTCAAGATCCTTATTCTTGGCATTCAGTTCACCAGCTAGAGGCACCCTACACATCCCCTGCAACTTTCAGATCCTCTCTTTGTATGACTAACCCAGAGGGCAAGAAAGGTGGATGCTGCCCGTGTTAGTGTTGTATTCTCCGTCCCTGGTGCACTGGCCTCAGTTTTGGTTTTTTTAGTTAGGTGTCCCAAGACATTCCTCTTGCATCACATTTTGATCAAAGAACTGGCTTCATTTGACTGCAATGCAAACGATTTGACCATTGAGAATGAAAAACCTGATTTACCTGGGAAGTTTGCCCATCTTTTTCTGTCAATGGAAATGCAATTTGAAGACTTGGTTATGCAGTCTTCTGTAACACACTGGCATGGAGCAACAAACTCGTTAGATGCTTGAACAGTTGGTGTACATGTCTGTTGGTGAAATGCAGTGGCTTTTTTCTTGACAAAAAAAAGAACAATTTAGAAATTCTATACATTTGTTGACAAAGTTTGCGAACTCTGATGATAATTCTTAACACCACCAACTCAGCTTCATCATCTGAAATAAATTTGCTTTGGAATTACAGTAATGCAAATATCCTTTTTCTTGGATGTAGAATTTAACTGTGGTTGCATATACGTGGAATCCACCATAATCAGATGTACTAGCAGATTTGATCATGTTAATGTCTGCCAAACTAGTAATGATTCCTTTGCTATTTTTAAGCCTCTGTCATACCTTGCTTTCCAAATTCAGTTCTTTTCTTGACCTAGAGGATTAGAAACTGAAATGAGATGCAAGCAGCAGCTACAGAATACCTCTGACAGCCTTTCAGCTCTTGCTTGATTCAGGAAACAAAATTAAGCTAGGAAAATATTCCCTTTCTCTTTGAACCTCACTGCCTTTTTAATTTGGGGGTTGAAGCAAAGATGTCAGAAGGCCTTAAGGAAACTTATTTTCCTGTTTGAGCTCTGGATCATAAAGAGCCACTTTTAGTTTCAGTTTCAGAGATAATTTAAATGGGGACAAGTGTTCTTCCCCTAGTTTTTGGAACTCCCCTTGACATGCTAATTTATTATTCAGTACCCTGAGTCATGCACTGCTTGCTCTCTCACCCCATTTACTAAAGAACACCTTAAAGACCATGGTAACATTCAAATCTTCATATTATAACAAATAAGAAGTCTATTATTTATAACTCCAGAATTAGATGTTGGATCCCACCGTGAAACAGAAAATTTAACCCACAGAGTGAAGAAAAGTTCCCATTTCTAGCCCTGTGACACGTCCAATGCAGAAAATCTTTCATTTGCCAAAAGACTGAATCTTGCCTTTGGAGCAAACTTTACCTTTCAGGAAGAATGAGAAGACTTTATTGTGGCTGGTTGAATTAAAAGAAAAACAAAGGCAGCAGAGGGCTGAAGCTCTAGATTGAGTCCTGTGGAAACAGATCCATGAGCAAAAGGTCTGTGAAAAGGTCACACATATGAGATAAATTGATTTTTTTAATAGTTCCATCATGCATTACATAGGCAACACTTCTGCACTGATATGTATCTGGATTTCTGAAATAACTGAAAGTGTTGGATGATGAAATAGTGAGGTTTATTGGGTCTTACAGACAGCAAAGCTTGACTGCATACAACCTTTTCTTTCAATGCTTTTCTGTTATTTTCTCCATGTTTTCAATTCTAACAGGAAACCATAATTTCTCTGAGCCAGAGACTTTGTGCTCAGGTATGTCAAACTCGTGTAATTTTGTCAAGGTTTTCACTGAAACTGGAGTTTTCTTGTATGACTATTTATCACATGATAGATAATAACTAATGGTAACATTGATGCTTCCACTCTTTTCTTTTTTTACTTTTTTTTTTTCCCTTGGCTGAAGTTTTAGTGCCCTCCAATATACCTCTAGGAAAATTTCATCTATAGGAAAAAATTAGAATATTCTGACCACATGTTCTGTGGCAAAACAAATAAATATTAGTTTTTCAATTAAAAATTTTTTGGTCTTTTTTTTGCAGAAGAAGATGGCACCAGGCACGGCCACGAGTTCTCACTAGGTGCAAAGGCAGTAAAGGTTTTAAAGTGCTTCATTGTTTTAACATTATTAAATAAGATTTATTTTTTTTATACTCTGGAAAAGAAAAATACCTATACTAACCCATGGGGATCTGTCAAACTACCCAATCTAAAACTATCTCAGCCATTTCTCGTGGACCATGTTTTAGAAAAGAATCCAAGTCTGCATGATGAGATGTGGGCAGATGGTATTAGGATGGGGCAGAGGCCTCAATGCATGGCACCTTCAGGAGTTTCTCCTGACTTTACAGTGGCTTCTCTGCTATGCAGAGGGAGGCTGCTCCTCACAGTCCTAGGGAAGGCATGTGAGGCCCTTTCCAATTAATTGTGATCATTACGGAAACTTTTTAATGAGCACTGAATGGGCTTGCAACTTTAAAAAAAAAAAAAAAATAAAAGAAAAGGGGGGGGGGGAGAGCCGAGAGAGGGGGCAAAAAACCCCTGCTGCCAAATTGTGATTTAAACCGAGATTGGCATCAGCAGACATTTCCACATCAGCCTTTAGCACATCTGGTCCAGACCAAACAAATAGAAGATTTATTCTGTCAGTGAGATCATTTAGCATTCCTTTTTATGCTTCAGAAAGAGCCTGTACCTGTCAGTCACCAAAGCACTAGGCTTTTGGTGGCTGGGCTCTGTTGCTCTTTCTGACTAGCCTTGATCTGAGACTTCTAAGAAGGCTTGTGTTCACCCGCTCCACCTGGGAGACCGGTACCCATGCCAAGTTCATTTCCATAGTCTTATAAAAATCTCCTGGAGGATTTCAAACATCTGCTCATAAGTAAAGAAACATTGTCTTGAGATATAACAATAATATAAAGGGCAACTGAACCTTCCTTGCAAATAAAACTGAGCTATTAAATTATTTTGTTTCAACAGTTTTATACAATTCAAACAAAAACTGAATAGAGGTAAACAGGCACACACACATGAAAAACCAGGTATGAAGGGTTTTCTTCTAATACCTTCAGATTTTTAATTTTTTTTTCCATTTGGTCAAGAGGTTTGGTTTGGTTTGGTTTCTGAGCACTTGATGCTAATTATTGAAAAGAAGAGCTTATGAAAATAGGTGGATGACACTATTGTTTTAATAACAATAATAATTTGTCGTCTTTTCCTAGCACATTTCAAGTAAAGTTTATAAATATTAACTAACCAAGTCTCAGTGCAAACCCTCAGCAGAGCCCCTCCCCTTTGTCAGGTATGTCAGCAATACAAACTATGAACTCACCTCCTCATCGGACAGAAAATGGTCCCACTTCAGACACGGAACATGTCAGCTATTAAACAAATTTGACAATAGGCTGCAACGATTTCAACAGGAACTGAAGGCAGCTGAAGGAGCTGAGGGACATTAAGACATGCAAAATGCAATTACCTGCACTTGAATTTCAGTGTGATCCTAGAATTAAACTCCCTTCTTAATAATAAGGGGTCCACACAATTTTATTACAGTCAGAATGGGTCAGGACCTCTATTTCTGTAGGAAGGTGAATATAAGAGATGGATGGATAATGCGGAAAAATAGTACTCCTCTGACTTTTTTATATTTAAAAATTAATGATGTATGTGTAGTTTATTTTTATGCCATTAAAAAATTTGGGCTTAAGACTTGAGAAATGTATTGTCTATACCAGCAACTGGGTGCACAAGGGTATCAAAAGGTGTTTCTATCATAGCCTTCTGCTTATGAACTTGTTCTGTGTTCTTCCATTGCCTGGACAGGTCATTTACTTGTGCATTCCTTAGGGAATTCCAACGACCATGACATCAAACCTCAAATTCTTATCCAAACACTTGGCTATAAGCATGTCAATGTACTGATGTTGCTTTATCTACTTGAAGTCTGTTGTAATGATTATCCACTAGGAACCACTAGCTTGCCCCATTAACAGGCATGGAGATGTTGTTTAATGAGTAATTCCAAGGGATAATGTTCACTCTCTTAATAGTTTTTCTTGCTGTTATATCATTGTTATAGACAACAGTAATATTTTAATTTGAAAATGATGCCCTCACTCAAAAAATGTTTCAGCTCTTCCCTTAAAGACCAGCTGCTTAGAAAAAAAAGGATCAATCTGCAAATGAATTCTCTGTCATTAGGACACAGAGAGTGTCATTCAAACAGACTGACATTTTTCTAGAAATGCTTATCTCCACAAATGCCCTAGGTAGTCAGTAACAGGAAGAAAAATTTTCACTTAAGGTTAAGATTCATGACAAGGGCCAATCTGAGTGCCCTGACTAGCTTGCTGGAAGAGCCAATGCGTTTCTCTTCACTGATTATGGAGAAACACTAAAGAGATTTTCTTTCTTGAGCTAAAATCAACACTAGCCTAGATGTCTTCCCAAAAAGTGTGGAATAAACTTGCTCTATTATTTTTTACGTTTTGTTATTCACCCAGCATTGTCAGAGAAGAAGCTGGAGTGCACAGACACAGCACTGGTGCTCTGACCCAGTACTGATGCTGTTAGGAGCTCATACAAGCTCGACCCAAGTTATGGGCCTGCTGCGGAGATCAATTTACTCGGTTCAGCGGCCCGTGTAATGCAAGAGGTCAGAGGAGACAGTCACAATGCTCCCTGCAGCCCTTCACAGCCTATGTGTGAAGCCATTAAAGCAAAAATTATTGAAGCTGAATTCTGCTTTCTATTGGTTTCTGATAGGCAGGTTCCCGGCTCTCACTCCATCACTTTTCTCATGCATTATGGAATCGAGCCACGTCATATATTTTATACTTGTCTAAGCTGGAGAAACACTCTGAGCGAGGAAGAGCAGCAGTACTAGTCTGTTCAGATAATGAACAATGATATAATATAATCAATTTCTTTGCCAGCTCAGCCCTCCTAATCTTAGGATGCAGCGTCAAAGCCACAAGGGAAGAGAGTTGTTCCTCCTGTGGACTAACTCTTGCAGTGCAAAATCAGTAGTTATGTGAGCTCACTGAAGGATGGTGGCTAAAAAAGTAAGTGTCAAAGAAAAAGGAAATTATGAGAGGAGAGGGGGGAAAAGAACAGCAGAAGACCCCTCTTAGCAAAAGAGAGGGGTCTAAAGAAGAAAGAAGAAGGGGAATGAAAGGGAGAAATAAACTGAAGATTTAATACATGGAATCATTGCACCAATCCATTGCAATTGTACTAGGAACAAAAATTGTGGTAAAATGGCTTTGGGGAGCTTAAAGATGATGTTAATCCTCTCCCTGGTTCCAGCAGTGTATTGTCACTACCTGAAAATCACACAAGCATCAACAGCCGTAAAATGTGCGTCTTGAGATTTTGTATTATATCAGTTAAATAAGCACAGAACCAACCTCTATATATTTACAATGCTTAGCCACCTCAACAGCTGAGCTGAGCTTCTCAGAGATCTCCTTGGACTTTGTTTTGTAAACAAGACTGTGGAAGAGACTAAGCTAGACCAGACTAGAACTAAAGAAGTGGCTAAGGGCTCCTTGTCCGTCATGGGAACTAAAACCAATATTTTGCCTGCCTTGCAGTAACTGAGATAGCTAAAGGAAATCCTCTGAGGACGACAACCATTTGGAGTAGAGGATTTCTCTTTTTTTATTATTTTATTTTATTTTCTGCACAACCAAGAAATTGAACCCTCAAGTAGGGTCACATCATGGATTCCTCCCCGGGGTGGCAGAATAGCCCATCAGTTCTCAGCAGTGCTCCTTGCCCTGTTTTGAAGTAAGGAAAGGAGATATTCTAGGCCAACCCTGACCCAGGAATCTTGGCGTGAGGAAATGAACCAAATCATTTGAATTGTGGGCCAGTCACCTATCTACAAGTTCAGCCTCATGACTGGCTTTTATCCCACTCATGTGCACCTTCCCACCTGACCTGACATGGAGAAAAACACCTGAGCAGAACTCTGCAGCCTGCAGGGAATCAGTTGTCCTTCCTGCAACTATCTCCCATCAAGCCAGTAAGACCATAACGTGGCTCTCAATATTCCTATGGTACCAGGCTGTCTCTTCCACAGAGAGGCCTTTGCAGTACCTTCTTTTCATTTTGCAATACTGAGTGGACAGGAAGGTTGTAACCCTGTGACACTTGTTCAAGACGCCCCTGGAGGTCAAAATACCCAGGCTATGCACCCAAGCCCTGAATCAAAGCGACCTGATCTTCAAAAGCACTGAACTCTGAATAACTTTCAGAAGAGGTCAACTTCTCTGAAAACTAGTTCTCTTTGATTTAGGGCCCTAATTATGAATCTAGCAGCCCAACAATAAGTACCTATGTGAAAACGTTCAAAACTAGCTGGGGGATTTAGCTACTGAGATCACATTAATTTCAGCACCTTTGAAAATATCTGCCCCAGGTTTAAAAAAGTACGTTCCTAACTTGATTTTTTTTTTCCTTTTCCCCTTCTGCTGTTAATTATTCTTATCTCAACCCCTTTTTTAAATCCATACAGCATTTTGGAAGCTGTGTTAATTCGTACGGTATCTCTACGCATGGTTCTTTGCCATTTCTTTCTTGCAGTTTTCACTGTGACATATGACTATTATTGTTATTGCTTTAGTCTCCACTTTTCCTACCTGCCACCCTTATCCCTGCAGTAAATTCTGTTACACTCCATCCCAACTGCTTTGCTATTTGTTTTGATAAAGGCAACAGTCTTTGGTCCTATGCTAACAAGAACTGTGGCTTGTTACTTTTCCAGAGAAACACTTCTGTTCCCACCACCTATTCTTTCTTTTAGTGTCAACAGTTATACTCCCCTTCAGTATAAAGATGCTCAAACAAAGTTTTCTGACTCCAATTATCATTATTTGCAAAGGTTTGATTTTTGGCCTCAGTAGGCACTCAGATTTTCCTACGTGTCCCAACTTATATGTGTGGAAGAACAGGAAAAAGCAGCAGAGACATGAAGTGGAGGAAATGCACTGCAGGTTAGCAAATAATTGACTTACCCATGGATCATTGCTTATCATGGCTCTGCTGTTGGATTCTTCATTATCCTCTAGTTTTTACTTAGACATTCGTAGCAATCAATAGTCACATATGACATGACGTGTTGAAGCTGGCTTATTCCCCTGTTGTGGCATTTAATAAACATGATTATAACTAGCCTATGCTGCGACTCCTACAGCATAAGCTGCTGATAGACTGCAACAATTTATTGGAGAAGGATGACATGTAAAGCAAACCAGACCAATAAAAATTCCCCCTTTTCAAAACCTGTGGGATGTTTCTTTTATTTTGTACCATCCAAGACTGAAATTTCTACAGTTTCCTGAAATTTTCTGTGCCTGGGGAGATCCTTGTTATGTGGCATCAGGACAGGACTCTGCTCACACACAAGAAATGCAAGACAGCGACCCAAAGTGACTCAGGAACAACTCTATAGTTTCTAAACAAGAGGCTATTATTCCTTCCAAACAAGCTAACTAGCAAAATGATTGACTTGACCCCTGTGACAAAATTTAATATTTTATATTGCAGACAAAGTTGCTGGCAGTAGTAAAAACCCCAAAACCTAAATGACAAAAAAATGATACATATTTTTTAGAGCTTTTCAGAGATAGTTTGAGGGGACTGTATACTTCTATGGAATCTGAAGAATCATCAGATTTTATTCTTCCAGGTTTTCTTAATTTTCTGCTCTTCTTTCTAAAAAGCTTAATTTTTCAAAAATATCTTTTTTTTTCTTCTGTTCAAATTTACAAAAAGTACAGTGAATTAGCACACATAAATGGCATTCACTTAAGGGACTTGGCTCCTAAGTCCTCATTATCTTCAGAAATATGTTACAGTGGTAGTGGAAGCCTGCCTAATTTCATATCAATTTGCTTCCAGCCATGATTTTCTGATATACACCCCAGTGATCAAGCAAGGGGCTAACAAAATAAATTTATGAGCTTTTACAACCACAGACACAATTTAAGAGGAATAGTTCTCCGGTAGCATATTCCTCATTAGTCCTACCATTTAGACAGCTATTCCTAGTTTTTGTTTGGATCTCAGGCATCTGAATTTTGTCACTTTTCTTAATTTGAACACCTTTATCCTGGATAAAGGCACTGGGACTTTATTGAGTTATCTTATTGGTATAATGCCTGAGACATTTTTTTACCCAGGTAAACTAGCACAATGCCATGCAATATTTAAGCACAATTTCTGAATCAACACAGACCAGGGAGCATTTCCAACAGGAATTTTGAGTGTTGTTATTATATTTTAAAGGCTAAAGGATGGAGTATGGACACATTTGGTCATTTGGCCTATGGGCCAGAAAACTCTAACTGGCTGTTTAGTTTACCAATACAGATGTAGTTGTGTTGCCTCCTGAATTTCTGTGTGAATTCCTTATTTCTTTATATTCTTCTGGTGTCCTAGGCAGTGATGGATCGCAGCCATGAATGTGCACTGAATGCCTCTTTGGCATAGCAAAGCTGTAAAAAAATGCAGTTTTCTGTTGAAAGGATATCAGTACCAGTCGGTACAATTTCCAGTATACCTTGGTAAAATGAGTTGAGTAATTATGCATTAGGACATCACCTTTGCCTACTCCAACCATAATCTGGAGTTGCTAGCATATTTTATAGAAGCGATGGTTTGTTTGTTCAGTCAAACTCCAAGGAGTAGAACTGACAACTTACAATCTGAATTGCTGTAACTCAAGCCAAACTTGGGTTTACAGCACAAAACTTTACAATATAAAAAATTCTAAGGTCTGTAACACAGGAGAAGGAGACTGTGTAACAGAAATATGCATGCACATATACTTACATTCATATCTGCAAACAAAAGTGCATTTGCTTCTCTTTCAACTTTTTCAAACCCCTCAGTTCCTGTCTCCAGCTTTTGTTTCGGAACCCTCTGAAGGAACTAAACTATAAATGGAGCTGTGAAAACTTGATAAACTGGGAGAAGTGCCTGAATTTTGCTTATCTACTTTAAGAGATTTCAAGAAATATATAGATACTCCATAAAAGCACAGTGAAATTGTGTTGATGAAGGTGTCAAAATATGTACATACAGGGAGGGATAGCTTGATACGAATTTAGACTTAAAATGGTTTATTTTCCTGAGGTTGGAATCTGCCAGAACGTTCACTTCTCTGTCGTGTATCTATGATATTGAATACATTTAACAAGAGCAAGAAAGCAATTCAGCAAAGATTGCAAGACAGACTAAAGTTAAGTGTCATCTAGGAATGACTTCTTAGCCATGGGTCACGGGAGAACTTATCAAAATAATACAAAAAAACATCAGAAACATCAGCAATTTTTAATGTGAGATAAAAGGAGCTTTGCATGAACGCAAGGTAAGGAATTCCTTGAGAAAGAAGGAAAAATGTGTGTACAAACAACCTAGCAGGATACAAAATATATCTCTAATGAGGTTGCAGAGTCATATAATAAATGCACAGCTGTATAGGTTCAGAGACTAATGCAGGTTGGAAGGGGCCTCAGGAAGTCTCTGGCCAAACCTCCTGCTCGAAGCAGGGACAGCTGTAGCTCAGGCCCTGATCCGGGCAGTTGTTCAAAACCTCTGAGGAGGGAGACCGCACAACCGCTTTGAGCAGCCGCTTCCATCGCTTGACTGCCCTCATGGTGGGAGTTTCCCTTACATCTCGTCTGAACTTCGGTTTCAGCTTCCGTCCTTCGCCTCTCGTCCTCCTGTCACGCACCACTACGAGGTTCTGTCTCCTTGTACCCTCTTCATACTCACGTGAAGGGCTGTTGCTAGCTCTCCCCAGTCCCCCAGCTACCCCCAGCCATCTCTTCTCCCAGCTAAACGAGCCCATTCCCCCAGCCTCGCCTTACGGGGCAAGTGTTCTACTGGGGATTGACTTGGTGGCCCTCCGTTGAAGTCACTGCACTTTATCAATGCCTTTCCTATATTGCAGGGGCCAGAACTGAGCACAGCATACCAGATGTGATCTAACAGTCATGGGTGATTTGAACAAGAACCTTGCAGACAGCAAAGGAAACAAAAGACAATCTCAAATCGCTGTCAATATACCTTTGAGAAAAAAGTCTTCCAAACTTACTGTAATTACCATTGGGAAATTTCAAGTGAGAGCTGGAAATGGTGATGCTCATTCTATTCCTGGCTCATTCAATGGGCAAGTATGGAAATGTAAGCAAGTTGCTACCCATCTGTGCCTCAAAGTAAAATGGGTTTGAACAGCAAAGTTTTCAAGCAGGAAACACAGAGTAACATATGTTTATACAGAGCATCTTACATCGTGTCAGTGAATGGATCCTACTTTTTACTACAGCTTTCAATGAGCCACATCATTTTTAACTCGTTGTCTACCTGTGAATTTAGTGATCAGAAATCTGAAAAATTCAGTTTTGTTCTGAAAGCTAGGCTGCGACCTCCTTGGAGCACTGATTCTCTCTGGCTATGTCTTTATATACGTATACTTTTGCAGTAGGGATGAGCTTAATCTCTTTGATAGTCTCCTTCTTTATTAGACATTTTTAAATTAGTAATACAATCATTTCAGATGCAGGGAACTCAGTGCAAAGACTGTAAGAGGATGGTGTAATAGATGTTGCTTGAAAGTACAACTTCTGCTGTAACATTAGTATTGAACTAAACTTCTTGAAAATGCATTATATCAGCCCAGCTTAGTTTCTTTAAATCACACACCTCTTTTGACACACAAAAAAAAACCCAGCTGTACATATGAAGCTAATTCAATTAATTACTACCACAGCTTCCAAACCATTTCATTACTGAACTTTTTCTAAACAGAAAAAATTAATTACTTTTTTTTTTTTTTTTTTTTTTTTTAGAATTAAAGCATTCTTCAGAAGGCCCTTATTTAGGTAGTATTTAAGATTTGAAATTGGATAGGGGATTGCCTGTTGCATCAGAAGCATGTCTTGTGGTAACAAGCCACTCAAATTTGGTGATTATAAGACATTTTAAAATATGTGTTAGCCCACACTGTTGAGATATTTTAGCATTTAGGCAGGTAAATAGTCATGTCCAGGGGGAGAAGAGACAGTCCCCTGAGAACAGGACTTTACATAGAATAGGTATCTACACAGAAGACTTTTTAAAAGTACTGGTGAGCACCATTCTCTAATACTTGATGGAAAGAAATGAGCACTTTGAGGTGATTTTTTTTTCATATATATATATATATACACACAATGGGATGATGAAATTGTGGGAGTGAAATCTCTCTGTGCACAGACTTCAAGTCACCTCTGTGTGTCTGTCTCAATGTGTGTTCTTTATAAATGTATACATGTATACATGTATACTATAATAATCTCATTCCACAAGTTTGTAAATTTAAATATTTCAGTTCTTCTATAAATGAAAGAAAAATAGTTCAAACACTCATTGTTCATTTTCATGTCATTTTAAAGTGTTCCAAAAAGTTTAGTGAGTTTGGGGTTTTTATATTAAGATCCCAGAAGGACAAGCTCATCCATATTATTCTCCTAACAAAAGGAATTGTCTCACTAGGTTTAGGGCTATCCTCACGTGCTCTGCTGTAAGTCTGTAATAACTCCATTAAAGCTACACAGATCACCAAGAATGTAAAATTCATGTAATGCTGATCAAAGATCGAGTCATCTACTCACATTAGAGTCCCTTTGGATTTACAGCAGTGTGGGGAAGATGGCAGCTCCTTACTTGTTCTTCCTTTCTCCCTTCTTTCACTCAAACTCTGCCAAAAGTGATGACTTTTTCCTCAGCTGGCTCCCAGGAGGGAACTGGTCTTTCCCCGTCTCCCCCCAGCTAATGTGAGCTGTTTTTTCCCTTGTATACAACTGCCCTAATTTTTAGAGCATTTCATCCTTTCCACTTTCTAAATGGTAATGCTAAATTTTCCACAGAGGAGGTGCCCTGGGGGGGAGTTTTGCTCACACCCAAGAACGGATGTCAGTTAATATTTGGACATGATTAATTAACAGTAAACCCTAAGGCAAACTTTGCTATTATGAAAATAAGACAATATTCCAGATTACATGAGCGGCTGCCTATATGACAAAGTTACCCAGATGCTCTGAAATCAACAAAGATTTGTCACAGATGTAAAGACAGTTATTATTTTATGAATTCCATGTTCAGATTAATTACTTTTGTCCCTCTTATACATTATAGGAACAACCTAGGGATAAACCAATATTTGAATTACCTCTTAGACATTTTCAAGCACCAGTATAAAGTTCTCTGATTTCACAGAAAATTATCTGGAGCTTATACTCCTTTCCTCATCAGTGGCTAATTGGTACTTTACCATAAAAGTGGGAAGTCAACCTTACTGTGTAGTGTATGTAAATCTTGGATTACATTTGCAGCTCCCTCTTGGATAGAAAACAACCTCTGTTTGACAAATAGAGCTGAAATACACCATGGCTCAGCTTGATAAACAAAAACTAATTTTTCCGGAAGAAACTAAAGTAGGTCATCGTGTAGGCAAATTAGAGTCACACATATTTCAACAGAGTGCAGATGCTGGGATAGCTAAATGAACTCCAGCACTGAAGGGCTGAAAACCACACCAGTAGGAAGACAAGTAGAGAGGTACACAGCTAGATAAAAAGTGCTATTGAATGTGTAATGGAAGATACAGTCAGAATCTTAATTTTCTATCTTAGACAAAAGATATAGGAAAAGGCTTAACAGCTCTTCATTATCACTGAAAATTTCATACTTGTTTTGCTTCATAAAATAAGGCTGTCAATTTTTTTCTGCTATGGAACATTATGGACTTCCTGCCAAGGCAGTAAATCAGTATCTGGAAATGTTCTATCACTGTTATTCAGGTATTTTCTTCTACCTCAGGCCTGCATCTAGATGTATTTGGAGACATTGTGAAATTGTGTCTTCTGATTATGAGAAAAAAACTTTATTATGAGATCAACTAAAACTTCTGTTTGTTTTGTGTTCACTTTTCAAGAGAAGGATTTAAGAAAATAAAAAAGTAACTCTTTGTAGAACACAGAAACTAGAATCTTCGGAAAGTCTGAAGCCAGAACAATGCAGTCAAATAACACAGAAAGTAGGCTTTCAAAATCTGATTCCTCTTCCAAGTTCTGCAAATACATTTTTGTTCCCTTACTTCAAAAAAAAAATTTTCTTTGCAAGGCATTGCAAATGCACTTGGAACAAAGAACTATCCATTCCACACCTGTAACCCTAAACATGTAAATCCAACCTGACAGAGGAAAAGAATGAGTTAAAACTCTCGACCACACTGAAATTTCAATCCCAATCCAACCTGACAAAGGAAAAGAATGAGTTAAAACTCTCGACCACACCGAAATTTCAATCCCAATCCTTATCAATCTGTTGATTTAATTATCACCAATTCATAACAGCTTTTCAACTCTGACATGAACATTTGTCCTTTTTTTATTGTAGCATGGTTCCATCTCTAATGATAAATTCATTCAATAATGGTTCATGAGCTTTTATTTTTTCAGATTCTGGATTCTTATAATAAGTGAGCAGAAGAAAATTCAACCAGAGAAAGTGAATTTTCCTCTGGGAAATATTCGGCTGATATAATTTCTCTCCAGTTTCATAATCCTACCATTGAAATGTGCTAAGGTCAGCTCAGGGCAAAATTTAATAGAGGATCACTTTGCAATGCTCCCCTAGTGTAAAATCTTTTAGGCTGTATCTCAGAAGTATACTCAGATTCCTGGTCCAAGTAATGGTAAGTGCCAGTTGTGTACACATAGTAGAAAAACTAAGAAGATATAGTAGAGACCAAAGGGCTCCTTCAGATCGGGCACATCCTTTTTAACCGACATGAAAGAGTATGACCCACTGCTACTTCTCATTTGAGTTTCCCACCAATATAATCAGAGCTGAGACCAGCTGTACTCTGATGTGTGGAACAGCACGGGAACCCGATGGACAAGGACGAGCTCCACCAGCCCAAGACCTCGAACGTGGTGGGATAGGGACGTCAAGTGAATCGGGTATGGTTTAATGTTGTCATTAGGGACCTCAGTTACAAAGTGGAGAGCAGGGTTATTAATTTTTGTGGGTGACTTCAGTTAAGAGGGCTGCAAGTGTGCCAGAGGAAAGGATTAGAAGTCAAAATTATCATCACAAATAGACTTCAGCGAATAAGCCCAAGTGCAAAGTTCTACAGTTACACCGTAAAAATGAATTGTGCTGGCGCAGAGTGGGAGATGTTTGAGCAGTCAGCACTTCTCCAGAAATACCTGCATACCACAGGAAGAGTAACTCATCTCTGTCATTCTGTTTCAAAGAGTAAACTGTCAGGCTGGGAGGTGTAAATAAGATTTCTAAGCCAAGTCGAATAATTTGACTGTACTCTGAGACTTCAGCTGGACAATATATGTCCATAAAGATAGCAAGCAGGTCTAGAGGGAATTAAAAGAGATCCTTAGACATACAGAAAATGTAATAATGGGAAAAGATTGAAAAGATGAGAAAGATTCTATTAAATTGGAGGCAAGAGATGCAGCTGTTTCTGGAAGACTTCTGAAGCTGGTCCAAAGAGTATGAACATTCACAGAAATCTTTAAAAAGATTAAAAGACCACAACAAAGAAAACGTTTGCAGAGACTTTTGAGATACCATTATGGCAAAAGAAACCTGATGCCCTGTCTCATGGAAACTGCAAATCTTGAATTCTCCAACTATCTGGACTAGCGGTCCTGAGAAACTGTCCTTCCTATAGGATGGATGAATACCTTGTAAGACACTTTACTTCATATTAAGCTTTTTGTTTTCTAACTCGGAGTGTGAGGATATGTGTTACTCAATTCTTGTGCAGTATTTTAGACACACAGATGCAAATTATTATTACAACTGAACATGTGGAGCAGACCTGAAAATAATGAAGACAATCACAATTTTAATAAGTAATATATCTGTATTTGTTATTCGTGTCCAGAATGTTGCTTGGAAAGGAACAAGGAGAAGAAGAAAAATAAGACTTTTTAGGAAGCCAATGTCCTGGTTTCAGCTGGGATAGAGTTAATTGTCTTCCTAGTAGCTGGTACAGTGCTGTGTTTTGAGTTCAGTAT
>JAVJGG010000017.1:25419198-25431086 GCA_035590195.1 Aviceda cuculoides
CCTGCCCATGGCAGGGGGGTTGGAACTGGATGGTCTTTAAGGTCCCTTCCAACCCAAACCATTCTGTGATTCTATGATTCTATATCGACATACTGCCTTCTGGCAGCAGGACTCTGGGGGCATTAATCTCCAACTGATGGCAATAAACAACTGAGGACACTAAGGTTTTTGACAGGTATGGGTTAGATTGCTATATCAGCAAGTGGAGTTGGTGAGGCAGCAGTAAGAGGTGGTGAGAGATCATTCCAGTCATCCAGACTGCACGATTTTATTGCTTTATTAAATAAAACAGAATGACAAAATGATACCCGTTTCAGTAGGGTTAACAGCTTTTTGTTTTCAATTTTTCTAACCAAGGTGTGAGCCAGAAGACAAAGGGGTTTCCTCTGTCTTCCTCAAAGGTTCCTCAGTCTTCATTTTTGCACCTTTCTTGCTGAGCTCAACCTCTCTTTTTATATAATTTTTGCTTCTATATTATAATAACGTTAGACCGAATTAACTACTTTTAGTTGTCCTTGTCATGGAAGAATAAAAATTAAATTGGTTTCTGGCTACTTTTTGTGATGCTTTGTCTCCTTTGTCACAATAACACTCTTCTCTTTATTTTACCTTTTTTCATGACTATTTGCTCACAGTATCCCTAAAACAATAATCAGCAGTCTGATTGCCTTTACACCATTGTATTGATGTGAGAAGGGTCAAAAAGAAAGAGGGAAATTGAGGTAGGTTACCTCTTTAAGTCAAGTTAGATCTAAATATATATGAAATTGAGTTTTTCCATCTATATTCAAGCCAAAATAAATATGAGTTCTCTTGCAAGAGCTTCGGCAAATTCCATCTGTCCATGCCCTCAGCATGTAGCATTTTGGCTGTACTGCAAATAAAACTCTGACCTTCCCCCTCCCCACCCCTCACCATTCCTGCCTCGACATGCTGGGCCTGTTTGGGTCCAGATTTAGGCCACAAATATAAAATTTGTTTCGGTCTCATTGTATATATTGTAAAACAGTATTATGTCTCAGTAAGAGATTTAAGGGCTGACCCCAGCTTATCAAATCAATGGGAATTTCACTGGTGTCCTAAGAGAAATCAAGCCAAATTCTAAATTTACAGTTACATCAGCATCAGATACATCAGTTATGACTTTGTAAGTAACTAAACATTGCTAGCACTTGGGAACAAGCACTGAAACTTGATTGTTAGTACACGATCTGTTAGCACAGACCCTGGCACCCTTTTGGCCTGGACCAAGTGACACTGACCCAGAAAATTCCCGAGAGTGCTGGGGATTATAATGGATGAAGAACTGCTCCCAGTAAGCAGTTTAACACCAGCCACTTTGTTTTATTGCAGTAGCAGGGACATGGCTAGACCATATTGGCCACTCTTAGGGCCAGAGAATGTTACTTTTATTAGAATAGATGTAAGTTTTTAAATATAGATGTAGCTATATTGACCAAAATTAACAGTGACAATTATTGAAAGTACACTGAATGCCCAGACAATGGAAACAAACTTTTTAACATACGAGTTAGGGTGCACAACTGAGATGATTTTGGATGTTAATCTTCCTTTTCTTCTTTTTTCTTTCCTTCCTCTCATTCCCTTTTTCATAAATAATTAGTTAACCTATGGCAAGGGGAATAACCTAAAGTTCATTTTCTATGCTTAAATAAAACATTAGCTGGTTTGGCATTTTCAGATTTCAAAAGCTTCTTTCAAGAGGTAAAAGAGAGTTCTTAGATATTAAAGACTAAAGCCAGTGATAATTGCCACTGGGTTAATTGGGAATGAGAGAGAGCAAGCTTGGAACCCACTCAAATTAGTTATAGATTAATGAAGCCAAGGAAAATAATAAGTTAGCGTTGTAATTGATAAAGCTATATCAAAGGCTGTATGTTTTGCTTGGTTTTTTCACCAGTTACGTGTACCCAGAATTCTCTGTTCCTGCTTTCTCCGTTCACCACCTAGCAATTAATAGTTGAAATCCTATGTTCTGCAAATCCAGAATAACTTCACCTCTCTCTTCCACAAGGGCAGGATTTCATCATGCAGGCAGTCATTGCTGCTGCATGGGGAGAAAGAGCATACAACACATCCTTAATCCTCTCAGAGAAATCTGTTTTCTCTGCTAGGCTAGAGGCAGTGCAATGCATCTCATTTATCTCAGAAACTATAATATGATTCTCTGAGATAACAGCTAATTTCTAGGGTTTCTCAGGAGGAAAGGGCAAAGAAATAAGAATTACCTCTTGCCTAGGATAAGCATTTAAGTAGGAGAATAACTCTACCTATTAATATTATAACATACATTGAGATATGTCAGTTAATCACAGACATTTGCTATCTAAAAGTTAAGTGTCTTGTCAGAGAAGAGGGATGATCATTATCAGAAAAGAATTTGTCTCACCTTGATGTAGGTAAATTGAACTACTTGTCTCATGCTTTTGACTGGCCTAGGAGTGATACTAAATGTTTAGGTTAGGTGCTAGGTTAGATGTTTAACTTCTAAATGGGAAAGAAACCGCGCTATCCCGCATACATATAAATTAGGACTTAGGTGTTGGAAGGTTAATAGTCATTGGATCTCTATAAATGGCTAGTAACTCAGCTGGACAGGGTTGGTTCTACATAGGACTCCTTTAAGAGCCCAACAAATTGCTAGAGCTGAAGATCCTGGATGACTGAAAGACACAGGTTCAAACTCTTACATGATATCCAGGAAAGATCTACATCTGCAGAAGAGTTCTGCAAAGGCTCTGTCTCCGAGGAAGAAACTTAGAATTCACTGTTATGGGTAGAAAGAATGCTACCAGGCTAAGGGTCTGTAAGGGTAACATAGGGGAGGTCCACCTCTCTGAAGTACACCTACGGTTTAGACAACTACATCTGGGCACATTACCTTAGGATAGATAGATAGACAGCAAGCAAGCAAGCAGGGTAAAGTAAGAGAAATCTCTTAGGGATTGTTTATTCTGTGTTATTTTTTCTCTTCTGCTTATAATCAGAATTTAGAGTCATTAGGTCAGATATAGATGTACAAGTTGTAGACATTGAATTGGGTTAGACAAACGTTACCATGTACCCTGTAAGGGTACACCCTTAGAAATGTCATCTCTTCGTACAAGATAATTTTCTTTAGATGGAATTTCAGAACCCAGGACATTTATTAGAGGTTTCCATCCGTCTCTCTTGTACTGAGCCCAGGTGAAATGGGTGTCTCTAACGATGCACTGGATTTCCTGTCCATATACTCCACAGAAGTCAGTATGTGTTGTATTGGACCGACTAAGCACAGTACAGTAAAAGCAGTCATTTTTCTGGAAATCCTAGAGAAAAATATGACGGCCTCATTTCAGACACAGTGATCAGGAACACGCTTTTCCTAACAGCACAAACAAAACTAAAATAACTCCCTACTTGGAAGCCTAGCTAATCCTCTTAAGTAGGTGTAGGAGCCCAGTCATCAGGAACTGCACAGTGACTGCGGGAACTCTGGATAAAAGAAGGATATGAAACAGAACATCCCTCAGGTATGGGCTCTGGATGAAGGGCAGAGTCCCTGATGAAAAAGGAGACATTAAACAGAGATTGGATTTCTCCTAAAGCCTTCCTTGTGCTTCCTGCTACTAAATGAAGTTCCTGAAAAAGAGTGATATGTAAGAGCCTGTCTTATGGTCATACAAGGACAGTTAAGGTAGGGTACATCTATATCTCCAAAGCTCACTGAAAGGATGGATATTGGCATTTCACTAGCATGGAGACCACTGAATATCATGTCTTCAGCAGTCTTCCTTTACAAAGTTCAAATATCCTGTCCTTTGCAGTATATTGCACTGAAGATAATGTTTTGATGGAATTTTTTGTGAGATAGTACAGGTCCTGGTTGTTAATTCTTAAATTACATACTTACACTAACTGAAATATTCATCAAAATTGTCTGTACTTCTCCAATGTTTGTTTGGAGTAAGATCAGGTTTTAGCACCTGGGCTCACTCTGAGTAATAGGGGTTTTATCTGTAAGTAGGTTATTTGCAGAGCAGTCACTAATCACCAACATAAGTCCGGATGGCAGAATCTGACCCTGAAACACCACAATGCAGTTGGACAGTTGACAGCATTTAAAGACTATAGAAATCCTATTAATGGGGCTTCTGTTTAATTTGCACTTTCAAAGAAGACTGTAGTCTTGGAAAAATTATTATCCATCAAAGACAACCTTATTGAGACATCACAATGAATATTAGTCTGGGGTAATATGTAAATCTGGATGTCATTTGCATGACAATGCAGTCTAACCCACCCCATGCTTCCAACTGACAGCCCAGTAGCAACACGTAAACTGTCAACAATAAAATGGGACAGAATGCCTCAGCAGGGGTCCTGCAACACGCAATGTCAAGAGGAACAAAACATCTCCTGCAGACACAAAGCCATATCCGTTAGTTTAATAGGAGTGAAACCAATTCAGGATCTTTCTGGTCAAAGATCTGACACAATTTCCAAGCTAGTCCTCAGCATTGCTGTCATGATCTACTGTAACTTATGTTTTGGTAAAACCCAAAGAAGTTTAATCAAGCAAAGTTGCTGAAATAGAAATCTTTACTGGATCACTAAGAGCTCCTTTTTAAAGACTGGCCTTCTTTTTACTGGGAACTAACATTACATGCTTCAAAAAGTTCTCTCTTCAAAACTGTTTTGATAGAGGGATTAGGAACAGGACAGTAGAAACACATAAGCCTTTAATCAATAGGTCACCCGTTAAAATTTGGCTTACAATGGCAGTGTTTGCAAGCGACGGACATCTGTGAGCAGCTTGTGTAAACTGTCAAGGCTTCATTGGTGTCAGAGAAACTAAGATAATTTACCCCAGTTTAATATCAGACCCCTGAAGTCTGTCTCTTAGTCACTGAGGGGGGGAAATTCTCTGTATGATTCGTGATTCGTAAGTGGATCCAAAAACTGTGACTGTATTTTGGCTCTACTGAATACTGATCTCACATGCCCTTCAAATCTAAAGAATGAAAGGGCTGATATACCCTCTTGTCCATTCTCTCATCTTCCAAATCCTTTCTTTAGCCTCACTTCTTCAAAGAGGCTTTAAACTCCTACAATACAATGTAAATGAGGAGAGGAGCTCTACTGAAGTTTCCAGTACCATGGAATATGAGCAGCATGACTAGAGAAATAACCCCACTGCTCTAAAGGTACCCACCATGAAAAACAATGCACTCTGAACTAGCATCAATGTTAAATTTCATTTGAATCATGCAACCAGTCCGATGGATTCCCTGTATCACTACAGGTAGTGTGAGCAGAAGAGTCAGCAGCTGAAGACACCTGGAGAATGGCTAGGTCCAGTCCAGCATGGGAACCTGCCCTGTTGATACCGAGTGTACAACACACTCCATAACCGTGTCCCATATGCTGGAGTTCTCTACGTATTGACTAGGGAAGATTGTGCACCTCAGGTGTGAAAACCTAAACATAAGGATTATCTCTTGGTGAGGAGCTGGTTGGCTGTACGGGGATATCTCTGAGATCCTGCTGATCTCCAGAGCTTGGCAACTGGACAGAGCTGGAGTCAAGCATGTTTTTTTACAGTCCAGTCTTCTCCAGAGTGTTTCCTTTTTTCAGTGTTTGGAAAGGCAGTGTGGTCTCTTTGCTTTTAACCTGTGTAGAGATGCTTCCACCCACCGTTTGTATCGTAACCTGCTGGATGTAGTCTTCCTTCTAAAGTGGGAAACTTGGGTTTTCTTCCCTTCTTGGCTTGAGGTCAGTCACGCAGGTTACTAGTCTCCAGTGAGAGCTCACTAAAAGAACTTGGTGTTTATGTCTTTACATCAAACATCATTGTAAAAGTCACCATCTGAAATAAAAAATGAGCTCAGGCAGCAGCAGCTTGAACTCACCAGCTGCTATGGCTTCTCTTCTGACTGAAAAGCAAATGAATTTTTGTCCTTGAGAAGGAAGATGGCCCTCTTTCCCACGTGTGTCTGTGCTCTAACCATTGGGTTATAACATGAAAGATGGACATTGTCACTCTTCTCAATAGAAAGTGTCTGTATCTCTACTTAATGAAGTGTGTGTCTGAGTTGGTAAACTGGTAATTTGAAAACATCTGCCAGTTCAACCGCCTCAGGGGATGTTGCTGTGAGGGTGGTATCAAAGCAATCAGACAGGAACATCTCTGAGCATGCACAAAAGTGGAATTCAAGGAGCTTCAGAAATGTTTAAATAATCTGAGAAATACCATAATAGCATAGCCTCTCCCAAAACTTGGCAGCTATTCACCCAAATAGACAAATATACAGTTTAGTTCTGAAGTCCTATTTTATGCATCCAGAGTCTAGATGTGAAGAACTTTAGCAAGTTTTAGAAGGATTTCTCTAGCTTAACAATGAAAAAACACAGATGACATTCACAGCCACAATATACCTCTGCAGAATTTCAGTCTGATATATAGACTTGGACAAAATTTTATTTTTTTTATTGTGTGAGAAATTCTGAGACTCTGAAATTTGCTGGGTTTTAAAACAAAATATATTTAAAAATATTTTGTTTAGAGAACCTCTGAGGTTTTCATGCTGATCTTATTGTTTTGGCATTTATATTGCTTTTTTACTATGTATGCTTGCATGATATAATCTATAATACATGACAAAGTGGAAGAGAAGGACTCTGACCTTTTTTTTTCATTAAACCAAACATTTGAATACTTTCCCCTGAAAATTTTGACAAAATTGTCATGTTCTTGAACAAAGTTTCATTTTGTCCAGTCAGCATTCTCCCATGTTCTTTTGGAACACTTTTTCACCAGTTCTAACTAAATTCACATGAGAAAGGCAAAGGCAGCAATATGGCAAACAACGCCTATGATATTTCAGAGAACAACTGCTTGACATTTATATTAGATTTCTGGCCGACTATTACAATATCTTTGATGAGTGAGATCTTGATTTAACTCCACCTGGAGGTACGAATGCACCTCCCAGAGCCTGTGAAGACGCAGCGCCAATGAGGAAGAGCAGATGGTGTTTGCCTTGTCCCTGCCCCCTGTGTATTGCCCAAAGGGATGACAGCTTTACGCTGCACCTTGGCTCCACAGAAACCTGAGGAGGGAAGATCCCACGTGGCTGAACTGAATGAAGCCATCTTCTGCTTCTCCTCTCATAAAGGTGTAGAAAACAAGTCTGGGAGAGATCTCAAGAGGCCACGTAATCCATTCCCTGCCCCCAGCCGGCATCAGCAGGTCCATGGTTGGCACGACGTAGTTTTGGGGGCTACGTCAGCTGAGTGTGCTTTCATCTGCAGGGAGCTGGGGATTAAGGATTGAGAAGCTTTGTAAGAAGGTGGGATGTTTATAGCTTTCTTTCCCGAATTCGAGACTGAGCATTCTGGTAGACGATATTAGAGTTTGGGTGCTGCTGAACCTTATAAAAGGCAAGAAATTGCCAAGCAACAGAGAAGTATTACCATGGCTGTGGGAGAAGAGTTCCTCATGGCTGTTGATCCAGGGAAGAGGTAGGACCCATTGGTCATGAAGGTGCTTCAGCTCCTGGCTCTTGGAAGTGCATCCGGATGCATGACTGTATCAGATAGTTTCTACTTGCGTGCCCTCTGTGCAGAAAAACATTTCTTCTTCTGACAGGACAGAGAGGTGCCCAATACACTGTAGCCCCCAAATCAGTACTGTAGCTGCAGGTGAAGCTGCTCCTTTATGCTTTGTCAGCTACTGACAGCCTTCCAAATACATAAATGCCTTCTGGAGAGCAATGACTGTAGCAGTAGCCTCTCTCATGTAGTCAGTCACCTGCTTGGGGGAAAGAATTTAAAGCCTTGCTGAAGAGGCATCTTGCCAGGGAGATATATTTATTCTCCTATTTGTACCCTGAACCTTTGTTTATGCCAACAGATGAGAGTGCAAAGTTAAAATTAAATCAGTCAACTGCAAGTAGATCCTTCCTTTACCAGTGAACGTACAAATTGTTGGCAAACAAGGATGCAGTGCTTAAAACCAGAGTATTTTCCACTTGGTGCATCTGGAAATGTCAAGAAAAAATATGTTGAAGGACTGTTTTCTTCATTCTTTCTCTACAGTACGGAGCAAATGAATGCTACCATGCATGAGGAAATCTATGAGAAAATGATAATCCACAAGAAATGCCATCAACACAATAAATCTGATAAGTATTTTCTTTCATTAAAAAAAAGTGTATCTAATATTTAATAGTCCTCTAAAGATGTCTTTATCTTTTTCTTTTCTCTCCCTGCTTACTGAATGATTGACTTATCTTTCAAGGAGGTGAGGCTTTAGATTGTGAACGTCAGCCCCCACCCAAGGCAGAGCCTACATCTCTATACAGGCGGGCAGGTAAGTGGATCCGTGGTCCTGGCTGAGGCTATAAACTGACACCTTTGTTGGCTTATGGAGTGATGAGTGGCTGATGGTGCTTACAGTATCTATTTCTCTGCATTTCTTAAAAAAAATAGTCACTATCATGTCTAATATGTATGCACATGTACAAGTGCACCAATTTTCTGGAAGTGGGAATAAGCTTAAAATTGTTATAATAATCAGTATGGGCTATATAGTGCCTTAAGGCACAGCCCTAAGCAAGGGCTGGTGCATAAACTAAAAAGAACAGGTTGGATTTTATTTCCTTCCCTTCATTTCCTCCTATTCTCCTCCTCCCCCTAAGGAAAAACAGGGAAAAAAAAAGGCTAATTGCAAAATTCTCCTCCAGCCCTTTCTGAGTGTCATCGTACCTCTGAACGATGTAATGAGACATTTTGGCAGCACTGGACTCTCTTTCTCCCTAGGCACTCATCCTTTCCAGTCCCCAGGGGGTCCCAGCCTCTTCAGCTCTTTCTAGCTCCCTCAGGTCACTTCCTTCTGCTACTTCGGATTGCTGTAGACATCTGGGTTCTCTTTCCGGACAAGCACAACTTGACAAACCCTTGGCATATTTGCCTATATATGTCACATCTTCATTACCTCAACCCTGTTGTAGCTCTCTTGGGGCCTCTCCACCTCCTTTTTTTTTTCCCTAACTTGTTTGAGTAAGTGTTTATACCTCTCTTTATACTACCATGAAATGGGGGACAGGTTGCAAGGTGAACTCTGCTGGCTCAGCTGGTTTGTGCACGGCACCGCTGTGAGCCGAGGAAGGGGATTAAAGCCCCCGTCTACCGACCACCGGTTTCTGCAAACGAAGAGTTTACATTGATATTTGGCTGCCCAAGTGCCACACAGGGAATTCGCTTCACTTCTGCTTGCTGGGATATTCGGTATTTTTAGGCACTTGGCTGCACTTGTACGTTAGAAGCCTGCTGGCTCTGAGCTCCCCAAATAATCAGTGGAGAAAGAGAGACGAGCACACTGGAAGGAAATGTGTATCTGGGGGGTGATGACTTACCCTCTGGAGTTGCCTGTATCTCCCTGTAGGGAGATGCTGGGAGAATAAACTCTTTTTGCCTCCAGTTACATGTTGTGGATGTGGGTACTTGTTTCAGACAACAAACTGACAAGCATGTTACATTGATTTGTTTACTCTCTTTTTATGATAAAAATGATCATGTACCGTGAATCATTCAAAGTTACATGAATCGCTTTGCTGTTCTCACTGTCTGACCTTTTTCATTTGATCATTGTTGATTCTTCCATTTACAAGAAAGAATCAAAAAGTCATGCTAAGGTCAAATACAGTTTATTTTAAAATTTAAGATCCCATACTAAAGGAAGAAAAAAGTTCAGCTGTTCATCCGTTTTTGAGTGCACTCAGTGGGTCACGCTATTCCTACATCAAACCAAGATTTTTTTTATTTAAAAAAAAAAAAAAAAGAAAGTGTAGGGGGGGAGATTAAGCCTGGAGACTTAGTTATTGCCGGTTCCCTAGTCCCATCAGTCAGCAACATGGGATTTAAGGTGTCAGAATGACAAAGTGCAGTTCAATTTGTTCTAACATTGCACCTATACTCATGTACATATTAGACAGCTATAAAATCTCAAAGAGGCACCATTTGAAAAGATCTGTGTTAAAAGGGGGCAATTAGTGGGCAAGATGAAATGAAGGTATAGTTGTAATTATTTCATATCTTGAAACAAAAAGGAATGGCTGAGATGTAATTTCACTGTTAAGGAAATGCAAGGCTTCTAGAAAAAAAAAAACGGAAACTTTTTAGAACTAATTGCTTGGCTCTAATTAGAGAATGTAACCTTTGGAGGAATAGTGGCTGTTGAAATTCCAATTTTATTTGCATATATTAATATGTACATGACAATTACACCCCCAGAGAAAGTACAGCCTGTGCCCCAAAAGCCTAGTTTTAAATTTAGAAGCAAGAAAGAAATTCTAAACAACTTAAGAACATTTCAGTGCTTCTGTGGACTTAGGATCCATTTTATGAAAACTTTCGTGGGCTGAAATGACAAATCTAACTGTCAATTTAGATGACATGGAGATGCACATGTTTATGTTCAAATGTTTGTACACAACTATCCACACCATCTATATCCATACATGTGTAAGTGTGAAAAAAAATTATATACATATATGTAAATATACCTGAAAGTTCTCAATATTTAGTCTGTATTTGCAATAGATGCTGGTAAGGGGATTTTCCCATCATACCCAGCAGTGTTACAGGGGTGTAGAAAACCCACCATTGTTGCTACCAAAGGGTTGATATATGTGGGTAAACATGAGAGAATTTAGGGAGCTTGGTTTTGAGGATGGGGCACCCCAGACGTTAAAATGTCACTACAGCTTTGTTGAAATGTCTGCTAAAGGTCTATAATGTGACCTGTTAACTAACCTATTACCATTTAAACTTTGATTACATAGGTAGTGAGCATAAGAGATTAAACTAGTTATAGAGGGAAGATCAGGTAATCACACAGGATCCAAACAGCACACTGAAGACAAAGTTTTCCTGCTGTTTCTTATCCAGATTTGCCCCGTAAAAGGTTACAGAAAAGCTAGGGAACAGTGTGAATGACTAGTCAGGAAGGTAAAAAAAAAAATCAGGGTCATCATTCTCTTGCTTAATAGAGAGTCTAAGAAGTGTAGAAAAGGAAATATCTATGAAACCTCAACTGGTAGTAAGTTACAATCACTGGGTAGTAGTTGGCAACTCCATTTGGAGCTCTAGAAATTTTATTGCATGGAACAATTTTGAGGTGACTAATGAATGAGCAGTAGTTTTCCCAACATATCTGCAAAATCTCTGGTAATTTTATATTCTTATGTCCTTACAACATTTGAAACTCTTTGACATATCTTCCTCGTTTTTTGGTTAGGTATTCTGACTGCTGTGGCACAGAGGTGGAGCAGAGTTATTACTTTCAATAATTAGAGGTGGTGTTGTAGTTCACTGAGCACCTAGTCAGACATACATGATAGAGTAGGAATATTCTCCTATGTGTGTGTGTGTATGTTTAACAAACCAAAATATATAAAACAACATTTCAGAAAAATTCAGGTGAAGACTTTTGAAGAAGGAAACCTCAGAAAAGAATAATGATGGCAACAAATACTTCATATGCACAAATATTAACAAATCTGCCATTTCAACTGAGTTTTATGTAATTAGCAATCTTTATTATGTTGAAATATCACTGTTGAATCAAATCATGTTATTGCATTTAAATAAATAGCTACAAAACAAAAGCAAACAAAATCCTCCACTATTTTTACCACAATTTTTGCAGTCTCAAGCATTATATGAAAAATAATATACTTGATAATTATTTGTTTTAAAACAAAAGTCTACCTAAAAATCTGGAGGGTTCTTGATTCAAAATTCAGCAGTTTCTGGTACAAATACTTTGAAAAGGCAGTCAAAAAAACCCCCAAAGCCCCCAAAAACAAATACAGTTGATATAA
>JAVJGG010000017.1:25431099-25451785 GCA_035590195.1 Aviceda cuculoides
GTGTAAACTAACCTTCCAGAACAAAAACTCAGTTATGCCGACATTGTAATTTTTCTGCAGAAGCAGGCTAGATAAACTTCTTGAAGTATTCAGTACCATTTTATCTTAAAAAAAATCTGTCACCTTTAGTTTATACAGCTGTTAGATTTTTTATCTTCAGAGTCAAAGACTCAAAACTCAAGATCTGTGATATCTGAGAAAATATACTCTTGAACTCTACTTCTGAAAAACAAGGTGCTTTTTTCAATGCATAAAAGTGAAACCAAAGTTTGGGCAACTCCATTCGAGAATCCTGTTCAGTGTTTTTAATTAATAAGGGCAAAATTCATTCACAGGCATAAAACAGCAAAGCAGTGTGCAGCTTGAATCTGCGCAAGACTTCAGAAGTATAATCAGGACACACACGCTACATCTACCCTACTACATTAAATAATCCCAGGACCGTTGGCAGAGGCGCTGGAAACCAGTGTTCAGCTGCCAGCATGGTCCATGGCACACTCGGCAAGCATTCTCCCATTTACTAAAATGGTTTAGGAATTAATACGATCCAGGGATTAGTCCTAGCTTGGATGCTGTGATCTTCCTTTGGGATGCAAAATTCATTCAGAGTTTGAGTATGGATAGATGATAAGTGCTCATCTCAGGGCCAGCGAAGAGACTTTGATCTTTAACCAAAGTCTTAGACTGTCTTCTTTTCGGGAATTTCATCCTGAACTAATGCAAAGGGCTTTAAATTCCTTTCCTAATGATGTGGATTAATGGCAGGCATTTCTTTCATAATCTAGATGGCAACCTTACCATGGAAACAATTTATCTGGGTGTTGCTTTAAAGCAGAAAGTTGTTTTCCATATGAGTGGGACATATTTTTTCCAATGGCCAAATTCAGACAAGAGGAGGCAGACAGATACTTAGATTTCTGAGTTAAAGGATTATGCCCAGTTTATGTTCAAAGAAATACCTGATTTTAGTGAAAACAAAGGCAGCTCAGCACATTTTCGGAGACGTTTAGGACCACATCCATTCACAGTTACAGTGACGCCACTGATACATCTTAGCTTAAGTTTCTGTACAGGCCAGACTCTGACCACTGCTAATTTTATTTGCACTGCACACCACTGAAGATCACAATGAGCCATTGGCAATGCTCGTTTTTTTGCCAGAATCTTGAGGCTTTCTACTGGATAACTTCTTTTCCTAAGGGGAAAAATAAAAATATGAATAAAATAACAAGTGAAATTTATGACAGTGCTGTTTCTGAGACACAAGTAATGTGTCTCCATATGAAATCAAATGCTTATTCATTTAGCAGTGTAAATGATAGCGTGATGTCAGAGTCAGTGTATGGCACGGGGATCATTCACATCTTGTTACAACCAGTGATTACGGAGGAGTCATTTTGTAGTTCAACAGCATTATTGAGGCTTATTCTCTGTAACAAATGATATCTTTTATTTTATTTTGTGATTATCCAACAGATCACTGAACCATAAAGTGCTGCTGCTCCCAGCTAACAGAAAGAAATACCAGGGCCATATGTCTCTCATGGAACTGTTACTGTTCTGTATATAATTATCATTTTTCTATCTGCCATTCACAGTGTGCAGGTCAGATTCCAGTTACCTCTGATATTTTTGAGACTCTGTCAGTAACAGTGGGAGATGGAATTTTTGTAATAATAGATGTAATGACTAATCATTATTCTTTTCCCCAAGTCACTGTGAAAGATTGCTTTAAAATTCAATTAAAAATTTCAGCCTGACATCTGCATGATTAAAGCCATTTAGTATAACATCAGACTTGCATAAATATGAATAATATCATCTTCATAATAGCAATTTCTATTTTTTATTCACTTACTAAAACCAGTAAGATTAATGATCTTGATACTCAGTGCCCATCTCAGGCAAGATGCCATGTGGATTTTGAACCACAAAATCATTTTCATATATATATATGAATACATATAAAAAATATAGCACATGATGTATTTGATCACACTCTTATTTCTTTCAGTTTACAAAATTTACACCACCTAATCTGAAATGAGTCCTGTAGTTTCAGAATTACTCTGTACACACTTTCCTAAGAAGTACACTTAAAGGAATTATTCATTCGTGTATGCTTCCACATTAACACATAAAAAAATAATCAATACAGCCAAGCTAAAAGCACACATAACACTCATCCATTTCCTTCTAGCATTTACAAAGAGAGAACAGAGAAATTCTGGAGTTTTTTTATCAACTGTAGCATTTTGAGTCATACCCACTGCAGAAACATCTGAATCGCACAAACAATATAATTATTTCCTATTTAGCCAGAAATACTTAAAAAAACTTCTGAAAAACATTTTCCATGAGCAACCCACAAAATGGAATTAAATTTCTAAATAAAGGAATAAGAAGTCATGTGAAATAAGAAGCCAAATTCAGCTAACGCCATCTTCTCAGCCCCGTACTATGGAAGACTGCTTAAAAGGCTGCAGTGTAGTTTATTCCAAATAGGAACCAAGTGCGCAAATTTTTTTAGGAGTTAGCATATACAGCCTGTTGAAGGATAGGACAGGAAAGGATATCTTTAGGCCAATGGTTTTGAGGACCATATGCTGGAAAGGTTATAAAAGATTTGCTTACAAATCTGAGCTACAGGATCCTGGCAATAAAAAGAAGATACAACGGAAATATTTGTGATATTTTAATTTGTAAGGAAGAGATACAGGACCCCTTATGATATCTCCTGGGATAACTGATGAGGCATGTGTTTTTCAGGAGACCACGTTCAGAGCTTCCAGAGACCTGGGAGCAAGCTCAACCCAACAGCACCTGCAGTCAAGAAGCGTGTTTTAGCCTCGGAGAAAAAGTAAAAAAACAAACCTGCTTGGTTTTGCTGCTCTTGAATATGTCCTGGGAGCAATTTGCTTCAATTTGTCCAAAGGAGTAAAATCACAAGGCAACAAGCCAGCTGGAGGGACAGCTTGAATAAAAACTGAGACATGATGCACTGGAGATGAGTTGGAGGAAGAAGGTACTATGTCAGATAGTCATCAAAAGGCTTTGTTAACTACAAATAGCAGTGAAAGTTTGAATCCTCATATCATATAATTTACGACCATATTAGCTAAGCCACACTAAATTGAAAGTTCAGTTGGAATTACCATCTTTGTTGTGTTCCAAATGACATTATCCTCAACTTGATTTAACTGAATTATGTTTGTAAATGAAATGTAACCTCTGTGCCCGGGAAGATCACGGAACAGATCCTCCTAGAAGCTTTGGTAAGGCACCCCGAGGACAGGGAGGTGATTTGACACAGCCAGCACGGTTTCACCAAGGGCAAGTCCTGCCTGACCAACCCAGTGGTCCTGTACAATGGAGTGACTACATCAGCGGACAAGGGAAATGCTATGGGTATGGTCAATCTGGACTTCTGTAAGGCCTTGAACACGGTCCCCCACAGAATGACCTATCTTTCAAAATGCCTAGATTTCTTTTGGTTCTGAAAATAGAAAAGATAAAAGACCAGTTTCTTGTGCTGATTTATATCCTCTGATGCTGCAGGGTTTGCAAAACAGAAAAAAATCTTGAGTCTGAATCCTTCAGGGTCAAATCAGCAGCCTTTTCTTTGCCCTGCAAGCTGATACTCAAAAGAATAGTGTCTTTCAGCTCTGTTATAGCAGGCAATACATAGGGGTTTTTTTCTGTTTAGCTGTGGAAATGTGTTTAAATTAATCTCTGGTGTGCCTCCATTCATTCCTGTGGAGCTATATCAGGCACACAATTGGCTCAAGGGACCATATTCTCAGCTTCCACGCAATGACTTCTCCGTCTTTAGTAAATCTACACAGATTTACACAACTTTTTTAGCCACTGTAGAGCTGCTGAGTATTTCCAGAATAGTTTAAGTGAATAACACAACTCTTCTAAAGTCTTCCACAGTTAGGTGTTTCTACTCCTATTAAACATCTACTTCATAGCTAAAACAAGGACCAATGCCAAATTTAGCATCAAAACAGATGAGGTAGGGAAAGAATTGTGCAGTTTACTACAAAAATAGAGCCTGAAAAAAATCAGAGTTGACTGAGAATCCACATGTTACTAGTGCTGAAAATGGCATAGTAGGGTTTGAAATTTAAAGTACTGAAAAAAACAGATTGCAGAAAAAAACAGATTTCTTTATCTCTAGTTCTGTCAGCTACCTTTATAATCTGATTTGAAGTGGTCTGCTAATGGATAGTGAAATGGTTTCCTGAAAGAGCTAATGCAGTAGGTATGGATTGTCAAAATTAATAACAATTGTCCTTCCTTACCATCAGATGTAGATACTGAAAACAGGTATCTCTGTGTACGGCTGTACCCTGTGTTGTGTTAAATGGAATTTATGAGACTTTCAGAAACACTCCAAGGTGATCTCACTGAACTCCTGCTAAAGTTAATGCCACCATCAGTAGTTGCACTGGGACCAGAATTAAAGCATCTGAGACAACTGCAATGCCAAAATTGTAACTGTAAAGACCATTAATGGATTTCAATCCCGAGAAGAGAGTCACTGATGTGTGCCTGAGTCAAATCATTCCTTTCCTCAGCTTTATTTACATGGAGAAAAATTTCTACCTGGCTTGGTTTTTTATTTCAGTTTTGAGTGCTTACTTGCAAAGTAGTTTTCTTTGAAACTAATGCAACTATTTTTGTGAGTAGCTGAAGGAGATCCTTTGTCCGATTCTACGATTTCTATACCTGCTTGATCACCACGATATGACCCTGATGTTCAGGAAGAAAGCCTGGCAGAAACACTGGAGATTCTGGCTCAAGTGCTCCCCAACATGATGAAGACTGCCAACCTTTGGCCCCAAAATACTTTTTCTCATAAAGTCAGCAGCTCTACTTTGATATAACTAGCAGCCTGCCTAGGGAAATGTCCATAACTAACCTAGAAGATGACTTGAATCACAGCTGGCCCTTGGACTGCTGCTATCTTCATTCTGATTTTCTGTCCCTGGTGTGTAAATAGCAATTAAACCCAAACCAGGGTACATCAAGGTTTTTCTGCTGCTGCTCACCAGACAAGCACAAACACAAACCAAGGCATCCATGCATAACAAAGGTTATTCTTTTAATTTTATAATCATGTATTGCCAAGTAGTACTTGGATGCTCTCTTTCAGAGCATGCAGTTCCTCCACTGTATATAAAGAAGGAACGTTATTAGCTATTTCTCTTTGTGAAATCATTTATATGTATAAATTGTAGCAATATATTGACCAAACTACACCATTTACTAAAAAAATAAACGCATATGCCAGACGATCCCACTATTATCAGAGCATTTAGCTTTCCCCTAATACTTTGAGTGCTGTCATTAATACTGAAGCTACAGCAATATTTTAGCCATCTCTGTACCTAGAAGATTTCTCTATTACTTTGTCCCTGAACGTTTTCCTTGGATGATTGGTTGACAATATCTAAAGGATAATTTTAGGTCTTGAAGAATTAAACACAGGTCTATTTTTATGAGGTGGGACAGATTGGAAACAGTTTTTTCCCCTTGTTCCAATGAAATTGGAAATGAAAAGAATGTGTGTCATGTGAGGGACAAGTGTCATGAAGCCCATCTGAATTATACTTCATACCCCACTTTATAGCCTAACATTCAACTATATCCATTTTTTCTGGCAGTATTTTGCCCATCAAAAACAAGTTATTGACACTTATGTCTTGGATATAAATCAGATCCGGCAGTAAAAGTAAAGAAGGTGGTTTCAGAGAGAGTCGATGATGGGGTAGAATAATGTATTTGGTTTTTTCCTCTAGGATATCACTTTAATATCACCCAGAAACAATGGCAGAAAATCATTCCAATTAAATGGTCTTAAAAATAAGATATAAAGCAAATGCAGGTGATCTCATTCTGTCGTGTGTGTCAAAGTAGACACCACAAAACTGAGCAGAAATAGTTTAAATTTAGCTGTCTTAGCATATGTGTACAAGGACTGAGAATGTGGAAATTTGATTTGCTTCACTGGAGTCAATTAAGAAGGACTCTCAACAAGGTAAGGTTGAAGTGCATCGACAGGGCACTGGGAATACTTCTAGTATTGATTGGCACTGGCTTGGGTACAAATAAAGCAAAGCATTCTGGTTTCCGACTTTCATTTTCTATAACAGAGAAATTACACTAATGAATAAAATTATAATGAAAAAGGGAATGCAGAGAATAGGAGTTCTCCACGGAGATATATTCCCTTCAGATGTTAAGCTGTAGCTATGCCCTCATTATAAAAGATTTTGCTGCCTAATATACAGCTCCTACTTTTTTTCCTCCTGTTACACTGCCCTGTGCTTATTGCTCTGTCTCCTTAACCTCTCAGAAGTTCCTTGCTTACGAGGGCAGAGCTTAATGAGGTCAGCAGTTCCTGTCACTCTACGGAAGAGCAGCGCCTCAAAGCCCTACCTTCTCCTGGTAGTCAACGTCTTTGATGATACTTAACAGAGGGAAATGTTCATTCATGTCTCTTTTCCAGCTGGAGAGGATGAAACAGTTCCACTTCATATTAGATCACCCTTTTTTCTCTGAAGTGTGTGTTGAGGTAGGAAGGACTAACAGCTACTCCTTACCTATCCTCGAGAGAATTAGGTTTGGAAACTGTACAAATGCCTTCTTTTTTTCTGATCTCTTTGACATTTATGAGAAGTCATTTGATGATACTGGTATCATCGGTGTGCATCTTGTATTTCAATTTTGACCAACACAGTGCACAATTTCTTCCATTAGGATTTTCGTTAGTGCAACCAACGAACCCAAGTGTTCATCTGCCTGTCTCTGAGTACAGCCAAATGAAGCTGTATGAAATCTGTGCTACAAAGGTGACTGTTGCAAGAAGCAAGAGGAGAATAACTTTCCCCAAAATAATGTGTCTCGTAAGCTCATTAAATCTGGTGGTCTTATGCCCCGTAGTTTGTCCTTTGCTATATGTCCTTCCTAGGCTTCTATTTCTAAGTAAAATCTTTACTGCCATAATTATAAATGTGTTCTTTATTTATATCATGGCATATTTATTTATGTAAGTGTTCAATCTATTAAAAAACGTTTTGTGTGATGCCCTCTGATTCCAAGTTCCAGAGACAAATAATGCATTTTCCTGTTAACAGATCATCTTTTTTATATTGGGAGATTTCATAATTTTGTACTCTACCTTATACATCCATTACTTCTTGCTGTGAAAATTCTTCCAGCATGCAATTATTGTTGTAACCAATCACTTAAAACCCTTCTTGCACTGAGAACCACAGCCTTTTCTTACTCATATCAACGTGAGCACAGAAATGCTCTTTGCTTCAGTGCCCTAGGTCTGTATATTCACACCTGGAAACCGAAAGGCTCAGAATGACTTTTGTGACTGTACCTTTCCATGAGTGATAATAAGATATGATGCCCCTAATAGAATATAAACTATAATTTTCCAGGACTGCTGTAGGGAAGGAGCAAGCACAATACTAAATGCATTATAAGATTAAGTTTGGTGACTTTATGATACACACTTGAATTGATTAGCAGCAAATGAGATTTGATGAATTTGCTAGTCCTGTGTCTGCCTTTAGTAATCTGCCATAGTACCTGACAGACACCTCACAGTTTTTTGTGGATTTCCTCAAAATACGTGTCTGAGGTAAGGTGCTTCGGGTACTCTAAATATTGCCAGATCCTGTTTTAAATTGAGGATCTGTGGGACGTGTGTAGACTATCTGCTCAAAACATCCATCTTGGCTATGGCAAGCTATATTGACGAAAGAGGGGACTAACTCCAGCAGGCCATGACTGACTACGTACTCTGTTGCTCCAGATACCGAGCTGACCCATAGGTTAAGCTTACTGTCTTGATGCTGGCCCTGCTTTGTCACCATGGCCTTGACCTGTTATTTGGACTCTTGACCGAACCTGGATATCACCACACACCTGCTCTGCCCACCTTACTGAAGTGCTATGTGACTGCCGCTTTGTTGGTCTCTGATATTTAAGCACTAAGGGAATTACCTGTCCCAACGTAGACATGCTAGTTGTTTTTAAGTGTTTCTGGGATTAAGAGCCCAAGAGCACGCACTCTGAATCCTTTTTCTGAGGCCCAGCAGCATAAAATCTACTCAAATTGATATTTAGGAAGAATTAGAGAGTCCGGTCTGGACCAAAGTGATTTCCCCAGCATCACACAACAAGCCTTTGGCAGCTCAGAGATCACCCTCCTCATTTCCCAAACCCAGGATTAATGTCTGAATTGCTGGGATGGCCTTTCCACTTGGTTACAGCGGCTTAAAAGAGCAATCAGTTTCTTAGTTTCCTTACCTGCTATTCTTCTTGTACCCTCAGACATCCAGGAGATGGTTAGATATCTGCAGTATTGAAGTATAAAGGTGACTAATGATACAATTAGGAGGAATGTTAAATCGTACAAGTCATCTCTTAATTTGGATTGTTTTAAGGACATGGGTATTAATGGCTCTCTATCTTTGAAGGAACAATTTTCTTTCATCAAACACAGGTAGGTCAACTCCCTTTGATCAAGGAGTAATGACTTGTAAAAAGCCAAGCCTAGCCTGTTTGTCCAGGTAATTAATAGTAGTTTGGTATTCTCTGAGTCTGAAGATTGGAACTAATTGTTTGAATTTAGTTTCTTAGTTGTTTAATGATTCAAGTTAGTTTTTCAAAAGAAGTCAGTAGTGAGCTCTCTGAAGGAGTTAGTCAACACTAAGGTTAAAGTCATAAAACCAATGAGTTAGAAAGCCAGTGATGCTGTTGATCAAATTTCAGCTCCAACACCTGGGGCATATCCAAAAGTTATAAGATGATGGAAAGACTTTTGCTGACTTAAGTGAGCTCCAGATCATGTACCAGCCAAAAACTCTCCCATTTACTTCTGCAAGTATTTTCTCTGCATGCTGTGCAGTTACGAGAAGCTTGCTTTCTGTTAGCATCTCTAACAAGCATTCTTCTTATCAGCCTAATACCTGCCATCTTCTAGGCACAAGGAAACAGATTTGTTTCCATACAGCCTCTATTCGGTGTATTCCTACACCTTTCACAGTTAACCTTTTTCACATTTTTCCAAAGGACATTAGTCAGGTAAGCGAGCTGCAAAGCTTCTTTTTCATAGAGGCTTTAATACTGGTCTTCCTGCTGGGCTTGACCTGCAGCCAGTCGAAGTCAATGCTCCAAAGACACCAATGAGTTTCAGATCAAAACCTGTAAAACAAAAGTAAACAAATGTAAGTGAGCATGAAACAATGAAGGTGCTAAGGTTGGGAGTAAACAATGATATCTCTTTGCTTTTTTGTGCACTGCGGGAATAGATTGACTTGATGGATACAGGGAAAATAAAAAGACAGTGAGGGTGGAGCAAGGAAGGACAGAAATAAAAAGGAGGAGGGAAGAAAAAGCAGATATGGAAAGGGAGATGATGGCATGAGGATAGAAACTGGAAACTGAAAGAGCAGGAAAAGATTGGGGAAGGCCAAAACAGAAAGATAATGATAGTTACAGAATTCAAAATGTTTTTATGAGATGGTGGGTGGCTTCATCTGACCACTGTCACAGATAGCATAGGCACCTATGTTTGAGGTAACAATACAGATTTCTTTTACACAAAAAGAGGCCAAAAAAAGACACCTTAGTTGTGATTCATTTCATGTTAGAGTAGGGATCTTATACAGGTTAGGAAATCATGTCCTTCTCCAGTGGCTGTAAAGCGGCTTTGAGTTAGCCTGAAGGAGGATTTTCACATTGCAGATGCCTGAAGTTAGAAGGTGGATCTACTCATATTGTTTATTTATCTACTTATATTAAGCTTTAGAATTGTTAGAAACACAGGCAAAATATCAAGGATCTTACAGGTAACACCATCATATCTGTTCTGAGCTGGGTAGATCTGTCTTCTCTACTTTGGTCTAGAGGTGCTGTGTATGAAGTCCAGAGGCTCCAGTAATCTTTGGGGTCAAGAAATTGCACTGGAGTCAAGAATCCTCATGGGTTTGCCTTTGGTTTCTGGATAAAGCAGGAGGGGCAGCTGAAGGATACATTTAAGATCCCACTGTGCCCCACATGAGCTACTTTGTGCTTTTCCCACTCGTCTATAAATACAACAGGATGCGTACACCAAAGAAAGAGAATGACTATTCACATCAAAGAGCAGTTTTGGCCCAAGAACAATTGGGTGTAAAATGCCTATGAGTATATTTATCATGGAAATTCGAAGTAGGCTAATAAAACATCAGAGGAGGGAGGTTTTGGAACAGCCCCACAGTACAAGTACCGGGAGCAGAAAAACACCCCCAAAGCCTAATTATTTTTCAGATGGAACTTGGTACATGCATTATAGGGATCATAACATGCTTCTGCAATAGCGGGGGAAGAAGCTTGGAAATCTGGGATGTGTTTTCCAGTCCAGTATTCTTAGAGTCATACCTATCTGTCTTTGGAGAAAAAGGTAACACCTCTATGGTTTCCGAGGGATGCGGTGTAGCTTCCATTAGGAGCACGATTGTGGGAATGTTATTTGCAATAATTTTTTCCTCTTCTGTTTCCCCCATGGATATATCTATATTTTCAGATCCCAGGAAAAAAGAGAAAAAAAGGAAAAAAAAAAAAAAATCTCTACCCAATGGGGACCTCCCTCATTCTCTCTTCTGATGTTTGGTTGCTAATTTGCACTTTTCATACACCCAGAAGCAAATGCCTGTCTGACACAAAATAAAACAAGATGCTTCAAGTGCTGTTTGGTTCTTTGGGAAGAAAATAATTTTTGAAAATAAAATGTACTCACCAAACAACCCACCAATGCCCACTGACATTCTCCATGTCATGTCTGACAGAGGCAAAATGTAGCACGATGCAGAACAAAGAGGCATTTTATATGCCTAGCAGAAATTCTTAAAAGTCTTTTTTTCTTTTCTTTTCTTTTTTTTTTCTGGGAAATTATCATAGCTCTAATTTTTTTTAAAAAAAAAAGTCCATGCAAATGGTGAGAAACTATTAATTGTAAAGGTGGGGAAAGGAAGTGTTGAAATTAATATATCTTTTCCCCTTGTATTCCTTGAAATAAACAAAAACAGTTTTTACCCTTCATCCTTTCTTACCAGTTATGGAATTATTCTTCATTTGACAGATAGTAGCCATGAGATAATTTTGGGGTTTGTTTAGGGGTTTTTTTAATAGCAGTTTGGAATCTTTGTTTTCAGAGAAGAGGCCCACTAGGCACAATTTGGGACTTGTTATTAAAGACAAACTAACATCCCCCAAAGAATTTCAAACATTTCGTGCCAGAATGTGATATTTTAAAGCATTTCCCATTTCACATAATTGGATGCACGTGGCTTAGCAAGAGAAAGACAGTTTCAGCAAATACAAGAATTAATGCAATTTATTCGAGATGGTCTCACAGGAGAGGTATAGATTTTATGCATAATTCTGAGGAAGATAAAAAATGTTGAAATCTGTTAGGACTTCTGCATATTGCTTCAAGACCACTGACCTAAGCTAAGGTGGTTGTTATAGACAAGGATGGAATTTAGAAAAAGTTGTCAAATTAGTATTCATCTTGGATCCCAAAATGAGCACAATTATCATCACTGGGAATATGAGTTCCATCCTCATACTTTCTTGGGATGCTTAGTCAAATAATTAGTAAAACTATTTCTAATGTTTGCATAATAATGAAAAAAATATCCATATTCCAGGGAAAAAAAAACCCTCACAACTGAAATGTCAAAATCAGTCTTTTAAAATGTTTATAAATTACATCCATTTAAGACATGTTATTGTGACATTTGTTAAACTGATTTCATATTTAAAATCTGCCTCTCACAAATTTGGGACCCTGAGGTTAAACCACTATTTGACACAATCATCGAGGCCTCTGGAGCAAGAAAAGGAAATTGTTTAGATGTGTAATAATCATTCTCCATATTTATATAGCCTGATCACTATGTCAAATGAGCATCTCCTGCATATTTTCTGTTTTCTCCCTTGAAAAAATCTGTAGGACAAAGTAGTAGTATTGTCTTCTTTTTTACATGGGGAAAACAGAAGCATGGATTTTATAGATAGGGAATCCTGTTATTAATGTCAATAAGAGTTTTACTATTTATTTCAAGAGAACTAGCACTTCTTCCTTTTTTTTTTTTTATCAATTATAGAACTCTAAAGCTATACTAGCATTTTGATATTTTGAGTAAAAAGCAATTATTTTAGCCACACGAATATCTTTCTCTTGATGCTGTGAGATATGGTTAACCTATATTACATGACTGCTACGCCAACTGAAAAGAAAAAAAGATTAATTGCCTATGAGGTTTGAGGAAAAACTACGCCTTCTGTTGAGCTGTGTACAAAACTACACTCTGAGGCACTGACGTTGTCAGATTGTGGTGATTTTAAACATGAAATTTTAATTCACTTTCTTCTGTGAGTTAAATAATGGAAGATTTCATGATTTATTTTATCTCTGTCATCATTTTTCTTGAGTCCTTTTGCAAACAAGATTAGGATAACAAGGGATTTTTCACTAGCCCAAAGATAGTATTTTAAATGCTTTCTCCTGGGGGCTTTTTCCATTCCTTGTGGCTTCTTGCTCACCTGGACTTCAAACCCAGTTACATCATTATTAGTCTACAGGGCTTGAAACGAACTTAGTCTGGGTTTATGACCTTGTAATGGGGAGAAGTCATTCACTGAGGAAACTCAGAAAAGGAGAGGACCTCAGCCAGTGAAAGAGAAGAGACACTGTTTTCGTGTGGGTCTCCTAAGGATGTGAAGAATTGCGAACCAGAACCACTGGAGAAAAATTTGTGATGTCTCCCCCACCTCATATAAAGAGATATATTCTTGGTGCTTTGTACTTAGGGGGAAGGAGGTTTGGAACCTTTCGGTGTAGGCAGGTTATATCCATATCAATGTAAGCAAAAAGTTTTTTCAATGAAAAAGATCTGAAGAAAATAGCATACTTCCAGCAGACAGCTCTAACAAATTGCTCCATTACAGAGGAGCAAGAAAAACTATACTTGTACATGTCTTTAATCTATATCCAGCACACTGTAAACTGTAAAAATGTACACACTGTAAAATTTCCTGTTCTCTTGAGACACCTTCTCCCCACCATTTCTTCAGTTCCATAATTCTTGTTCTCCTGCTCCCTCCCCACAAAATCCTCACCTCCCTCCTCTGGCTGGCAATTACTGGGCTAGGTAAAAGGCAGCACCTGCAATGATATTTTCCAGTTCCAAATAAAAGTGTGTTAGTTGACCAGCAATGAGGCTAAGCAGAATAGATAGCTGGTGAACTCACATTGAAACATTCTCTGTAATTAGGGCATTAATTTTGGTGTCTCTCCTTCAGCCAGCAGCCAGTTTTCATGACATTTGTAGCGACCTTACATCTTTGAGAAGGATATGCTTCTGCCATTTTGGTCAAAATTATCTGACAAATTCACAAACTGTTGGGCAGAGGGAGGGGTGCAAGTGGGGCAGAGGTTTGGATGGGCAGACAAATGGAGAATGTGATCCTATAAAAATTGTCTCTTTATAAAACACAAAACCCCAAGATATTATGAGAATCATAACAATTAGAAAGTTGGGATACTGCTTAACAAAGTTGCTTTATGGTAAATACAAAGAGGCACTTGGATGTTTCAACCCTACACAGCCATTAAGATCCAAATGAATGTCTTAAATTCCCCCTTAGAGCTTTCGTGACTGAAGGGGCAAATTTCACCCTATGTAAACACTTACATGAGTAAAAATGTCTAGATTTACCATAAAATCCAAAAAGAACTCAACACATAATAGTTGGTATTTTCATGTCTTTTTTATGCTGGCAAGACTTTCAGATTTTTAAGTGTTCACTCAGCAGCCACATTTTTTTATGTACTCATTACACACATATACAGAAGCATGCACTTTCTTAATGTTTGTTTTTCTCCAACACAGATACAAACATGTATAAAAATGTATATATTAAAAAAAGAATCACACACATGTTTATTAGGTAGAAATCTGCATGGACATGAATCCTCAGCCATTTCATAGCATTCCTGACACTTGACTCCTTACTTGGATTATGAGATTCTTCAGAAGACAGAAATAAATAACTGGTCTCTTTTAAGAACAAAGGCTGAAGTGAATATATTTAAAAGCTGCACTGTGTTTTGATGTTATTATAGCAATCAAAGTCAGAAAATCACAGTAACCAAGTAATAAAGAATGACTTCAAAGCCTAAACTGTCTAACGATGATATGACAACTCCAGCAGTTCATCTGTATTTATGCAATTTATATTATATACACATATATATTTATATTATACACAGAAGTGTATAATTTATGGTTATGCGGTTAAAAATCAGAAAAAGACATCAGGACATAAACACTAACCTACATTCAGTGTTATGCTACATGAAATATATATATGTGTATGTGTGTGTCTACACATATATAGGTAATTTTAGATCTGTGTGTTGTTGAAAATTCACCTTCTTCACTTGTCACTTTTATAGTGATGAGTCATTTCTTAGCCTTGCAATCTGCTGCTGAAGGCCCTGGAACTCCAGTCTGAACCGGCAAAATGTTTGAGATTGGTGCTGGGAAAACAGGAGTTCTGGGATCTTTAGCGGTTGGTTGCCGGTTTCCCCTTCTTTAAGGGGATAAACTTTCTCAGCATACCAGTTCTTCAGGATAAGGGTATCGCTTCAGCATATTTGTTGATCTGCAGCCATAAAGCCTGACATTGCTGGTAGTTTCATCCAATGCTAATATTACCGTTATCAAAAGATTTCACTTGGAAAATGAATGATTTTTGTTTTGTCTTTATTGTGAAAGACTGTGACTATTTATGAGTGTTACATGAATTTATGACAATAAAAGGAAAATTTCCCAAACATGGAAAACAATTAAATTAAAGTCACTGTCATTAAAAGTGTTCCCTAATTATCAGCATCGTCTCATTTCTGAATCGTGCCGTTTCCTGCAACCAGTTTCATTCCCGGGTACCAAGCCTTGAATTAGTTGGAAGATTCGCAGGTTACAATGACCCCAAAGGCAGTAGTTGGGTAATACATTGGCTTCAGCAGCAAAGCCAGATGGTGGATCTCCTGTTCTCCCACCGCACACCTGCATCGTACAGCAATCACTCACTCAGTTGTTCTTATCCAGATGCTTGTGAGACTGCTCAGCGAACTTACAAATATCCATATGATAAAATTGAGATATCAGCTTGAATTAATTTAAAAGTTAGGGCAGACGAAGTGGAGGAATTAATTGCTGGACATGGTTTAAAAAATCCTGAGTATCAAAGGGCCAAAATAATGTTTCTCAATATCTGTGTCTTTCAGAAAGAGATTTGGACAACAGGGCAAACTGCCTTTCTATCCGATATTCCACACAGAAAAGCTAAAGGTGATAAGAAATGCATGAGAGAGTTCTCCCAGCAAACTGTACAAAAGTGGGGGTGGCAGAGTTGTGCCTTTTCCCAAGATGACATGTGACAGTGCAAGACTTAGCATAGGGAAATGCAGACTCAAAATTGCCCCTGTATCAAAAACTATTTTGATTGCTGATGTGTCACTTCAGATGTATTACTAATGTATTTTCCTATTAATTGGGGGCAAAGCACTGACAGGTTTTCACTACTAGTTCAATCATTGTTTTATTAAATTAATAGTAATTAAGTACTTCCCAGCTTCCTGATGACTGTTAGACCCAGATATCTATGACAGGTCATTAGTTGTAGAGAAGAATGGTCAGGCAGTAATATTAAGCAATGAGATTGCTTATTCATACACTGCAGAGAATAGAATTAATAATCATATTAAATTGAATCTCATGAATAATTCATATAGAAAAATCCAAAACAATTTGCTATGGTTACCAGAAGAGATGTATTTTTAAGAAACAAGGGCCAAATTACCCTTTGCTTCACCTGGGTGTAATAATCAGGAATAGAGCTATTTGCTGGCAGGCAGAGGCAGAGGCTTGGGAAAAAGTGACTGCTGAAGGAAATTTGGAATGAGAGTAAGCAGCGAAGTTGTTACATGCTTGCCATGTGCTATAGCAGAAAATAAATAAATGACATAGACCGATGTGATTTTAGGAGGTGCTAAATCAAAGAGCCGGAGGAGATTAGTATGCAGCTATTAAGTACTCATGAGAACACACCTGAGATACCTGCTTGAGGCCTGCACTCCTTGGAAAAAAAAATAGAAATGGCAAGAAAAATGAGAGCAGAAGGGATTATTAGGCACTGGAGGAAAAGCAGTTATTTAGAGATAATGTAATTATGGAATAATTCAGAAGACAGGGACATTTTTTATGAGAAAGGTGGGATTTTCTTGAATAAAATTATTTCTTGGTGGATGTGCTTATGGTTGTGGGGAGTCAGAGCCTCCTGAGTTTAACAATACCGTCTACAGCTGTGTGCAAAAGAACATGAATAAAAGAGCTATACATAATACTCGAGGACCATCAGAAGAAAGAATATTGAGGAAGGAGATGACTAGTAATCAAAAGAAAACTTAAGAGTCATTTGATCAAAAGTGCTTGGCCTAATAAAAAACCGACGCATTTTGAATCGGGGGAAAAAACTTTTGAAAACATACTGTCAGGGATTCCTTGTCTTTTCCGTGGCACTAAGAACTAAAATCTCACCCTGACTTCGAGAAGAGCTCAGAAGTCTGAGCGCCGTGCTCTTGCACTGGTGTCCAAGTGAAGCACCTGATGCTAAGCGGGTGACCTGAGCTTTCCCTTGCCTTTCACGGGCGAGCAAACCGACGCACGCTGTTCAGTATTTGAGAGAAAGGCAATACCAGTCTACCCTTCTTTTTCTCCAGTGAAACCAGTTACGCCACTTCCCCATTCAGAAACAAATCAGCACAACACCTGGGTGGGTTGCAAAAACATTTTCCAAACGCTGCTGTCACCATGCCTTCACTATTCATTTGTGTATTAGGCTCCTAATTTCGAGTGCTAGCGAGAGGTTTCTCAAAGTTCACATAGTGTAATTGTTACCTAAGGCTGGGAGATTCTGCTCTGCTTTCTAGGTTATTTAGCTGCAGATAATTTATGAGATTGCTGAGGAGGTTGAAAAATTGTTTCACCTCTCAGTTGTTCATGCTTGCACTAGTTTTACAACAGATGGGAGAGAATTTTGCAGTCGTGAATGTTTGATTCATGCCGGCTGGCTGCCTCCCATCACTCAATGAAGACAAAAGCCAGAAGGCTGGCGAGGAGCTTCAGTGTTTTTTAGAGTGTTGGAGCTGGTTTGATAGATATATATAGCAATAGTTTTAAAGCATAAAAGTGATTCTTTACTTCAGTGCTTTGTCTGCTTTTCTTATTTACATGAGGTAGCATTAGTGAAGCTGCACCGGGTATCACAGATCTACACGGACCTACAGTAAGTGAACTAAGCATGAATAGTGGGACACTAATAGTGTAAGACAAACTGACATTGATTCCTAGATTTGCCAGTGACTTCTTATCTCATTTTGAATATTTTTTCTTAGTACCTACCATTTTAATGGTTTAGAAATGCCAAGCAGATGGCCTACGAATAAGACTACACAGAAGTGCATATACTGTCATTAGAGAATTTTGGGGGGTAAAGACATCATAGTCAGCTGAATCTGGGTTTTAGTTCCTTCTCTGGTGAATAATTTCTGACACTGGCCAACTCACTTAGGACCAGACATGCTTTGGTCTACGTTTTTGTGTCTTTGTCTCAGATACATCCTCTCTGCCCTTATGCACCTGACTAACCAAAGGGTTTCGTGTTCTGGCTGGACCTATCTAATGACTAACCTTGCTAAAGGGGAAGATCTGTCCTCAGCCGTGCCGTTGCCGTCAGCCACGTAGTAGTGCTGTTCCTTTGTGTCATTTCTGGCATTTATCTGAGCCCTCATTCAGTCCAAATACAATGCTTACTGTTGGGTTTTGGAGTTTTGGGAGGGGTTCTTCTATTTTTGTTAGGCTTCATTTTCTAAGCTTTAGCTTCTAGAAGTAATTCGTGGAAGGAAGGGAGGGCATCAGGAGAGTGGCACACACAATGCAAGAGAAGTATTTAGCCAGAGGCAGGAGATAAAAGAAGCAGAAGATGTGATTGGTGCTATTGATAAAACTGTCTTACCTACAACATGAAAACTCTGAGTTACCTGATTTAGGAGCTTAGTCAGCAAAATTCCCTTTCTCTTTGTCATGAGATGCCAGCACCTACAGAAGAGGTGGCTGAGATCTCAGATGGGGAAGATCTTCTTCTCCTCACTGCCTCCTGGAAACTAAAATAAAGTGAATTGAACCCTGAGCACTTCAGTTGAAAGCCTGAAGTTAGGTGGGATCTGGGCCCTTACAACCAACAGAAAGTCACAAGAAGTGTGGAAGCTGCTAAGAAAGAGGCATTATTGTCCATCTGCAGGATTTTTTGTGAAAGCAGTTGCACTATGAGTAGACAGTAAAACCTATTTTTGGAGTGAGACTTGTATCTGTATCCTAAGTGATTATACACTAAACTGCTGATAAAATGAAAATTCCACTTCATCTTTCAGGAGGGAAAAAAAAGTAAAAAATAAAAGCTTAATTGCCTCTAAGGAGCCTTTCAGGTAAGTTAGGCAAGGGCACACACTGGGAAGGCACTGGGTTTACATATAATTAGGGTTTCTAATCGCTTGGTGGCATCAGACCCTCGGGAATGTTGTGCCAACACACATATTTAAGGGACTTCAGGCATCTCTAGAGCAAGAACAAAATTGAACAGCACTCATGTAAATGCCAATAACATCAGAATTCAAGAGAATACAGAGACATTTGAGTGCTCAAATCCCTTTTGGAATGAAACTTTAGCCTTTCTGTGCCAGAGATCACCATCTGAAAAATGGAGCTAAACAATGTCTTCCCATGTTGAAGGAGAGCTGAATACCACAGTGACAGTAAAATCCAGTTCTGTCTGTAATAAGGAGTGGGAGAGGAAGAAATGGAAAGGTTTTATATCTATCTATCTATTTATCTGTCTAATAGCTGTATTTCCATAAGTGGTCAGAATTTGCAGTTTCCTTTATGCTACCTGAGAATCCCCTGTCTTCTGGGATATTGCAAAAGCTGCCTCCTTAATGTCTCTGTATCCTATTTCCCCATTTGTAAAATAGAGATTGTAAAACTTATTTTGTCTGTCTGAGCAGATCAGACGGAAAGCTCTTCAGGGCAGGGACCATCTTTTACCATAGAAGAGTATCATATAGGATAGGTAATAAAAAAGTATCCATCCAAATTGTTTTTAATAGAAAATTGTGTTTTCAACAGAGGATATGGGCATACAAATCAATTACTGTATATTGTAGAAAAGATAATGTAAAACCTGCCCAACATCCCCTTGAGGCTCAGTTCTGTGGTTACTTGATGTGAGATAGGTTAAGTTATGTATTGTCACTTCTGCTACTCAGTTTCTCTGTTGCATTTAATGAGTATGTAAAAAGCCTCCTTTTGGTACCGTTGTGAGGCTTCATTCATGCTTGCGAAACACCTTGAGCTCCTCTAACAGTGGCTAAAAAACTTGATTATTCTGCCATGCAAACAATAAAAAGTTGGAGAGTAGGAATCTCCATTTCTCCCTTTAAACACATTTGACTTACAAGCTCTATAACTTTCAAACAAGATTAGCATTATCAATAAATCACCGGGTTCACAGATGAGAAACACGACAGAATGCCTTGTTGCCGAGGCATATATAATGACAATAGGTGCCTTAGCAACAGTTATAACTGCGCTGCAACAGATTGTGCCCTAAAGCAGAAAATATCCTGCACACAAGAGGTTATTCAGGTATAGAAAAAAATGAAAAACTTTAGTTATCAACGTTAACGTTTTCAGGGTAGAGAGATAAAGAGAGCAGGAGCAGCAAGGGTGGGACTGGGGGAAGGGGAAAAGGAGTGGGGAGAAACCGCAAAGCTCTCAAGTTTTAAGACAGCTCAACCAGCTGTCGGGTAGCCAGGCAGAACAAAGTAGAGCACGTTTTGGGAGAAAAGCATCTCTGTTCGTAACCACGAGGGTACGCGCGGGTTCAGTGCTCTTGCACACTGCAGAGTCCTGACGACACGTATCTTGTCCTGCAAGTCCCATGCTCGGTTTTCTGACAGCTAGCTCTCCTTTTCTCACACATCCTACCTGTGTCCCAAGGTGTACCTGGTTGTCTGTCTTGCTCCATCTGAAATCAATGAGAATCTCACCGTCTGTGTGTCAGGCATGCTCTGAAAGACTGATTTGCCACCAGTTTTACTGGTGCAGCTCCAGGGAGCCATACAGGAGGAAAAAAGAAAAGGAGAAGAAAATGGAAATCTCCGAAACACTCACCTAATTATTCATATGTAACGCTACTAGCTCACAAAGAGCCTACTGTAAGATTTCAGAAGATAGACAGACTCTTGACAAACATTTAAACACGGGGCATTGACATTTGTCAACAAAAGATGATGGCATTTCAGTTCAAATTAGGAGCTGGTCCCAGTGAATGGCCAGGGCTGGAATCAGCAGCCAGAGCTGCAGGAGAATCTAAAGGGTGAAGGCGGGCAACGCAACGTGGACTGTGGAATGTCATAGAACCATAGAATCAATTAGGCTGGAAAAGACCTCTAAGATCATCAAGTCCAACCATTAACCTAACACTGCCA
>JAVJGG010000017.1:25461948-25528928 GCA_035590195.1 Aviceda cuculoides
GCCTTCTCTTCTCCAGGCTGAACAACCCCAACTCTCTCAGCCTGTCCTCATAGGAGAGGTGTTCCAGCCCCCTGATCGTCTTCGTGGCCTCCTCTGGACCCACTCGAGCAGGTTCGTGTCTTTCTCACACTGGAGGCCCCAGAGCTGGACACAGAACTCCAGGTGGGGTCTTATGAGAGCGGAGTAGAGGGGGAGAATCCCCTCCCTTGACCTGCTGGTCACTCTTCTTTTGATGCAGCCCACTTCACTTCTCTTACCTGCCTGGATGCAGAGTGCAAGTAGCCCCTTCAGGAGCAGCAGAACATTTTATTCTGCTGCATGGTGAGTGAATTCACACTCTATTGCTTGTAAAGCAAAAAGTTAAAAGAAATAAAGGCAAAGAATAAGTGTGTGTGTTAAAGAAAAATAAACTAAATTGAACAGGGAAAAAATTAAACAAAAAAAAAAAAAGGAGAGAGAGAAAGATACCTGCAGAGGGAACAGCGAATAATTCTGTGCTTTCTTAGGGATTAAAAGAATAGAACCAAGATACTTCCAAGAGATGAGAATAGTGGCTTTTTTTAAAGTCATTCTTCTCTTTAGGATTTAAGACTCTAGATTTTTGCTGTAAGAAATTGAAGTCACACTGCTTAACTCTTTTCAGGATTCAGGCAGCCAGTGGTGAAGTATTAAAACTTATATCTGAGTTTAATGGGATTAATCAAGCATTCTCTCAGTGGAGGACAAAGATGGAACCTAGACAGCATAGTGGGAAGTCAAATTGTTAGATGGGTAAATCTAAGTGGGGAGAATCCCATTTCTCTGTCCTTCTTCTCTCCTCCTTTAGGGTGCCTGAGTTCCTCCCTGCATGGATCTGAGAAAGAACCACTTCCTACCTCACTTCTACAGCTTTAAAATGGAAATAGTAGCTTCCCTTACCTTGGAGGGTTGGGGAGGGACTAAATATAGTAATTTCAAAAGGTTATGGCTGTATAAGCATGAGCACCAGGGCTAAATAAGTATCTTTAAAAGTTACCATCAGGAAGTTTAAAGAATTGTCAAGTTATTGCAAACTTTTCTTGTATGCCGTTTCCCCTCACTGCTCTGCACTTGCCAGTTCCCATTGTGGGTTACGTCTGCTACCTCAGCTGTGCCTGTCCTCACGCCCTGCACTCTGGTTTGTACAGGCTCCAAACCCAGCACTGCAGTAGTGGTTAAAGACAACATGTCTTAGAGGCCACAAAGTCTCTTCTCTGGAAGTCAAGTCTTCCTTTCTCTGTATGCCCTGTATGCCATTTTTGTATGCCCTGATTTACCTGAGATTATTATAAGCCTAAGGGTGCAAGGCACAGCTCTTCCTTCTCTATCAGTATAAGAAAAGCCCCCTACGTGCTTTTGGGTCCACAACAATAGGGCTTCTCCTAAACTGTCCCCAGCATGGTTTGGGAAATAGCACAGGGACCATTCCTGATCGTTAGCTTAGATACAGGTATTTTAATTTAAGTGGAAGAAAGTTTAATTGTGTAGGTGCAGGCCATTCCATGCTACTTAACCTCAAAGCCTTCCAGCCACACTTAATTTACTTGCACAGACATCGTCAGGGTCTCTCCCTTAGAACTAACCTTTTTCTTTTTTTTTTCCATGTGGTCTAAATAATCCTCTCCAAGGACAAGTGTCATGTCCTCTCCCTTTTTATAGTGGTAAAATCAAAATGCCTCCTAGGCCATATATGGTACTGGAAAGGTTTATCATGAGGTAGCAATCCAAGGTCTTTAGAAGAGGTTTTACCATATTCTCCTTGCAGCACTAAGTAAAACAGTACTTGCGGTAGTTTTCTCTCGCTGTGCCACATTGCTTAATCACATTACTCAGTGCTTTCATTTGCTCTAATTCTTCTTCAGTTGGAAGCTTTTTTTTTTACTCTGAGTATAACATTTGCAATCTGCCTTTTTACTGTGCATGCAAAAAGTCGCATGTTTTTAACTTCTGAAAACTCATTCAAGGAGACAGCATCATTTTTGTACATGGTGTTCTCTGAGAGTGCTGCGCATCCTGCATGCTTGGTTGGTAGCAGCTTAATGCTGTCACGGTCCTCCAGGGGCTTGTCCCATGTGGTTATAATTAACTTTTAATGTCTGCCTTCAGGGCAAAACACTTAAGGGGTTAACCAGTTTTCTCCAAAAGAATGAATAGTTAAATGCTAACATACGTTTATCAATATATTCCACAATGCGGAGGAAAATATCTAGATTTTTTTTCTTCTGCTTGTATCATATTTGTGTAATTCGGAGTCACTTGCCGACTTAAGAGTGGAGATTATCCTTTCAAGTCTCATAATATAAATGTGCTTGCTACATGCTTAACACAATCTTACTTAGTAGCTGAGTCAGTGTGGAGCTTTGTTGGACCAGATCTCCTTGGTATTTAACCGTTGCAAGCACTTGCATTCTTTTTTTCTCCCACAAGTACATGTTGCATCGTGCTGAGACCTAGAAGAGCATCTTAGTACAAGGACATGTATGACTTTGCAACTAAACCAGACAGACTTTACCTATAATGTTGCCAGAGAGATGGAAAATGTTATTATATAAGAGTATAATTACTTCATCAGCTGGCTCTGCATTGTTAGAGCGGGATTCGGTTCCTAAATACAGTACTATAGTGTCACCTGAGACACTCTGTGGTATCTGAGACACCTCTTCAGTGCTTAAAACGACACTAGACATCTACATTTGGGGCACTCAAGCCCACCTTAAGGTTCAATGTCCACAAAGGACACAATGAGCAGGATTCAGCTCCTCGAACACAGATGTCTAGTGCCATTTTGGGCAGTGTGGGCTATCCTGCCCATCCAGAAGGGTTCAGGCCTCCTGTAAATCCTTTGATACCCAAGAGCATCTCCAGTGACACCAGATCACTGCCTTCAGGAAACGAAATTCTTCTCACTGAACTGAAACCATAACAATCTGTCATCTTTCTGGGGATACCTGACTGAGCTCCAAATGAGCTGTTGCGTACGCAGGTTGCAGTCTAGCACAGAAGCATCTGGCTCTGAAGCAAGTGGCTTAGCGGGAGAGTTGCCTGGCTTCTTATTCTGTAGTCAGCACATCTGCAGCGAGCTCTCAGCTCTGCATGGTGTGGACGTGCCTCGAAGGTCTGTTCTGAGGCTGGAGTAAGCCGGTGGAAGAAAGGCCAGTGCTCTCAAGGCATGCTGAGTGAGCTCACAAAGGGAGAGTGAACTTGTCAAGAAGCTGAAAGATTGACCAAAAAAATGCCCTGCTTTGCTCCTGTATGCTTGGCTGTGATTTTTTTTTTTTTTTTTTTTTCATTGATGTACAGTCCAGAAATCTTGAGAGAGACTAAGGGAGCATAATATGGCATAAGATTGTTTCCTCTTAGATGTAATGGAAGATTAAGTCTGTGTCTTGAAGATCTCTAAACTAATTCATTGTGTTCTTAAAGAAGTTACAATAGATTCAATGGCTTTAATGACAGACACTACAACTGGGGAAATGCTTGGATAAAGCATTTATATTCTGTGGGAATTTATCTCCAGATTCTCGAACGCATACTAAAATCAGGATACAGTAATTTGGGGACATTCCACCCTCAACCACCCCATCCCATCGTGTGTCACTGGCCATGGGCCATCACACGTTTCAGGACTGGAATTCATCATCTCTGGTGACTACAGCAAACTGCTGGCCCACCACCCTGCTCTTCACCAGGACCTGCAGCAGCGAAAGCCCAGCCTTTCAGATGTGGTATCTCACAGCCTCGCTGTTCATCAGGAGCTGAAGCTAATACTCTGTGATCTGCTGAGCCTGAAGAGTGGGCACATTCTGCCTTGCCTGCTATGGGAGCAAAACCTTCAGCAGCGAAACGAAGAAGATGCCCAGGTTGACAACAGTTCAAGCAACACAGCTAAAATCCCCAAGAGCTGAATAGGACCTGTAGATAGAATTAAATTAATTAAGTGGCTTAGACACTTTCCGTCCATATATCTTAAATAACAAATACCAGGATGGCGATCATCCCATTTTTAGAGCTGGGTGGGGACAAGCCACAAACAAATAAACTGTTTGCCCTTACATTGCTTGGCAAATTAGTAACACACGGAAGGTACGAGGCAAGATCTCGTGACTGATGGTCTTTCAGCTGACCACACTTTCAAGACTGCACAGTGATGTAAAGCAACGTTTGCTGGCTTCAGGCTGTTAATTCTCTGCATTGTCAGCCCATTCTATTGAGACACGACTGAGCAACATTAACTTTTATACACAGGCATTTCCCTATTGTTGGCTTGATCTGATCTCAGTGGAGAGTTGCTGTCAGTATTCCTCAAAGCAAATGGGCTACGTTAAACACCTTCAACTGGTGCTCAAACAAAAGCTTGCAATTTTAAGTCAAACATAACTGCCTTTGCAAAAGGGAAAAAATGAAGAGGAAAAAAGCCTGATACGTAGCTTATTAGGGAATTCAGCAAACACTTAATACACTTGTCTGTGTATTGTCTGTGACTCCAGAGTATGTCTTTGACTTTCAATTTACAAAGTCTGATTTATTATCCAATTCTTCATAGCGCAGCTATGAGGTAAGGCCTCATAAACCATACCACAATGTTGTCCTCAGTGTTCTTAAGGCTCATATATATTTATGAGCAAAGAGTCAACCTTAAACAGCAGATTTGATTGACATTGGGAGACATCTGGGGTAGCTCTCTGGCAATCACTGCAATGGCACATGGTATACATAGTTACATAGTATAGCTCTTGGTAACTCCCAGTTAAATCATCCACTTTTAAAGAACATCTCAACATTATGAAATCAAAAGAAAGTAATACACATCATTTCCATATTTCTCTCCTCTCAGTATTCCAAGAAGCTAAACCCAACTGTGTCAGCCCAGACTGCATGTTCTTCTAAATCAGACCGCTTTTCCAATAGCATTGGAGTAGGTGGACACTGTAAGAGCGAGGTCCCAGTCCGCATCCAGAAATAACATAATTATCTTTCTTTTAATGCTTCTATGCTGTTTTATAAGTCTGCAGTTATTAAACATTTTTCATGCAATTATGTAATTCTTCAAACTCTTCCATAATAGACAAAAAGTTAATGTTTTAAACATTAACCATCATATGACAACAGATTGGAAGTTTTCTATATTGCTGTTAATAAATTACATTAATTATAATTAGGACACCTTTTTGAAAGTAGGCTTGGCTGAAGTTATATACATATAACTGAAATTGAATCAAAACTTATTTCCCTAAAGGAACTGCTTGGAGCTGAAGAGAAGTAATGGGACCTTTTGTTCATTTGATATTGTCCAAATTACCACACAACTGAAAACTTCAATTTTGCATCCAGTCAGTTAGTACTCTTCCAAACAATTCGCAAACAGAACATAAAGCAGAAACGATCCCAAAAGAGAATTTTTATTTAGACACTTTGATTTATGTTGGGGGTAGGGAGGGCTGTACCTAAATTTCACAGGATGAATATGGCCAGACCTTGCCATCAGGCTGCAGAGCAAGAGAATGGACTTGGTACTGGTGTAAATGAAGAATATGTTCACAGGTGGATGAAAGTGGGCAAATATGGCTAACTACATCTTAGACATCTCTGTCGGAGCTCATCATCTGTCTACACTGCCTTTTGTGACACTGGAGAAAAACTGACGTGCCTCAGTCTTTCCTACCCCTTAACTTACGCTTTACTTTGGTCTTAATTCAGAGACATCTCTTAAATCCCTGCAACTGCTAGATGCAATTGAAACCTGATTCTTTGGTACACCAGCGTTCATCTTACCCAGTATCGGCTGTGCGGAAGATAGGCATTTAGTCTGAGCTAACCATGTACATGTTGATTTTCAGTGGAGAAAGAAGCGTTTCCATTGCACTGAAAATGGAAAGCCATTGCAAGACCAGTGCGATGAATGGCCTCCTTGCAATTCTTCTCTCTCTCGTGTATCGAAAAACCACAGACAACCAGTTCAAATAGGCTGTTACCTTCAGGTGGTTACACTTAGGTGAGAAGAATTTTTCCTCTCTGTGATATCCACACAGCACCCAGCCACCTCTGAAAATTTCACGGTCACGGGAGGTATATTTACAAGTCAGATTACTGGGTTGGAATATCCAGTGATTTATAATAAACTTAGATAAAGAGCTGATGAAAGCTTCATTAGCCCCCCACTGAAACACAAAAAAGAAAAAATCTCTATCTTCTTCTAATAAATACATTCACTTCTTACTGCCTTTCTTTAGCTACATTAACGAGTTGCCTGAATATAGATTGATCTGAGGTAAAGAAAATCTTTTTTTGGTACATTTTCATGGACTTTGAATGGGTCCATAAAAAGAATGCTCCAAAATGTATTTTAAATAGGTCTATAACTTTAGCCCTATCTTCAGCTTCCCTGAATTATCAAACTTCTCCAGAAATCAATAGAATTATGTATTTCAACTAATTGAAGTTCTATCTCTTTATTTTTTCCTTTTTAGGGAACTTGGGAGCTTTTCTCTTTTTAATTTTAATATTATTTTTTTGTTTTCAGTCAAATCTTTTCACCAGTGTGAACATCTGAGCTTAGTAAAATATACACATGAGAAACAGACTCATCAGTGAATGCTATCATGTTAAATTATAATGGTATCAAGAAATATTCTATTTTTAGTTTCGAAATTGTTTATCTTCTTTTCCCTGCTTTGGAAACATGGTCTTAACTAATAGCTATTGTGCACACTCTTCAACTTTTTTGCATCTTTTCTTTGGGGAATACCCAGGGGAAAAAAAATCGCGGAGTTTAAAAGATGTTTCAACTTTTAGTAATTAAGCTCTGGTGAGCGTTGCAAGAATATTTAATGCTCTGCTGCTCTGTCTGAAGAGGATCTGGAGACTTCCAAGGAATTACAAGAACATGATTTACAAAACATAAAGCTCACGTTGTCAAAGCATCCTCTGAAATGCTTTCAGATGAGAAAGTTTTTCTAGTGTTTCATTAGAAACAGGCAGCAGAGAGAGTCTCATGGCATTAAGGTATTTTTGTTCTGTTGTGTTTTGTTTTGTTTTGTTTTTCGCTCCCATACTTAGGACCAACTTGTTGGCTTTTTTCCACCTGGTGCTCACTCTCGCAGATGAGCATTAGAGAGAATTTGGAAATGGAAGGCCTTTCTGTCTGCAGCTAGCAGGGTCAATTCGGCGTGGCAGCTGCGAGCGGGTAACACAGACTTATATTGACACAACCCACTTTTTGCTGCAGAATCACAAAGCGAAAGCACCCGGGGCTCTTCTACCTTTTTCAATGAGATACGAATTTTTGTCTTCCTTGTATTAAGCAGAGATCTGTCATCTTGACTTGTACACTAAATGGTCCATTCTGACTGCCTTGTTTGTGTCCAATCCCAGCCAGGATCTAGAAACATGTGTTAACGTTCGGCGTGTTTGGGGGCAAGCGGGAAGGGCCTGAGGCTAGACTCCCTGATGTCTGCTGGAGGGTAGTCAATAATCATTAGCCCTTCAAGTGGTAGATGCCCAACATAAACTGTATTTATTTATTTAAAAAATCTTTACTTTAAGCCACAGGGAAAGGCATTTTAGAAAGCGCGGCTCCTGTGAAGTAACGAAGCAGTAATAAAGACGTAGTGCCGTGTAAGTGAAATTCTGGCTTATTGGGGGGGGGGGGCATGGTTTTTTAGCACTGTGTCATCAGCCCGAGCAATGGGAAACTATTAAAAGTAATTAGCCCATGCATGTCTGTCATTTAAGTTTATCCCTGTGGTGATAAAGAAGTGTGATTTGCCCCAAGTCTTTTCTGATTGCCAACATCTCAGCACTAGCCACAGAGCTAAACCTGCGGCAATGGGGGATGTTCTAACATTCATTATAGTCAACACGAGGTAAATGAAGCTGGGCCTTTTAATTTTATTTTTGAAGGAGTTCAAAGAAACCAAGTTTGTACTAATTAAATATTCAGAGAAACTGTGAAGCTTCTCATCTAACTGTGACTGTTTATGTGTGGATAGGTGTCAGTGGCAGGCCAAACATTGCTGTCATTTATATTTCCACCCATCTCGGCTTGAGTGGAGTGGAATGGTGTTGATGGAAAGACTTATTTAGCATACCTATTTCTATATCTATGGGTATTTTTCTGCTGCACATATATATCAGAAATATGAAAGTGCTAGAAAAAAATTCCAGTAGAAGGGAGTGAACATGTAAGATAGCATTCAGTGCACCTAACATTTGAAGTCCAAAAGTGGCGATTAGTCTTACCCCTTGCAGATGATACAAAGAACCAGGTACCTCCAGAGGGCAATTCGATACATCCAAAAGTAAATGGAATGGGTTGCCCCCTTGAGGTATCTGCTGATGTCCTTTGGCTATGGAGAGATCTTTGATCTCTAGCTGAGATCAGTTACCCCACTTTCATATAGCTGAAATCATGTGAGAAGAATCCCTGTGGAAAAATGGAAGGACTCCTATACTGATCAGGTCCAAATTAACCTACTTTATCATCAGCCAAATCATTTTATCAGTGGTATCAGTTGTCTCAGAGAATAAAAAGCTCCAGCAACAGGACCTATGGATTCTTCTGTTTATATTTTAACATTATGATAATGTCTACCAATATTTAGAGTTTTAAACTTTGAGTTGTCAAAGCTAGTAATTTTTCAAACCTCTTAGAATTGTTTGCATGACATCTGTGATGTGAATTCATCATTTTTAAGGCCCTGTTTCAGCAATATATATATAGTTCAACAGGCCTGCCTGTAAATGTGTCTCAGTGAAGCCACAGGGATTATGCACATGCCCAGGTTATTTGCTGAACTGGGGCATTAATCTTTAATATTACTGCTTTGGCTGTCCAGCTGGATGAACTGTCTGCAATTAGTTACCCTAAAATAACTGCATATGCACTGACAGATTCAATATCCTCTCTAATAAATTGGAAAGATAGGTCCTAGGTTGAAAGCTACCAATAAGCCGCTGGCAAAATGACCTAGGAAAGGAAGGCAGGCTTATTTGACAGTAGGTTTCATGATATTCTCTCTTTAATGCCATAGTTCTTCTGAACAAGTCTCATGATTAACAAGACTTGGTGTGTAGCGTAGCAGTATTTTCACATACGGCAGATGGGCATTGACACGTGTAGACTTGTGCATATCTGGAGCTGACATATCTCGTTTAGCTTGTAGTTGTATTGGAAGGACCAACTTTTAAATTGTCCTAAATATTTCCCAGCTTTCCATCTCACGCTTTAATGTACAAGCTACACAGACGAGTTATTGTTAAATGACCCATATTAATTCTTAAAAAAAATATTAAAGCCTTCACCGTGACCTAATTAAAAATGCTTTCCTTCATCTGTCCTGCCATATAGTCTATTGTGGCAGTGCTTTGAGGAAATGTGTTGGAAGAAATGCTTGCCTTCCTGGAGGATTTTCCACCTAAATAGCTGATTTTTCAAACTGTGAGATGAGGCATGGGATGATCAAGAATATGCCTCCACTGGAACCTGAAAGGGAAAACCGCTTCTGACTGTAACTCTGTAGATGAGGTGCAGTGGGGACCAGTTATGGTTTACAGGACACAGGTCTGTGCCAGTGTCCAGACCTGTGCTGGTCCTCATACCTGGTGCTTTAAACCTCCTTCACGAACATCTTCCTGCTCAGTCCTCTGAACTGCAGTGGAGACACATCACGGGAGTCTGAATCTGCTATTCTGACTTTAAAGTACGGAAATTCCCATGTCCATTCCAAGTTCATTATTAAGCTTACCCCCATAGTCAAACGGAGAAGTTACATATTTTTAGAAGATGACAAAATATATCCTATAAAGGTTCTTCATATAGATAGGAGAGATCCAGAAGAAATAATAATGATTTTAGAATGCCATTTTATACCTACCTGTTGTTTTTTCCCTTGGTCTTTTGACTGTTTTCCAATGATTTTGGTTTGTTTGGTTGGAGTTTTTTTAAGAAATAGGTTAATATTATTCTGCTTTTTCAAAACTCCAGCAGTTTAATTCTTTTCATTACATAAACTTGTTTTTTATTATTTTGACCTAATGTTTCTCCCTCCTGTTCACAGAGAAAAAAATCCATTCTTTCACAGATTTATGACTGCAGATGATCATGATTCTGCAAAATTCTCTCTATCCTTCTCCTATTTTTTTCATTGATCCACTATCATACTAAGTACTTGCTGTTACATTTCAAATTCACCCAGTTGTCAGTTCATTTTTTATATTACTCTGAATGCCTCCATCTCCTCCTTTCCTCGCAAAGACCATTTCTTAGACTATGTCGTATCCAACATTACTCTTCTGTTGTTTGCAGTTGGGTTTTTTGTGAGGTTTTGGGTTTTGGTTTTTTTTTTTGGCTGTTGGAGTTCTTTTGGGAAAATCCAATGATGCTGAAGATTATGCCATGATGAGATTTTTGTCCCCTCTTCTTGTCCTTGTCTAGAACCAGCCATGCATTTTACTTACATCTAACTTCCATCTCACCTGGGAAGAAAACTACCTCCTTACAGAGACACCTCCAGAACAGAAATATCATCTTACACAACTACTTTAAGCTAGGATAAATTGCCTCTGGAAGTTTCTTTTTCCATGGACTGTAGATGGAACCTAGAGAATTCTTTTACGCATCTAGTTTTTAGCTGTTTTAGGTGAGGTGAATCTCATCTGTGTATACTTCTTTTATCTGCTTTGCAGATAATAGGCTGTAAGAAAGTAAGATTGGAAAAGAAAGGTGTGAACCTCCTTGGAAACTGCACCTTTGGAGCATTTCTAAAATGGACTTCAACTACAAGGGACATTGCATTTCTTTTCATGTATCGGTTTAGTTTGTTTTATGTGTCACTTGCTATTTATTCTCAATTAGTCGTGTCCCTTTCACCCGTCTGATGCAAAGAAGGAGACTTTGTTTACTGATTGAGCATTTTTAAAATTATTATTCTGGATTACTTCATTGTGACCAAGCTAATCCTCCAATGCATCACGACCATTCTTGGCAGCCATATCAGTGTCAGGCAAGGGGAATAGTAAACATACCCCTTGCAAAACATAACAAAGGCCACTTTTCAGAAAGTCCAGAGTTCTTATCTGCAGCAAGTCGGGTATTACCAAAATGGTTCAAATTAACTCCCCAAACTACTAATAAGGTTTTGGAAATGTGATTGTAAATTTGTGATAGCTTGAGTTAACTTGGATAATGCGGTGCATCTTCTAAACTTGGCTTTCAAACATTTCCTTAATTGCCACTTGTGTTTCACTGGAAACTAGCTAGACAGACCAATAGACAGACAGATGGGCAGACTGACCGACCGGGTCCTCAGATCACCTATAAGGCTTCTAAACAGTACAATATGGGGCTTTAGGCAGGAATCAACTGCTTCATTTCCATGGCCTGCAAAAATTAGATCAGATTAGTGGATTTCAATAGTTTCTTTTGTTCTAGGAAACATGGGTTCTGACTATTCTACTTTGGAAAATAATCTCAATAAATGCAGGAAAACTAATACAAAAGAACTTTAAAAAAAACCCCATAATCTATTTTTATTGAGCAGTCTTTCCTTTAAGGTGCTTAGGACTTGTATTTTGTGCATTTCCAGGGTGAAAGCAAAGCCTGACAAATGCTAATTTCCTCAGCAGAGTGCAGCTCAGAGGTCTCAGTCAGAAAGAAGCAAGAGCTCTGCAAATCATCAAATGTTGCTAAGGTTTGAATAAACTTATTTGCTACATTGGTTCAGTTTCCTACCCAGAGAATCTCTCCCTGCTTTTCTAGCTATCTCCTTCTCTGAACCCCTGGAGCAGGAAGATTCTGCCTTAAAGCTATCGGGATTAATTATAACCGACTAATACCAACTTTCTATTTACCCACACTGGTTCACAAAGGTTTATAGCACACCTGAAACAATCCCCAAATGTGAGCACATTTATTATTTAGGAAGTCTTCCTCAGATTATAATTTTAGTTCTCCTACTCAGTGTAAAAATGTCTGCAAAAGTAAGGAGCAAGGGTACAAAAAGACAGGAGAGGCATCCCAGAAGAAAAGTCCCATTGGCTCTAGGGCAGACTGAAAAAAATCCTACGAGTGCTTATTTTAAAATTTTTGGACAAAACTGTCTCTTATTTTCCTTTGTTTCATGGATTTTTTTTTTTAAATAAAATATCCTAAACTCCTGAACTTGTTAATTCAGTGTGTTGAGTTTGAATTTTTTCAAAGCAATGCTTTAGGAGAAAAAGGGAGCTTTCTTTATGGAAGACCTTTTTTTTTTCCTGCAGAAAACAAGAAAAAGGCCCATTTACCCTTGTGCTACCTTGTGTTTCTCCTTTCCTAATCAACTAATTTTCCACTCTACATTTCCTGGCTCTCTACCAGTTTCTATTTCTCAGCCATACCTTCCAGGGTGTATTGCTATCTGCTTGACACTGAAGGCATCCAACAGGATCTAGATGTGGGGTGGGACTCATCTCACCAAGAGCCATCTGGTACCTGCTATCCCTTTAAACGTGACAGAGACAAATAAGCATTTTTGAGGAGTAATTTTTCAGTCCTGAAGTCTAAAACAGATCAAGTGCATTGTGCAATTAAAGTCGGCTTCTCTACTGATGATGAAGAGAGGTGAGAGTAGCTAACTCACATCTACAGGCCCATTTAGATGGCTTAAACAAGTGCTGCCTTGGTCCCAGCTTCTCTCTACGCTAAAGGATGACATGAGAGGGTGGGGGACCTCATAGTCAACTGCTCCTTCTAGAATACTGGGCAACTGGAAATAGAGGTTGCACATCACCGGTGCAGCATCTGTCAAGGTCATCTGTGAAACATACTGTTGCTTCGTGGTGGAGACAAAACATTCTTGCCCTTGAGGTGGTCAGGCTGGCACAGTGTGCTTTCTCATCTGCCAGAACTGCTGCAGGACTGAGTGGTCCAGCAACCTCTATCGTGATGTTCCAGAGAACGAATTACAGAATAACCTTTTCCAGGTGTAAATTTCTTACTAACTCCTTGAGGACTTAAGTTATGTTTTGGCCCAGGAGGCTTTGTAATTTGTACTCAACACTAGTCAAAATTTGCTATAGAAAAGATGATCACATATACCCTTCATAACAAATTTAAGACTATATTACTGTATTTATGTGTGTATCCATATGACTGTGCCTTGAAAACTGGGATCATTTTATCTAACCCCTGGGTTACACCTAATTTATTCCAAAAGAACCAAAGAACCAGAAAAGAATGCACTTTCTTTAATTTGGTTAGTGTAGAACAGACTATCCAATTACTTGATAATATAGGACAGACAAGCTGTATTTCAAGCATCAGAGGCCATAATCTACCTCCTTTTATATACTGAGTTTCTCTCTAGTGGAATGTGAATTCACCCAGTGTCATTTTCCAGCCAAACTGTAGTTACATCCATAATATCACATGCTTCTTACACTCACATGCCCCCAGCTTTTCCATTCTGCTTCCTAAATGCCTTGCCCTTGTACTTAAACAACTTAATAAGCCCGTGTTTTCAGTTGGTTCTGCACTGTAATAAAGGCTATACATTCAAGCTGTTCTAGCTGCTTTCTACTGTAAATGCATTCTTCTTCTTATCTGTGTTATCTATTCATTAAATATGTATCTTTCTACTGGAGTTTTTAATCACCACAGGGATCCATTCCATTTCCATGTGAATGATTTGTTCTTTTTTTGTGCAAAGAGGAAAACACACTTTTAATGCAGAGAGTACACTACATGTACGACTGATTACATCTTTCCCCTACCTCACCCTCTTTGTACATAAATGTACTCATGTCACACATTTCAACCGCTGAAAGGACAAAAAGTTCAAAATGGCCAGGAGAAGACACGCCTAACAGATGCTTTTCCAGTATCTCAACCCTTGCTGCCTTCTCTACCATGAATTAAAATATTAATCATAGCAGGCTCTTTAAATATGAGTATCTGCATCTAAAAAGAAGTGAATTCAGCATACAAGAAAATAAGGCACTAGCTGTTGTAGCACAAGTTGGGCGTGTGTTATCCGCAGCCTGGGATAGAGGAGAGCACCCATATAGCTCTGCTAGTGTACACGTGCCTTGGGTGCTCCTACCCACATCTTTTGGGGCCAGTTTGTCCTGTGCTTAGGGACACCATCATACTCTTAAATGGTTGGATAGCAAGCTGGACTGCTTTGGGCCGCTTAGATAAAGGTTGGGGCAAGTTTTGCTTGGGCTTAGCCAATATAAAGATGCCACCTAGTCTATGTAACTGCTGTAGGCTCCTTGGGTAGAAATTGGGGTGTGATAAGGCTCTCCAAAGGGTGATAGACTTTGTCCTAAGATGGAGCGAGTGATCTTCTGGAGGTGCTTTTACATGTCAATTGACTAAGACCTCAACCGGACAATTGGCTGAATGTTAATTTCTGTATAGTTATGATTAAATGGCATGCATCTGACCTTTGTGTTTTCCTTTACGCCAAGGCTCAGTGAGCCTTACTAAGGGCAATAAGCCCTAGCAGCTCACAGACCAGCGTTTATGCTGGAGTAAATTCTTGTTAGCCTGAAGCTCTAGTCACCTCTGAGTTCTTGGTTATCTATTCTCATCATATAAAATAAAAAACACTGTCCTTTTGGGGATCAACAAACATGTCACAGTAGAGTAAAATAAAACCTCTGCCTCCTCAGAGACTTGGAGAAATTTAAAATGTTTCTCGATGTGGTTTGTTTGTGGGTCACAGCTTTTCTATGGGCCTGATCCAACAACTAATTATGCTTTGTGGCTCTAAGGCTTTCCTAAGCAAATAACTTACTGGTGGGAAAGGAGAGGTTGTGTGAAGATAAATGAGATAGGAACTCTGTGGCATTTAGTCACTGGATAAAACTAATACTCCAGGGAAGGGATGTGAGGAAAAGGAAATTTTCCCTTTAGGTATTTTAAGGCCTTTTTAATCTTTGCCTGGATGATTTAAAAACAAAGAGCAACATCCCAATACTGCCTCAGCTCTCACCTCTTGTTTGCATCTGCGTTGGAGGCTCTATGTGACATTCATCTTACTAGATTTTAGCTTTCTGAAAGTTAGGTGTCTAACCTAAGCTTGGCAACTAGTTTCTGTTTGTACAGAGAAATTTCCAAAGGGTTAACCATCCCACCCCAAGCTTCCTCTTAGTTCTGCAGCTTACAGAAGCTCACTTGAAAACTGGGACTGTTTGGATTTTTGGAACAAATTCAGCCCCTAAGCTGGATGCAGATTGCTAAGAGTGGGAGGAGTTGAATACCAGGACAAATTCAGGGGACGTAATTGATTTACTTTTTAAAATGAAATCAGATTCCCCCTTCCCTTCCCCCCCCCCCAAAAAAAAAAAAAAAGTTTAAAAATTAACTCAGATTCCAGGATAAATTTCAATGCTTGAGTCAATGGAAGATGGGATAGTCTTGGTAGCCTCTTTTGGACACTCCATGATGTTGTTTTTGACATTAAAGTTTTCATGCTAATTCTCTCACATTATGACCTCTAGAGAATACAAAAAGTTCAGCATTGTCTCCAACATGCTTAAAACATTTGCAGTTTATTGGTGTGGTGGGCACCACAAAAGTCTATGTTTGTTCATTTAACTGATTTCCAGTACCTTAAATTAAAAAGGTAATTGACTGGAACAATCGAGTTAACTTATTTTTATTTAAAGACATTAATCAAAAGAATCTCTTCTAGCTTTTATTCCATAAAAGCCATAATCTATTGGCTTTAATTAGTAATTAAGATAAAGTCTTATAACTACCCTTGATGCTTTAGCACTGACAGATTAGTTGGTGGATAAAAAGAACAGGGAGCATGAAGTTACCCAAAGTTACATCTGAAAAAAAAAAATCTTCATCTAATGATTGCTTGATTTTGGTTTTATTTAACATTTGTTTAAGGGCTTGATTTAACCTTTCTCTATCTGGCATTATTTAACCTTTCACTTTTATGAACAATTAAAGGCAAATGAAAATAGTCCTTCCAAAAATAGAAGAATCTACTGAGGCCAAAGGGAACATCATCATTTTGCAAAAGGAAAAAAAATATTTACCTTAAGGCTACTTAAACACTCAATTTACCAAATTACCCGTTTAGTGTAATGGAATAAATGGCATGCATAGAGGATTGCTGTTGGCAGGGTATCATTAGAGCTAAAAAGGTAATGGGCCCTGAATAATGCCCCAAGGAGCCCTGGATACTGCAAGCTGAAGCTGAGTGACCATCTATCAGAAGTTAGAGGAGAGAACAGACACACGGTAAAGAAATCCAAAAGCTGAGCTTAAAAAATTGTTGCTTTGCAATGGAGATCTTACCCGTGACTTAAAGATAACCATGATATTTTGCTGCCTGCTGAAGTCAACAGCAAACTCTGAGCAGCTTTAGTAGTATGGGGTTTAGTGTTACGGGATGGCAGTATACGCAGAAAAGCATTTATGAATGGAATACTTTTCTTCAGCTGTAAATGCTTAGATGTGAGCTCGTAGTCCTAGGCTGCCTTTTTCAATCAATGGGAAGAAATAAGCATTTCCATAGTGCAATTGATCTCATGGAGGCACCTAAACTAGGTCAGATGATCACCCACCACCACCACCAAGTGCCTATATTGTTATTGACTTTGAAGTTAGGTGAATGAATCCTAGGCAGCGTGATTATGAAGTGGGAGAAATTTGTCTCAAGGCAGAGGGTCTGAAAAAAGCCTTTGGACAACGTAAGTCTTAGGACCTCAATATTGTGTGGATCTTGTCTACAGCATGCGGAGTATTACTGTCCTGCTGTCACTGAGCTCAGGATCTAGGTGTCATCCTTGACAAGGCCTTGTCTATAGGGTAGACATCTTTCTACAGAGTGTGTGAAAGACATGGTCTGTCCCATCCACCTGCACAGCCGAAAGTCTCCACTGGAAACCCATCATTGCATTTCTCAATCGTTGCAGGATTTTTCTCTCCTCCTCACAAATACAGTCTTGCACTGCCAAAATCTAACCAGAAACAGCTTGCAAAGATCATTTTCCTGGCTTTCCATTGGATTATGTCATGTCAGCTTTCATATTCTTTTACTGGCTCTTTTACACATTGTGGGTTTGGGTTTGTTTTGGGTTTTTTGTGTCTATTTGTGTTTTTTCATTTGGAAAGAGAAATTTAATTACTGCTTTAAGGTTGGCTTTAGTTATAATTTATTTGGGGTTTAGCAACAGAATCAGGAAAGAGGAGAAAAAAAAGTTTCAATTTCATGAAGGTCTCATTTTATTTTAAGTAACAATTTATACAATTACATGAACTATTCCATCTGATGCAAAATGCAACTTTAGGTACTTATAAAAAAAAAGTAATGAACAAGTTTGATTCACAACATTGCCACAGAAGTAGGCTATCCTTTTTTACTGAACAAGCGGGAAGGTAGGACATTCACTTGAGATGTGAAAAATCATTTCAGTTCCTCTCTTTTCCACACAGGGGTTTGAACCCTCATCTTTCACTTGGTAAGAGAGTGCCTTCATCATCAATGTGGAACATACCCTGGGGTGGAATGCTTTCAGTCATTCCTGTTGGTGCTATTTCTCTTTGCATAAATAATGAAACATGCACTGGAGCATAGACTGAAACGCAGCTGTCCCACCTCCCAAGTGATCATCCAAACACCAGGACAGAGAGTCCTGAATATTTAAATATTTTAAACAAAGTGCAATCATTCCAATAAGAGAGTATATGGAGAGGTTACCCCAGAATATTGTAGAATATTGTGATGAGTGCAGGTTCCTGTCCACACAGGTGCTGTCAACAAATGAACTAGGTCCTAACTGTTGCTGCATTACACAAAAGACACTGCAAAACCTCACTGCTGTTTTGAATCTGGCATTCCTTTTAGCCACATCTGTTCTTAACAGTTTTGGAATAGGAAAAAGTCTTCTATTTTTTTTAAGTATTTGAGTATTTAAGTACTTAAGTATTAAGCCAAAATAATAATATTCCAGCTGTATTTCTCATCCCAGACATCACAATTCTTTTATTAATCCTTAGATTCTCTATGTACAGTAAGATTGAAAGATCTACTGTTGTTATGATTTCTTTCTTCCCTTTTTTATGGACTCAGAATTAAACTCACTTCTAGATTTTAAACTCACCTCTAGGTTTAGGGTGAAAGAGGAGTTTTCTTTTAACCTTCCTGTGTGCTCTGGGAAATTGTCTTCATTTTAAGGACCATTGTCTAAAAAAATTCTTCGCTGCCAGAGAGGTATGGGACAAAGCCTTAGACTTCTATGTTTCAGGAGCCTGTTATTGCTCTGGGTATCTGCACCTCTTAAGTTTTCTCTAAGGTGTCAGAGCATCTTTTGTGATTTGTGATGTGTTCTTCCCTAAGGCGAGGAGGTTCTGCGGAGTCTGGGGAGATGGATTTGTGGGTCTTTTCCAGGCCTGTGTTCCCACAATCGTATGAGGGGCACAGTTAAAGATCACCCTGCTAAACTCCTCAGCAAGGGATGGTGCCAACCATGGAGCAACCACCACGACAAATGCCAAAGAGCCCAGCTCCATCACTACGTCCATCCTCAGCTGACGGGAGAGGAGCTGGGCCAGGAGTGTTGAAGGGAGGGAGCGAGTCAGGCCAAGGCCAGAAACGGGGCCCCGTCAGAGCTCATTAATGTCGCAGCGGCTATGAGAAGAAATACGTTATTTAGACAAGCCCTGGGGCTATCCTAATTGACAGCGTTGAGCTCAAAGCCACCTTTACTCTCTGTCCAGTGGTGTTCAGCATCATTATAAAATTTATCTCTCTTGATACACCCGTGTGAGGAGGGGACTGGCTACCCCATTTTAAAAACAGGTACAGGAATAGCAAACCATTTGACTTATGACACACAAGACGTCTATATCCAAGCCAGCGACTGAATCCAGACCATCTGTTTTTTAGACTAGCATATTTACACTCAAGACCATATTCTCCATATATTAGACATGTTTTAGAAATATTAAGCAAATTAATATTACATGGGTTAGCAACAGATTAACAGAATGATAAAAAAAAAAAATCAAAAAGCAATCCTGGAGTCTTCACATTCACATTGAGCCTACTTAAATAAGTGCTTTGATGATCATCTCTGAACATAAAAAGAATTCAGTTTGCATCCTAAACATAGACATGCAAAATCTACCCTCCTTTCTCTCTTTCTCACTTAACATTAATAGGTTCTGTTTCTTAAACAGAAATTACTGATTCCATATTCAGACTAAGTTGTCTTCTTTCTAGAGTTGTCCCAGATTTCTGACGAAGTGATCAACAAAAATGATAAAGTTGAAAATATTAGTCAGAAAGGGGAAAAAGACTCTTATCACCTTGCAAAAGAGTCACAGCTAGCCAATGTGTAGAATATACACCACTCATTTCCCCTTTAAACAGGATCTAAACCACTGTCAAAGACAGAATTAAAAATAAAAAATAATTTCATTGTGGCATGGTGTTTTTCATAGTTTGCTTTTAAACACACACTGCTGTACCTCAGAGATTTTTATCTAAAAGAAAAAGCCATATCTCATCTAGTCTTTTTCCATCAGTAGCTCACGATGTGCTTATTGAATGCTGATCCAGCTGAAAAGGATAGCTTAGTAGGAGAAAATCTGCGTTTGTGTATATTAAAAGTGAAAGAAAGCAAAATCCTAACCTAAAAACATTCTTTCAAATTTGCAGTCAATAAGTCATGAAAAATCAAAACAAAGCTGCTCTATAGTTTAAGATGATGTAAAGCCAAACCAGTTTAAGTATTTGGATGGATCTTAAAAGCTGAGTGGTGAAGGCCATCAATGTTAGAAATCAAAGCATGTGAAGAAAAAGAATAATTAAGAACTGAAAGTTCATTTTGAGTTCCCTTAAGGTTAAAATGCAAAGCTACTTTAAATACAGGTAAAAATATTTGGCAATCTATAAATGAGATCACAGTGATATTACGTCTGATAAAATAGGTACAGACAACAAACAGTCTCTGATGGAAACTGCAGACAAAATTATAAAAGACCCTTTTGATGTGAAAGCATCATGACATGGCACAAAGGCTGGCCCTGCAAGCAAAGAAATAAAATAAATATTAAGCCTTTTGTAAAGCAAATGTGCTGTACAGATAAGAGCATGCATGTTATTCTTGTAAGTGTTATGAAAATGAATGAATATAAGGAAGGTGAACTGAAGAAATAAATGTAGACGCAAATATTCTTATACAGGCAGGTCACAGGTTGAAATATACCATGGTCTACATAACCATATGGTGGAAAGGCAGATTAGATTGGCCTACATGAATTTCCATCCATTTATCTATGTGTCTTATTTCATGGCTTCTATTATTACAAATAAAGGAAATATTTACCCAGCCTCAGAAGAACTTTTGAGTCATTGAGCTCTTTCCATATCATACCAGGAGAAAGCCTACTCTTTTTACATTACAAATGGAGAGATCTGACCAAAACATTAAGCTGCTTCATTTTGATATTTTTGAGCTCTTGTTTTGATTTTAGCTTTTTTTCCCCCTACATTTCAAAGCAAAGACCTAATTCAAACAAACAAACAAAAAAAAACCACAAACAGTTAAGGTCTTCCTTTTATACTTGCTAGAATGGACCATTCTGACATTTCAGAAATGTCTTTCAAAGCTCAGGAAGCAGAAAGTGATCAAAATCAACCCTTTATTATAAAGCAGTATTAATCTGATGACCTTCAGGTATTTAAAAACTTTAATGATAAGAAAATGTCTTTGCAAACCTCCCAAGCATCTTATAACATTTGAGCTAAGAGTGATATTTGGGGTCCTGAGATGACCCTCAGTATCCCTGCCTTTCTCATGGCTTGTTGAGAAGGATCTCAAGACTGCAGTCCTACTACCTCTAAATGCACAGTGACTTTTCCTAAACAGCAACCAGTTTGGGGAAATGTCTTTTCTAGGGTAGTGTTAATAGAACTGAAAGAAAAATGACCTAAAACTGCGAGTTATTGTCAGTCAGGAGGGTAAAGTTTCCTTTCAGCCAGTATCTCATTGGTGGGGTCACTCACCAGCATACTGGAAACCTGTTCAAATCCTTTCTCTGCCTAAAGATGTAGACCTAGATCAAGAGTAGGACTTGATCTCAGCAATGTATTTATCAGTGGGTAAGAGACAAGTGGGAATTTTTGACTGTGGAGCAATCAAGCACACTTCTCCCAGGGGAGAAAAAAAGCGTCTTGATTTTATGATCTCTTTTTGTGCCAGGTTGAAAGACTTGCTTTATGTCAGTTACAGAAAGAATTCAGCTCCCCTGATTTTTAGCTCAGTATCATGACCATAGTTTCACTGCAGATCAGGGACAACAAAGTCCCTGAACCTACACAGCATTCGTTGAACCTCCTTCTGAAGGTGCAGTTGACTTTCTAGTAATAAAGTGATCTTCATATTGTAATGATAGTTGCCTTGGTTTGGTTCCTTGTCCTACCTTCACTCACACATGGAAAAAGTTATAACCTACAGATAATTAACTCCAACAAACACTGAATATTCTTCTGCGGGTATCAATTTGGAGATGGCTCTTGGGTTATTCTTGCTCATTGTACTTATAAGACTAAGGTAAAAAATGGACAACTGAGACAAAGAACGGATCAGACTGTGCAAGATGTTGAACTTCGTTTTCCAACCTTGAGGGACTCATATTGCCATTCCTTGGAGACTGGAAAATAAGGGTGCGTTTTGATCTGTGTATATCACCCACTTCGGAAATAGCTGGAGCTGTGGGCTGTGTTGACAACCACAGCTATCCTGATGAACCTCTAGCTTGAACACCTACAGATGGAACGAACGCCCCTTCAGAGACCCAGGGAAGGAAAAAAAAAAGCACTCTGCATTGATGGAGAGATGGTCGTATGGGGATACAAACCTTGGTTTAAAACAACTGGCAGTGCATCAGTGCTGGGCATGAACTTTCGGGATGGTTGGGTAGCCAAAATGCCCCATCTGCCCTGTGGCACAGAAGCCACCCTGTGTTCAAGAGGTGTTTGTGGTTCCACGTTCTGCTGTTCAGTGCAGCTCTCTTTGTGAGCTTTCTAGCGTTTAGGAAGAGATAACAGATTAAACCAAGTGCAGAGATAATGAAATATAAATTAGTAGGTTTGCCAGCCTTTATCCACAGCACTGTCAGAGTGTATTATCTGGTATATCTAGTTCAGAGCAGTCAGTTAAATTTCCCCTTATCAGAAACTGAGTGTGAAGTGTGGTAATGTTGCTAAGTGCAGAACAAAAATCTCTCTTTTTTTGCATCCCATGACTGCTCCAGGCAACATTCTTGGAAACCTCTGAGTAGGAAGGAAAAGAAGACCCTGAGATATATACACTGTGACAAGCCAGGAGGCTAAGCTCCACCGGTAAACCGTCCTGTGAGCGGCAGTCGCCTGTGGCTGTGACATTACCACACTTTGCTCAGCTTCAGAAAGGGAAATTTAACTGACGACTGCTATGAACTGAAGCCACAGCCTAAACCAGATAATACACCCTGACAATACTGTCAGGCAAAAAAGGCTGTGTTCCCATTGATTTCATCGCATTGGAGACATATTACCCAGGGCTGTGTATGTTTGAGGGTATATGTGAACACTGGGAATATCAAAGGGAAAGACACGCTGGTTTGGGCAGAAACAGGCCTTGCAGAGATAAATCCCCAAAGTGCACTGACTGAAATATATATTATTTGGCGAAGCGGGCATGGCAAAGATATTGATTGTAATTATAACTTAATCCTCAATCTACATCTGATATACCCTGCTGGGTTTGTTTAAAGGAGAGCAAAGCAAGGAAAATAACGTTTCTTGCATCTATGGGTTGTTTCTGAAGGATTGGAAGTCCAGTTTGTCTGCATTTCCAGCAGGATGCAAACATCAATGACAGACAAAACTCCAAAGATTCAGAGCTTGAGTTCAGCTCAGAAAGGATCCAAGCTTCTCTTAATCTCTTGGGCCTTGGACTACAGATGCTGCATAAACAGGTTTTGTGATCATATGAAAAAGGTAAATATCTAGTGTCACAATATATACTCTAAAAAAAATTAAGAGTTTTGAAACAAAAGCGGTTCTCATACTTTAGAACATAGGCCCGCCTCTCATTATTTAGCTTACAAGAAAAGTTTTCTGAAGTTAAAGAAAAGCTGGTGCTCAGTTCCCATGTTTTTGTTAACATTTGTTAACCTTTACCTAGTACTTATCCCCTTGCAAACTGTAGACCTCAATGTCTGTAGTAAAATGCTAGTTCTTAAATTTGCATTACTTCATTAGCTTACTTTTTCGTTAGCTTAAGAAACATAAAATTTTTCATGATCCCTTTTCTGTCTTCTCCTTGTTCTGACCAGAGTTTGGGGTATAAGTGGGGAAGGAAAGCTGAAAATGTGTGGTGTAGAATCTAAAATAAACTGTTTTGTCATAAAAGTATCAAGGGTTCCAGATGATCAAGACTTACTATTTCACGGAATCTTGACCTACAGGTCTGTTGGACTGCTGGTGTCAAATTTTGCTTGAGGACTTAGTTGGGAACTTCTGGGTGGCAGAGTATGAAGCCTTCTGTTTACAGTGATAAGCACATGCAGTTCCCATCCTTCAGCAACAAGATGTATTGCAAAATTGGAATAAGCTTGTCATGAACAGCTGAGTTGCTCCTGGGACTATCAGAAGAAGGTGACCAAGTCTCATGGCTTGTAATTTGTGCCTAGCAATGTCAGGTATCCTTTGAGAAAGGTAGGGGAGAGGGGAAAGTCACTGGTCAAACAAAGTATGATTTATTGCACCTTTTATAACCTTTTATAAGTGTTTATCAAAAATTTAAAGCAGGAAATAACAGACCCCTGACTTCACGTGAAAGATGTATTTGGAATATTTGCAATTAACTCACTCTTCATTTCACTGGTGTGCTGTCTAGCTGCATACACTGTCTTTTTCTCATTCTTAAGAATTCAACATCTTCAACCCCAACACTCTGCAAAAGCCATAAATTAGGATCCAAGATGAACTGATGTTTCATTTGAAATGTTTCATGCCGGGTTGCAGCTTCCAAATTAGCATGAGACAGCACCAGAGGAAACAGAGGGATTCTCCTGCATTGTACAAAGAGCTATGTGAACTTTTGAAATGCCTGAGATCTCATTACTGACAACATTTTGACCTCAGAGTTTTCATGTGCTGACCTGGAGGCTGCCTTTGGAAGTAGAAATGCAGATTCCCCATTCAGCATGACTGCACGGGTTTATCAAACCAGATGATTTTTTTTTCAAATGCAAAGCAACAGTATGTGGCTTCCAAAACTGAGGAAAAGTAATTTAAAAAGATAGATATGAAAGCAGGATGAATAAGCGATCAGCTAGGAAAAAGGCAGACAGAATGCAGTCCTTTCTGGGGTGCTTTTGGTAAGCTTTTATGTTTTGTTGCTAAGCCTGTTGAATCCCATCCAGAGATCTGGGATTAAAAGCTCTACAGAGGCTTAAAGTACCAAACAGAAAGCAGGGAAAGAGCAAGAGCTACTCGTCTTCTGAAGCTCCCTCTTGTTACTCCTGTGACCCAGTTTTATTGGGAATGCTACTCAGCAGCAAACAGAAAAAAAAAAAAAATCAAAATCTGAGATAAGGTAATAGAGCAAATACTAAGGAAACATTTTCTGTTTAGTTGGAAAAGAAACCAAGTATAACATTCTGGTCCCACTGAAACCAAAAAGAGAGTCACTGCTAATGTCAACAGAACCAGAGGTTCATCACATACAAAGCCTTTTTAAAATTTGGACTCATTATTTTAAAAGAGACTTTAAGTTAAAGTTTGGGGAATAGTACTGCATTCTCGCTGTTTGGGTCCCAGGAAAGACTAAGTAGTTTGGAAATGTTTCTTAGGGCTTTATACAATTTCATTTCTTTCAAAAGAGAGTCTGGAGACAAGTGTTTTTGTGTCCCACTATTTAAAGGATGACAGGTTGCGCCAGCTAAAAATCTGGCCACCTGGTCACATTTTTAACCCAATCTCTCTCCATTCAGTTGAAATGTCATGGAATAAGTTCAGAAATTCTGCAGGGATTGAACAAGTGTAGAAACTCTCGGGTAAAGGGAGCAGCAAAGAACTTTCTTTGCAGAGTAAGGATGGAGCGTCTGTCGGCACAGCAACAGGTCAGTTTGGACTTGTAATTCAATGCAGATTTTTAGCTTCTTTGCACTATGTATAAGACTTGTGAGTTCAACACTTATCACTGATCCCCTTGTTCCTTTGTGGGATTGTTGTATTCCATTGTAACAAAATAACGCTGCAAGCAATTTCTTCTCTCAGTGTCATTTTCATTTCAGTTTGCTCCACGCTGGAAATTAGCTGGATGGTGTTGTTTAAATTGTTTTTAAAATACATAGTGTAAAAACCTCACCTCCAGACTCCGCAAGACTTCCCTAACCGACTATGACTGAATGGAAAATTCTGCTGCTCTGATTAAACTTCTATGTAGAGGTGAATAAAATATAAAAGAGGTCTTGAGCATCATCTTTTATTTAGTGTCTTGTCCGATAAGTATGATCTTACTTTTAAGGATCACAGTATATTTTTAGACACCTTGTAAAGCACTCAAGCTTTTGCTTAGAGTACTAAGAGTGTATGGTTTAATAAGCCAGTTGACAGAACATTAGTGACATCAAAGCAATGGAAAAAACTCTGCTTGCTTGCTTTTCCTTTCATCTGACTTTAAAATACAGTGCAATCAGCAGGATTAGGAGAGAAAAACACACATACACATGCAAACCAAGTGTATATGATGAATACTATGTGATGAACTGTTTGGAAGTAATGCTTATTTTCAGGAAACCAAGATATTCTTCTCCCTCTAAATGCACAGAAGATTTTATGCCAGGCTACTGTTTCAATCTGCTTGTATGTTGCAGTTTATCATGGGGTTTCTTGGAGATACCAGATTGAGGCCATCTGGGTATTGTGTAGACAGTAAAAGTACACGATGCTTCTCCTCCTTTCTGTTATTAACTCTCAGTTTGTCAGGGTTGCTCTTGAAGAGAGAGAATATTCAAGTTTCTATGTCTAAGGTCAGGCTATAACCCCAGGAGAGATGGTGGGTGGTTATATCCATCACGCCACATCTGACATAGACAACATACATGGGACACATCTCGCCCAACTTAAAATGTCTGCGGAGCTGGGCTCCTACGTTGCCCAATAAAGCCAACACAGAGGAATGGGCACTTTTAGCAAGTAATTCATCTGACCTCTTTGAGGTATTTATTTGGAATGAGCTGCACTGATTCCTAGAAATGTGGGGGCTTTTTCTCCATTTTTTCTCTTTCTCCTTTCTTTCCACTGGGAGCTCAGAGCGTGTTGTTATAGGTATCTGCATTGTACCTGATGAAAGTTAGATTATACAAATTTGGTTGCATTTCTACATATGCTACTCTTGAAGTCTCAGAACTTTTCACGTAAGTGTTTGTCCTGAGAACCATGGTGTGGCAGATGACACCATGATACTCTCTTGGTTGGACTGTTCAGTCATCAGAGAAGATCTCATAACACAAAAGCCCCAAACCACATCCAGGTGTAGAGAGATTGAAATAGCATCCACTTTGCACATTACCGTCTTCTGCTGGCTGCCTAGAATGATTCATTAAAGAGGCAGATTTGCTCTCAGAACATCAGTGGGAACATGAATTTAGCAAAAAGATTATGTGTTAGCTAATTTTGTTAGTCACTTCAGCGATAATCTAGTTATGCAAAAACTTTCAGAGGTTGCAATTTTGTTCCTTTGCCCTTTGGTTCTGCAAAGAATAGGGAGAGCAATTTTCTCTCTTATGTCATTAAGATTAATGTATTATTGTTTGCTAAGAAGTTATAACACGGGAATGATATATGAACATCTCCATAAATACTTAAATTCCAGATGCCTCTGGTTCCAGGTATCAACCATTCAGTGTTATTCCAACTCAACAGCAGTAGTTACTATTATTTGACTTCACCTTGGACTGGTAAAAAAATGACTTAAATTGTTATAATTTGGGTTATTCATAAAATACTATCTGGTCATTAGCATATGATCATTAGGGCTTTATCTGCAGGTCGTGAGGCCTATCGTTAATGGGAGTACAATATCTTTGAAAAACAGAGCCTTTCCTGCTTACGCATTGTGTATCATCTCTGCTTTTCCAATACTTTGCACAAAGTGGTAGAACAGCAGGATTTCCTAATTCACTCGTAAGCCAAGTGCTCATATCTGTGTTACTTTCCATATAAAACACTTAGAATACACTCAGCTGCGAACGTAAAGCCAAAGCTGAACAGCGAATTCTCCTTAAGGCCTGATTTTCTAGGCAGTTTTTTGCCTATGGAGATGTTTCAGCATTAATTTTGATCATATTCTCTTTCACACCCTCTATCTAAGGTACTAAAAAGGGAATTCACAGGAATTCGTAAGGTGCCATAAGCAATGTTCTGGGAAGTGTAAAAGAAATGAATACGATAATAGCTTTCAAACTAAGTTCTCCTCAATGTGTTTAGTTCACTGGGTGTTAAAGAACATTTAGTAACAGTTTAAAGGAGTCAAATGAGGATGCAATCAGAATTCATCAGGTAAGGCACTATCCAAACTGAACGTTACACCCTCTTTGTGCATGCTGTAAAGGTTTCTCTCCCCTCTTGACCTGTTTGGATGAAAGCTGGCTGGCTTCTGTAAAGACCATTTTTCAGGGACATTTATCAGAGCACTGGAAAAGATGGGATTCATGCTTTTTCTTTTTTTCTCCCCCCTTTTTTTCCTTTTTCTTTTTAAGCCTACTGTTTAATATCTCAGCCCACTTTGCATAATGGGAGCTGTCAGGCTTCTGCTGGAAGTTTCTTTCTTAGCAAGGGCAGCACATTGGGCATGTCCAGTGCTGGAAGTACTTTTCAAATCAGATAAATCCTATTCTTTCTGGCATTAAGAAGTTAGTCCCGTTCAGAGGTGGATTAGAGCACATGTTGCACATCCTCCTAGTTCTAGGAGTGTAAGGTCAGCGTCTGCAGGAAATGTCATGAGCTGGCTGCAAAGTTTGCAATTGTTTCATCACTCATCCTTTTTATATCAACCCCGTATAGAAAATTCCCATAGAATTTCATTGAAAAAAAACCAAAAAAGAGCTTTTCTCAGAAAGTTTTAAGTGCTTCAAATTGAACAACGAATTTTCTTTCCTCGTAAGATTCAATATAAGCTTCCACAGGAGATTGTTCTCTGTGCTAATATATATGTTTTCAGAGTGACTTCTATTAAATTCCTAGATGGAACATTTCCAGGTGTGGATTTTTTTTGTTTCACTCCTACTTAATACCTTAAGACTGCTCCAGACAGAAACAACGGGTGTCTGGATGGTCTTACAAAGACGTAGGTATCTCAAGAACCTATTAATTTAAGGCTACAGCCATTATTGTGTTACATCGTGTTATTGATAAGTATCTCCCTTCAACGATAGCTAACATGACAGATTTACTGATTAGTCTAATTTACTTGAATGTGTTGGGCAAACATATTTTGTAAACATATTTATTTGAATGTGTTGCCCAAACCCAGGGTATTAAAGGAGAGAGAAGGATGACAAAATGTAGGATAAGTAACTGGAATTTGTAAAAAGAATGAATGGATGACCCTGCAGCCCTCTTGTTTCTTTTTTTTTTTTTTTTTTTTTCCCAACACATGAAAACATGACCGCTTCAAGTCATGTGCTGGAGGTTTTGCCAGGACACCCCTTGGTTGGAGAAAGCCTTCTGGAGCCATATGAGGCAGCCTGTTCCCTGCTGCTGTTCCAGTCTCTCTCCTAACCCGTGATGCCACGCGCAGACATAGCTGCCCCGTCCCATCTGCGACCTGGGTTCACGGGGACACACGAGGTCGCTTTTGAGGTCCTGTGTCGCTCTTGTATATGGTGCTGAACAAGGTATGGTGGAGCATGGGGTGAGACCTTCAGGTGGGACCTTCTTATTCAAGGAATACATTCCAGGAATGAGACTTAATACATATGAAAATATCTCGAACTGGTGGGATGCGTAGAAGCTCATTATCACTACAAGAAAACTGACAAGCAGTAAATAAAACTGTCAGATGAAATTTGTTTTGATTATTTAAGGTAAGCAATAATTCTGAACTTCAAGAAGGCTGATAACATGGGTAGGTGGCATTAATTCTTGACACACGCAGTCTTAGAAGAAACAATTTGAAATATTCATATAATATATTAGCTACTAAGTCAGCTGTGAAAGGAACACGCCTGCACACTGCAGGATAAAAAATGATGCAAACCTGCAACGTGCAAAAGCCAGGAAGCACAAGGAATGAGACAGAAAACATTATGGGAAGAAATGTAATGCCATCACTTAGGAACATGTTCTCAGAATTGACCATCTCAATCATCTGGCAAAATGTTTTGTTGTTTTGGGCAACCACACTACACCGCAACGTGTGAGGGCTCAAACTGATCAAATTTCATCTTAAAAGCTCAGCATCTAGAGCAAAAAGGATTATTTCCTTTGAAATTAATTTCAGTCAGAGCAGGAGGAAGAGTTGATGGTAGGATCCTATACATGATCTTTCCCACTCACTTATGCTGTCAGGCACTTTTTTTTACATAATGTTCTTCCGGGACCATGACTCTTAAGCTACATCTCTTTAAAGTAAACTGAATAGCTGAAAGGGCCTCTCTGATTTCATTTTTTAATGAAACATTTAATCTTCACTTAGGAAGGACAAAACAAAGAAGCTTTAAAGACTTTCCCTGAGTTGTACTTGTGACAGGGAACACATATGACCATACACCAAACACCTACATATTGTCTGAGTCTGAAAAGAACACGAACACCTTTGAGCATGTAACAGTTAGAGGAGGGATACAGATGGATAAATACTAAGGCACATCTTGGTAACTTTATAGGTCTTCAGGTTTTATGCGTTCCCTTTGCAATCTATTAGTGATCTGTCTACTAATATTAAATAAGCTCCTTTAAGGAATTTTCCCTAGATTGGTTTGAATCAGGAATTCTGCAATTTTAAATAGATACTCCTTCACTTCAGTTAAAATAAAGTAGTATTTCTACTGAAAACTCAGTTCAAGAAAACCTGTAGGTGTATGCCTAAGCTCCAGTTAGGCTGAGCACTCTGGCAAACAAGATGAGGTTGTTGACGTAGGATAAAATATTCTTAATGTGGAGGAGAAAAAAAGCAAACAGGCCATAGACTGCTACTCAACATTTGGGCAAATACTGACAATTTTGCATAGGATTTTAGTCACATACAGCTCTTAATGTCCACAGGAATTTTCTTCCTCCTCTTCTGGAGGAAAAATGCTGGACATTTCTGGTTTTATACTGCGGACAATTCTGTTGAACTCAAACGAGAATGAACCACGTGTTTTGTTAAATTAGAACTGTAGTGGTTTGAAATATGTCACTGTGCTTTAATATTTCTTTTTTCATGATGATTTAAAAATGCAAGCAAAACTCCTTGGTGTCAATTATAATTTTGAATGCTCTTCCCTAATTACTCTTATTTTCCAAAGAAAAGAATTCTGGTTTTATTGGTTAGGCTTAGCTACTAGAACACACAAGTTAAGGCAATTTAGTCCTTGGTACTTCCTGGTAACCCAGGGGGTAAACTAAAATGTTATCCATTTATATAAATAAATATATAGCTTCACATACATCTATTCAGTCTTTTCGTTACCTTGGAAAAGGGTCAATTAAGTCTGCCTTACTTACTAGATAGTGACTGACATTTTACTCCCGATTTGTATCGAGTGTGGTTGTACGGGTATGGGGATTCAGATGAAAATATGCGACATCAACAGTATAGAATTGTTCTCGTTAGTTAAATACCCCCCTCTCTTCCTCCTTCTTCCAGCTGTTTAAATCAACACTGAAAACTGCACTTGGAACAACGCCAGATGACTCTGATGAACAAACTGCAAAATTAAAGTGAAAAATATTTCTTATAAACTGAAAGAAGAGGTAATTAAGCAAAAAGCTTTCCAAATCTCAGAAAGGAAAAATATTTACCTTTGGCAAATTAATAAGTAATTATACACATGTCATTTTAAAGTCTGAAATTTACATAAACCCTGATGAGAAAAATATTTATGTTCTTGTTCAGCTTTAGTTAATTTTGACAGTAAAGACAAAGGTGTGTGTTCTTATTTTCTCTGTCAGAGTTGCTAGTAATGTGAATACATTAGATAATCTGTTGAGCTATACTTTATAAGATGTAATTTAAAAAACTTTACTTTAAAAAAGTTTTGACAGTTCCCCATTCTGCTCCTGACTAGGTAAGAAGACTGACATGTTAAGTCCAATTTATGAGGACTAGTATTATTCTGCATATTATTTTTTAATTTATTGGAATTATACCATTACATAAGGACAAACCGTTCCTTTAAAATGTTTTTTTCTTAATCTCTGTATCATCTTAAACAGGAGTTAAATCAGTTTTTATAAATAATGTATGTAAAGTGAAATTTTCATTCTCATTTTGTAAATCTTTAAAAAACCACAGCATGAACAGATGTTTGTTCAAAGTGTTTCTAATTTCTTTCATAGAATGGGCTCCTATAGTGGAGGCATTAGAAAAACTGCTCTTGGGGTTCGTTTTGTGGGTTTTTTTATTGTTTAGTTACTTTTAGGGCTGCACTTGATTTTGAGAGGCTGTAATACTCCAGTACATATCTTTTTTTCTGATGCTGGCCCAGACGCCCAGCCAGGAGCGGGAGCAAGGAGTGCTCTGGAGAAACTCTGAGCCTCGCTCCGGCAGCTCCTGCCACTCAGGCGAGACCTGATGCGCTGCGGGATCCCTCCTGGGCTGCGCAGGACTTTTGTTCCCTTTCCAGAACAAAGCTGCCCCTTCTCCGCTATTCCTTCTCTTTCTTTCTCTCTCTTTTTCTTCACCCCCCCCCTCTTTTTTTTTTCCCTTTTAGAGACTCTCTTTCCCAGTTGCCAGTATGATGGGTTTCTGTGACTGAGTGACGATAAACAGAAAATAACAACATCTATACCACAATCTGCATGTATGGATATTGCAGACAGTTATTATACGGTGTGACTGATTTATTTATGTAGGGCTATTGATTTTCTCCTTCTCTCCATGAACCAGAAGGTGGCATCTGATTACTGGCTTGTAAATTTGCATGTCTTCTATCTTCACTGCATCAGCCAACTTTAGTGATTTCTTTTCTTTACATATCTATCAACATGAACACAAATAAAAAAATGCCCAGCTGTTTACGTTCTTCAGTCAAACACATATACTTATATATGTTATTGTTAACCAGTTCCATTTACGATAGTAATATTTAACCTTGTATTGAACTGTTTTGTTTTAAGGATTTGAACCTACTGTGCATTTATTGATAGGTTCAGCAACACAATCCAGGAGCTTGACATTATTATTCCCATTCTCCAGGCTGGAAAATGAAAGGAAAAGAGATCCAAAGGCCTTCAGAGGCAGACAGAAATGTTGTGACAAAGCATGGAATACTTAGAATTCCTTGCTCTCACTCATGGACCTTCAGCTACAAGACCAGTCCAACCAGGTAGCCTATTTTATAAAATCATGCAATTTGTAGACTCCTCTGGGTCACGTCCTCAAGTGTCTGACATCATTCTGTATAGTATTCAGACCTTGGTGAGCAATTACTATTTGGGATTCAATTCATTCTTATACAGAGGAGTAAGCATTCTGTGTCCCCAGTGTAGCTGATCCACAAATGAGATGAGTCCTCTGTCAACCTGTAAATGTTTGGATCTTTATAAGAAAACAGGTCATGCTTTTAACCCTAAAGGTGTCTGAGTCAATACCCTTTGTACTGAGTAAAAGAGAGTTCTCATACATGACTGTCGTAATATCAGAGAGGGGATTTTTGTGAGAGCAAAAATACAAAATGTTGACTTTCCTTATAAGAAAAAGCTACACAGAGGTGAAAAAAGAGCTCTTGGTATAGCCTGTTGGGTTGATAGTGCAAAGGCTGACAAGACCTACATTTTAAATAGTTTTGGAGGAGTTGTCTCACATTGATTGCTAATTGTCAGCATTCAGATGCTTAGAACTTTCTAGCCTCAATCATCAGAGGCTGTTTGCTGTCGGATGGTCCTTTCCCCGACAGAAAGGGTTTGCTATAGTTTTTATAGACCACAGGCAAGATCTGCTTGCAGAACTTAAGAGGACAAGCTGTACTCTGGACAGCTGGAAATATTAATAGATGATACGTAGACACTCCTGTTTCTCCTTAATCCCACAAGCAGAGAGCTTGAGCCATGAAATATCATTTAGAAAATGCATGGAAAACTGGACAAAGAGTTTCATGGGTAAGCCAAAAGACCAACGTTCATCTCTGGGGAAGGAGCGGGAATTACTGGTGCAGGTTGTGAACCTGAATATTGCGAGGTGACAGGGACATAGTGAAACAGCAGTCAAGGCTGGAAGATGGGAACTGACAGGAGTGAGCTGTTCAAAATCAAAAAGAATATAGTTAAAGGTGATGGGATACTGATTTATTTAATGCAACAGTAAAGAAACAAGAAGGAGTATCTGGGGTGAAAGAGAAGGTGTCTGGGTCAAAATCACACAGGGGAAGAAAGATGAAAGAGATCAACGCAGTAATTCTTGAAGTCCCTTATAGATTGTCAAGAGGAGTTATGTGAATACAGAGAGATTTTTGTGATGATTTCATACACATAGTGTTTTATATAAACATACATGTACATATACTCGCTGACATAAATACATGTATTTCGCATTGCAGTATGGTTATAAATTATATTATCTATGCATTTCCAAGGTTAAAATGTTTTTATGAACTAAATCATTGTGAAGAGGTTCTAGCTCCCAGATGTAAGCTGAAGAACAAAAAAACTTACCAACAAGATCGTTACTCCTTTTACAGCTGGCACATTTCTCTGACAAATTCAATGCGCAAATAGGTGGCAGATCAGGTTTGGATTAGGTTATGATGATCTGTAGAAAGCAGAGCCTTTAAGAAAGATATTTTGTACATCTGAGCAAGGAGGACTCATTGCACCTGGGTGGTGGTTGAGGTAAACAGCCTGTTACCTTATTACCTTTGTGTTCATCCCATCTTCACAACTTACTCCACTTTTTTCCTTACTTCATATGAATCTTTTTACATTGCTTTCATTTCTTTTCTAGTCATTTGACCTGATTTTTGCAGTTCTGATTTTATCTTCTGTGAGGCATCCTTCTACATTGGACAACCTCTTTTAAATCAATTAATATTCCTAATCTTGTGTCTGATTCAGATAAGTAGTTACAGGGGGGAAATAAATGAAAAATGCTGTGAAACATAAGATCTAACTGCTTCTCTAGCAAAAGAATGTTCAGTGCATAGAAATGCTCCATTAGAAATTTAGGAAAATAGATGATTTTTAGTCATCAAAACGGTGAAGAATCAGCTTCAAACAGGACAGTTAGGAGCAGAAATTACTCTCAGCTCTCAGGATGGAGTTTAGTGTGTTTATCAAAATGATTTTCTGATATCAGTGTTTACAGTAATAAAAAAGTAGACGGTAATTCAGAAAGATTTTTCTGTCCCGAATTTTGCAAAAAGGAGCAGAAAAAGTGAGATTCATCTTGCATCATGTTAAATGTCTACAGGACAAATATCTGCAGGCAAAACCATAGCAGACTTCCTTCAGAGTCAATGGACACAAAAGGCCATTTTTGGGGTCTGATGTCATCTCTCCCTTAGAAATCAAATTTTGGAATAAATTGACTCTTTGGGAAGGGAAGCTCTACAACTAGCTTAGACATAGGTGTCTGTGTTTGGTTTTGGTACACAAAGGTACCACATCGTAAACTAGAGAAATGGGTCTGCTTATGGATTACAAGATAGCTGCCACCACTTCGCAGTTTAAAAAAGAAAGTGTGTGCATGTGTGTGTATATAAACATATCTGTGTGCATAGATATGTGTTTATAGCTTCCACAGATAAATCCAAGGGGGAAAAACATGTATGAGCATGTAACTGCTTTGTTACATCCCTTCCACCTTCTGCTACAGCAGTCTTATACAAAGCTTTTATTTACAAAAGGTAGTAATTTTGTTCTAACATGCAGAACACCTGGCTCCCCAGAATATCATTATGGAGAAGGAGTGCTTTTATTGTTTTATGATTGTTGCTATCAAAAAACAATAAGAACATTAAATGTGTTAACTGATATCTAATTGTCTTTCTATGGCTGGTTTGACAGAATAAAACATCAGAACCTTCTGGAAGCAATTAAGGGCATTAATAAAGTGGATTTGCTGTGCACATTTATTGCTGATCATAGCACAGAGCACATAGCATACATTAAAATTACATTATTAAGCTGCATGAAGTGCTCTTACATTTTACTTGGACTTCACTGTTTGCTGTTTTGACCTGGGAAATAAAAACAGAGAGAAAAATGGGAAAACTGGTTCAATCACATAAATGAATAAAGAATGAAATCACTGGACACTCTTTTCCCAAAGGTTTGCAAACCTTGGGCCAAACTTAGTCCTGACGTAAGTTTAGCAAGGCTAATCACAGTAAGGAATCTGGGCTCTGTGCTTTCATCTTTGGCCATCTTATTAAGTGTTTTACATTGTCTGGCAGATGGAGCTTATCCGCAGTTAACAAGAAATAAGCAAAAAATTGTCTTTTTTTTATGGTAAGTACAAACACATTTCATTTATAGGGAAGGTGAACAGGTTTCCTGAATTGTCTGAAGCACTGAAATGCACTTACTGGAGTAGATATACAGATTTCTGCAGCTCTTACCCAGTCGCTTGCCATCCAGCAGTACCCACCTTTGATAGAGGAGCTTCTGCTTAGAGATTTTCTCAAGAGCAACAGAGGAGTGTGCGTGTTTGGGTGTATACACGATTGTACAAGTTGAAGAAAGAGGTAGAGCTTTTCTATCCAGGAAAAAAATCCAGCCTAATTGTGGAAGTTAAACCTACTCCTTTAAAACATTTCCATACTGTGAGCCTTTTACAGCTGCAAATAGATTAAAGGGGTGTTTAAAGGTATAGCATTAAATGAGTACAAATAACTGTTTTACGTAAGTTGCCTGGGGTACATCAGTAGCCTTCTAAATGATCAAAAGGTATAGCTGGAGGCAAGGTCCAAAACCACCTGCTTATATAAAAGACTTTTATATGAGGTAGCTGATATCATACATTTACATTGATCTTCCTTTAAACATTGTAATGAAATCAGCATCAAAATTACGTTAAAGTAATGTTATATCTACCTTAAAGAGACGGGAGCAGGAAAAGTACGGCTCCATCCTTGCATTGCCCCATGTGCAACCGCACTGGCATCACGTATTACACCTATATCTGTCTGCGGGTGGGCAGGGCTAAGCTGTCTTAAGCTGTTTTAAACTCATTTTAACATTGATTCAGCAAAGCTCTGAAGAACACGCTTCACTTTAAGCACACGAGCAGTTCCACCCAGCTCCATGGAGGACTCCAGCCTGCCCTTAGCACTTTGCTGAACTGGTTCAGGTCTAGGCGTGAGTACAGATGTTTTGCTGAATAAGACCCAGACTTGATAGAGACACCTTGCCATTATTGTTTTCCTGGACTAGGGTATTTTCAAGCAGAATTAAGAGCAAAACTTCATTTAGAAACAACTGACATTTTTTCCCCTAAGTTTGGCACTTCCAAAAAATTTTACACTTAATCTCGTAAAATATTTCACAGTTCTTTATATCTTAATAGTGCAAGAAGCTTCACTTTTCTAAGGAACGACAAATCATACTAATATCTGCAGCATTATTATTCTCTGTACATTAGTCATGTTATTTTCTCAAGCTTTACCTTTTGAATTAGTTCAACATATCTTGAGATTTGTAATGTACACTCTCCTAAGCAAAGGTGGTCCTTGAAAGAATACTCAGTGTTTATGCAATCAGTACCATAAGATACTTCTTAGGCAAGGTAAATATTGTGATATAGCAATAATTGTCTATCAATCTGGCTATTTGTACCCACTCCTGCTGTAATAAATGGATACTAACAGTATAGTACAAATAGAAAGCGCCATGTGGTTGTGACTAAAGGTGAGGCAGAAAAAGTAGGAAATAAAATCTGAAGTTAGAATAATTCTTTTTGATTGACTCCTATGGGATTTGAGGATGGCTGACTAACACGGAAGCATCCACACTAGAGACCAAGCAAGGAGAGATGAATTTCATCTCATGAGGCCACCACTGGCAAAAAACAGGACTATCTTTCTGTTGCTTGTCTACCAAGAGAAGTTTTAAACCAGCAACTGACTGTAAGTGCTCATGATATGGCTTCTTTAAGTAGTACTTTAATAAAACTGCAGCCCTGCTTCATAGTTTGCAAGATTGGGGGCCAGTCTGTGCCTGCAAAGCAAGTAGCCAGATATTTCTTTCTTACAATATTGCTGAGATGCTTTTTAGCTGTTGCAAGAAAAAATAAAAACCTGAACTCAGACCTGGGCCAGATTGATTTTCCTTGCTAAAATATGGCAATGTAACTGATCTTATATTTCCTCTTTACAAAATAAAATATTTAGTTCACTTTTGATGGGGGGGGGGGGGGGAGAGAGAAAAAAAAAAACAACCCAAGGAAAAGTCCTAAAAAGAAACCTGAAAACCTGAAAGGGAATTGATCAGCTCCTTCTCCCCCATGAACACATGCACAATAGAAAGCTTTTAAAGTGCCCTTATTGTCAGGATACTGACCTTGTTTAAGAAAGAAAATGACATCTTTGTGTTCTGCATTTATTCCCTAACTGGGTAACTTCCATCCAAAAACAGGGGAAAAAAAAAGAAGGGGGAAAAAAAAAAAAAAAAGCTTTTTTTGAGATTTGTAATACTTAGACCATATTGCTTATAAAAAGATGGAAGGTCCCACAATTATGTGCATTACTTTTACAGAGAAAAGTGTTTACAAAGTCTAGGGAAAGGGAAAAAAAAATGAAAAACCCACAGCCAACCTCAGGGTTTAAAAGCCTTTTTCAAGATATCATTTTTCTCTCCAAGGTGCTGAGCTGGCGTCGATAAAAGACCTCTCTTTGAGAATAAAATGCAAAAAGTCAAAACAGTTTTCCATTTTAGAGAAAGGTTTTCAGTGTGTTTGCCACCATTTCAATGACTTCTTCCCCTCTCTAGGCAGTCAATATAGGAGTACTAACCATATTTAAAAAAAAAAAAAAAAATTTTAAAAAAATTGTGTTACTTGGGCTACTGTATAAAGACTGCAAAATTCTTGATAAAGTTAGGCTAAAAGACACTAAGATAAAGTCTGCAAGGCAATGACATGGAGATACTTGGACAAGGAGAAACCAAAGGCAAGATGGAGAGGTCCTCTAGACTGCAATGCCAGCTGAACATGGTGAACGTGGGAAGATGTGAACCTGGCATGCAATTTTTTCTTCCAAGTGCAGTGAGGCTGAGCTGGTGCAGAGTGTAATGCAACCTGCAGGTGAAAGGGCCTGAACGGGTCATTTCGCTAATGAAACTATGAGGGGAACCCAGCCACGTCTACCTTGTTAGGTTTAAGCCTGTTTTGAAGCTCATCTCATCTCCAGGCTCTGCATTAACAAGAGAACAGGCACCGAGCACAGACACAGCCTGAGCTGTGGAGCAGCCTGGTTTCTCAGGAAAGGCCATGGGCACACTCAAGCTGTTGGCACACCATGTCACAACATCGCATCTAGTTGGACCACATGATCACTGCAGGTCCCTTCCAACTGAACTATTCTATTCTGTTCTGTTCTGTTCTGTTCTATGTTATTCTATTCTAGTACGATAAGATCAAGGAGAAGAAGAGGAGGAGGAAATACCCTGTAGCTCTGTCCTCCAGCACCTAAACTGAGAACTTTGTAAGCCTACACAGAGGTTTTGGTTACCTCTTTATTAACAAAATGAAAAAGTTTAAGGCAGAGTCAACTACTGGCACGTATTTTGTGAAAACTGTAACATGGGCTCTGGCGTAGCTTTAGCGCTGGCCAGTTAGCACTGACCCAACATCTCCCAATCCTGGACTAAGGGTCTACTCCAGCCACCTTACCCCACAGCCAGTTTGGGTGTTACCTTCTGTCCGAGGCAGAGAATTACCTGTGTCTCGTGGGAAGCAGCTGGTTAGTAGTACAGATGTGGATCACTTGCCTACACCTGCTCTTGAGCAGAGTCTAGAGATGTAGTTCTTGGAGGCACAAGGCTTGATCTGGGCTTTATCGGGACACCGCTATTACATGGTGTCCCATTCTACAGGCAAGGAGGAAGAAGTGTTTTGTTCCTTCAGGTGAACAAAGGTCAGTATCGGCAATTTTGAGCCTGACTACAGAAAAAAACTTCAGAGTCCAGAGGATTTTTTTTTTATATATATATTTCCTTTTTTCTCTTTTTTTTATTGCAGGTCCTGTTTGGATGGGATCAGAGCAGTCCTCTCATTTATTCATTTTCCTCTAATTCTCTAGTTTCACCACCTAGCAGTGATTTTCTTTCTTTCTTGCCCTTTTCCTTTGGGAAAGCTTCTTCCAAAAAAAACAGGCTGTAGATAGTCAAGTTCTTGGGGAATTTTGGGTTTGGTTTTAGTGGTTTACCAAGTTGTCCATAGCACGCACTTAATAAAACTGCTTTGGTATGTATGAGGCAGAGAACTGTGTTCACATTGCTCGTGTTATCTGATGGTGCTTCCCCAATAGCAAAAAGGCACCAAAAACAACCACCCCCCACAATACATTAATAAATAAAGAAATGCAACTTGTTTCCAGACCAGCAGTTATTGGAGCAGGCATGTTCTAAGCATTGCTCTGATTGCTAAAACCTTAATTCAGAAGTTTGGCTAGAAACCTGCTGCATACATGATGTGGCATACAAAAGGCAAACAGAAAAATAAAAAGATCAGGCACTGAGATAATTTCATGCTCTCAGATAATTAACTTAATTTAATAAAGGTACACAAATATATATCAATCCCCAATGGCCCTTTCCTAGACACTAGCAAGCAGATTCTTTCTAAGCATCTTGTAGTTTTTAGCAAATGTCTGCAAGGGATGCATCTGTTTCTAATTCACCATCAGATTTCTATAAAAATGACTAAGATTAAAATAGAGTGCAACTCATTAAAACTCAGGGATAAATTAAAAGAGCCTGAATGAAAAGCTCCCTTATAACAAAATACAAAGAACCAGGGAGCGCAGTGTTTCTTTGAAGTACGCATATTGGTGGAGAGACCACTCTGCATAGGACAATGAATTTTCAACTCCTGAATCTGCAGTTACTCCTTACCAAAAGGCACATGAACTGGAATAGCAACTGTTGGAGATGGTCACATGAAGAATGTTGACCCAGCAAGTGTCATCTATCATCTTCCTGCCAATGAATGCTGAATTCACCATCTCCCTTTGTGATACAGGATAGAGGAGACCAAAGTAAATACCTGTTGTCAACACCTGGAACTAAAAAGACCACCTGCCAGGATTGATTGGCATGGCTCGCCTTTAACAAAAGCTGCCTCAAAAAGACTACAGGACAGAGACAGGCAGGCAGAGTTCAGAAGGAACTTAAATAGCACCACAAGCTCCCCAGGACAGCTTTATCAGAATCCTGCTCAAAGCCACCTCCCCTTGCTTTTTAATTCACAAGTTACTGATGTCTTCAGAAGTGGAAAAAGAAAGGAAAAGAAGAAAGGAAATAGTTTTCCCTCTGCTTTCTCCAAGAATAACACACTCTCTGTTTGGTTTGGTTAAGGGTAATGATAGCTGTAATTTCAGAATCATGATTTAGTTCTATTGTCTGGCCAAACTGTTAGATATTTCACACAAACATGGGCTTAGGTTGAAGAGTACAGTGTCTAGAAAAATATGTTGTTTTCAGTGGTCTGACAGTCTTGCAGAGGTCATGTCCTTGACTAGATTTTTTCCCCAAACTTGAAGATGTTTCTGCCAAAAGAAACACACCAGGAGATTCTACTTTTCAACAGAGGACCGGCTACCAGTTCCCTTGTCCTGTATTTTGTGATCTGCAAGAGAGCAAGATAACAAGGTAACTTGCAGCCTGATATCGCCTGCCTCCCACTGCGGTGTTTCTCAGACTACCACAACTCCCAGCTCGTGACCCTGCTGCCTGCCATTTGAAATCTGCTCACAACATATCTGTGACGCTCATGCCACAGCTTGCTGAACCCTGAAACATCATTAAATCCGTGTATGGCAGTAAGTGCATCAAGTACATCGTATTCAATTTCCTACTGGCTGCAACCTGGCGTTATCTGTATTTCTGAAAACTGCTGCCATGTACTAACAGTAGCTATTTTTACATTCTTAGCCCTGATGCAAATAATGAAGTAAAGGGATGATGCGTCTGTATTGGGATTGCTGAAACTGAAAAGAACAAGAGCTACTGATGACATAAAGAGGTTTTGATAAACGTTCTCATAATGTCAAGTTGTTGGATAACTAATGTGGAAAGATGCATCTGCAGATGAACGTCGTACTGTCTACTGACTGCCAAAAACCATAGCGATGAGATACTTGAGTCTTTATCCAACTGTGACAAAATAAACTTTGGGGGTGAACTGTGACAAAATAAACTTGGGGGTGCCAGTAAACAAGTCCAGGAAGTAACAAATAGACATTGGAGCTCTAGGACTTCCTCATGACGGGGTCACCAGAGCACACAACCACCAGCCACTTTGAAGTGTCCAATGCTCATCCTTTCTTGCGTGGAAAGGGAAATGAGACAAGCTGAGAAGGAGATAGAATTGCAGGAAAAGGACAAGGAGATCTCCTTTTGCAGGAGTGTGGTGTTGCCCTGTGTTTAGTTTGTTAAGATTAGAACAGTTATAAATGGCTCTGTAATGTGTTGGACACGGATTTGTTAATTTAAAATAAGTCATGGGATGATATCTCATGGATTGGAATAACCAAAAAGTGTACAGAAGTGTGGCTGAGGAAACACTACTATTAAAGCTGTTTTTAAATAAGATATCAGAGAAGGCATATCTGTTTCCTTAATTTACTGATGCAATACTTCTTTCAATGTTTATCCTACCAAGATTGTGTAGCAGACTTCTACAGAACCTGACTCAGAGCTCACCGATGTCGATGGAAACCTCTCATTAAAAGAACAACTGCATTATATTTCTTCCTTTAAATACTTTGTGCAGGAAGGTGGTCACTGTCTAAATATTTTTACTGGATTGCAGGTGGTTGGGAAAAAAATTAAAACTAAAAAAAAAAAAAAAAAAGTTAAACAATGGGTGGAGAGAAAGAATGTCCCAATGAACACTGATGTCCCCCGTTGAGATGCAGATGTCTACTAACCATTGTGACATCCATCACCTGGTTTTTATGTTATCCAGAGCACGTCATGTAATCTTATGTGTCATTTAGATGCAGTTAGGACCTTACTTCAGTGGTGAAGCTTAAGGAAAGGTGCTATTGGCTCTTATATTTCACGTAATAAGCTTCACTGTGTAATCAAGTGGTGTTGCGGTAAATGCCTGGTAGGGCCTTGGTTTTGCTGAACTGATCATGACTACCTAGACTAGTTTTCCAAAAAAAGGCTCCGATTCAAGATGAAGATATCCATTCCACTCAGTCACTTGAGGGACTTATATTGCTGAGCTTGTGTGGAATTAACTCTCTTACTAAGATTGCAATGAATTCAATTTAAAAAAAAAAATACAGGTTAAAAATATTTGGCATAACAGCCCAGTGGTTAGATTAGTCATGCAGAAGGCAGAAGACCTTGTTTGTAGGCTTTGCTTGAGTGGCAGGGTGGTTGTGACAACAGTTACCACATCCAACCAGAATTTTCTCATTATTGTGATATTCTATAGCTAGATCTCTACGTGTTTTCTACAGCACCACTGCTCAAGACTGGCAAGATTCATGGGGCCATAAGGAAAGAACACAGAGATGTGCAGTTCAGGCACTTGGCTGGAAGTAGGAAGCTTTGGTTTCTTCCTTTTGCAATGTTTATCGTTTGTAGAAAATAACTATCTAATGCTAAAGAAACGCCTTTTTTTTAATATCTTCCATCTGTCTCAGAAATCTTACATCATAAGTATGAACACTTAATTCTGCCTTCTCCTACTTAACTAAAAAAAAAAAAAAAAAAAATCAGGATTTTAGCTGCTCACTTCAACACCCTAATCCCTGTGTCAAACACTTAGTTCATAGGTGAAAAACTAGGAATGAATTTCCTTCCCTGCAGCCTTTGCATCCCAAAGCTGTTTGGCTTACAAAGTTATGGGGAACAGATAATTTTTTGTTAGGTGCTTTTGGAGCCAAATACATGCAGTAAGTAAGTGGACTGTAATACGCTGAGGGAAATATTATTAATATAACCAGGACAGGTTACTGATATCCATATAAGCTGTTATTTATTTTCAAGAATAATTTTGGTTTTTTTTCTCCCAATCTGTATGGTTTTTTTCCTCTTTAAAACAATTTGAATTTCCAAGCAAATACTTTCAGTGTTTCTGAGCAAGGGAATTTTATTTTTATCAAATCCTAAGATTACATTTGCAAGCCTACGGTATCTAGCAACCATTGTTATTATTCTTCTTTTTTTGTACTTACATCCATAACTGAGAAATACACTGAACACCAATGGGTATATTTTATGGATCTCCACAAAAAAAAAAAAGGGGGGGGGGGGAAGCATAGAATAGAGCCCCAGCGAAAGCAACGAAAACATTTTCCTTTCAAAGCTTTTATTTGGTTGCTAGGAAAATATTTATGAAAAGCAGTTTAATGCATTTGCTGAAAATTAACAGAGAGATGCATTTGCAGCTAATTAACCTATTCTCAAAGAAAGCAATTGGGAAATGCTTGATTAATGTTTAAGGCATAAGATACACACAGAAAATGTAGGCAAAACTTCATCACGGCACCCAGGAGACCACTGTGTGACACAATCTAGAGTCTGTGTGTAGCTCACTCTCCACAGGAACTAATTTTGAAGCGCCAGAATGCTGTGAATTGTCTGTAAAACACTGCAGAAGAAACTCAGCATAGAACAGAAGGCATGCTTTCCTTAGGAAGAATGCTGATAAAATTTTAATGAAGTAACATGTTGTCATGGGGATTTGTTGCTATTCATTAATTCATTGTGCTTTTCCCCTATAGTTTTGCTGAAGTTGAGTGACAAATTGTCAAGTAGCAGTCTTAGAGGCTTAAAGTTTCTCATTGATAATCTAACTTTCCTGCAAATTGTTTTAAAGGATGTGATGTTTATGGAATAAGCCTTCTGCGGTGTTAGAGAGTTAGACTCATCGGCGCGGGGCGAGGCAAGGCACGGGCTGTGTTTGCATCTTCCCTCGACCACCACAGCAGTCCGACTGTAATCTCCACCTCCCAGACACAAATCCTCAAACGCCTGAATATCTTCAGACTTGCTCGTATTATCAGCATGCCCATCTTTTAAAAAACGAAACAACTGACCTGAAAAATGTATGTCCTTTCCCACTGATGAAGAGACTGGCCTGAAGCCTGGGATGGGTATTGCTGCTCCCCATCACTGGTATAAAATAAGTTTATCCTCTGGTCTGGGCACTTGGGTGTGAGGTCTATGGTGATTCTGCTGCAGTTGGGTTGCATAAGGGAATTATCAAAATTACTCCCGTCAGTTTGGTGAGTGGGTATGGGAATCTACATTTACAAGAAGGCAAGTATATAAACCAGCCAAAAAAGGTTTTCTTGATGGACGTTTCAACAACAGCTGGGATCATATTCAGATTATAAAATGGTGAGATACATGGAGGAAAAAGAAATTTAGTGGCCTTCATCTGGGGAGATACGTTGACTCATTCATGGCTTTAGCTCTTGGGAGCTGAGTGTTATTTCCTTGTGCAATGTACCTTTCCACATCGGAGTATGCCTTCTGTCTTAAACTGTGCAAATATTCAGCCCCAGCACAGGCTTTTTTAGTATTTGATGGCAAGATGATGTTTTTGTATATAAGAAGTTACCCTAAACTACCTAAATGCTGTGGAAAATGACAAGAACCAGATGTTTCATCTGGTTTCAGTTGTATCAGTTGTTTCTTGTTTGGGCTATTTCAAAGGTTTGGGGTTTTTTTTCTGTGTAGGGCAAATACTTTCAAGGTTTTCAGAAGTAAGATGGTTTAAATTTTGCACAATGAAGTGATATTCACATAGCAACACACTGCTAAAGTAAAATATTGTCCTGGGCTGGCCTCCAGCTGTTTTCCAGGTTTGATGACAATACTGCAATTGAAATAGCTAGGGTCTAATATCACACATGATCATGAAAAGTCCTGGGCTCCTGATTTTCATTCCCCACTAATACAGCTGAGAATGAAGGTGGTGATTTTAAACAGACACTTTAAGGCATCTCTGTTTTCCTAGACTTCCCTAAATGTCAGCAGTGGATGTACATATTTCAGTCATGTAGGGGATATGTAGGAGACAAAATTATTTGATTAATAGCATGATCTACTATGACCCACTACATTCAGTTGTTCTAACAGTAGCACCCATGGTTTTGAAAAACCACCTGTGACTGGAAGAACTTTCCCTTCCAAGGATCACCATAAATTTCTCCTTTCCATTTCCGTGCTAGTGTCCACAATAAACCTTTCCAACCACCACAAGCTGGAGCTCTAAATTGTTCAGTCTACTAGAAGCACTCTTAAAACAATCCCTTAACATTTTAAATTTCATATGAGCTGTGTTTTATCAGAGTTCATCCCAATACTGTGTTGGCTGACCTATTCCCACACTATTTTGCTGGAAATGAGAAAACTGAGTATATCAGTTCAAAAGAAGTTCTCTCAAGGGTGACAAATGCCTGCTGACTGAATTCACCCACCTCACACCCTGTGCTTTTCTGAAGAGCTGTCAGGTGGTAGAAAATGTGAACCAATTGCTGCTGGGGCTGTACCACACCTAAACTAAGAAACTAAAGGTGTAAGAGACTCTTATTGGTACCCATGTCACCATCCAGCCTTCCTGGTCATGCTGTGGCTTACTTAGAAACAGGATGAGTCCAGAGATTTAGTTTGTCTCTGTTACTTCATTTCTTCTGACATATTTTCTCACTTGAACATAGTTAGAGTAAACCTGGGATTGAGAAACAATAGGAAAAAAACAGAAATGAAAGAAACAAAATTATAGCTCTAATTATGAGGACTTCAAGAGCCAAAAATTTGGACTCTGTTGGTTTAATTGGTGCAATCATAGATCAGTGTAACTTTACACCAAGTGAGAATCCAGGGCAGAGCCTGCTTTGTTAGTATTAAGTGGGGAGTTAAGCCAAATTATCCTGATACACACTGGATCAGAATCAAGCCTCCTGTGATCCTCCACCTAGCTTTTCTTTGCTGTCTAGCCTTCTTCATCTAAATCCCCTTTTAAACACACTTGCCTTTCATTTCTGTAGGACCTTAGCATAATTTGCACTTTAATTCTACCTTTTGCTAAATGATCTTAATGTCCTTTACAGGCATTAATTGATTAAGGCTCTGTCTGCTCTTAAGAGTGGATGCTTTTATCCTCAGTTTATCCAGGGGGATATTGAAACATATCCGAGTCAAGTAACAAGCTCAAGGTCACAGGAGGGGAGTGAAAGAAACTGGGAATCGAACCTCCACGCCTGGATCTGCGGTGCCGCAATCTCTGCTCTCACTCGTACCCATCATCCTGCGTGTGCACGCCGGTCCGGATCCGGCAAGTTTTAGTGAAGCCTTGCAGTGAGATATAATTAATTTGTTACGAATGCCTATAAATAAAATAAATGCTGAAATGATCCACACTTCTCTGTTGTCAGAAGCATCCCCATCTCTCACAATCCCTCCTCACTGGCTGCTGACATTATTTCTTGGTTATTGGATGACAGTTCAGTGCCTTGAGTGTTCCTCTCGCTGTAGGGTTAGTAGGATAATTGACAAACCACAGGGACCGGATCCCTGGATTAGGATGACCGGACTGTCAAAACAGCCATGACAAACTCTCACATCAACTTCTACTGCAAGTCAAGTCTATGAGGAAAAAATGCACCTTGGCAGGGCCAGAAGGGAAGTCTTTAGTTTAAATCTTTTCCCACTGCACAAAAAGCTACAGCAGGGGGAGGAGAGAGCGTGGATCTTTCTGTTTAATTCATAGAAAACTCTGTTACAGCAAGTCACAATTAATTAGAGTACTTGAGTAAACATTTTGGGGTCCTATTGTCTTTGCTTAATGTGTTTACTGGAATGCATGACAGATGTCACTTCTGTTTCTTATTAGAGACTGACAAATGACTGTATAGTCTGTGCATATGAATACATGGAGGGAGTGCAGCCCTCGTGAGCACACACACACACGTATCGACTTACTTCTGTGAATTTAGTATTAGCGTCTAAAAGTTGTGGGTATTATTTGAATTAATTAGTGTTTACACAGGAACTTTAGCCATTTAGAGCATTATAGAAAGATCTTTATTAGTATTATTGAATAATAACTTCAGTATGCAATAACTTGCATTCAAATTTTAAAAAAGAACACTTGAAACAATAGTCAAATCATTTGCTTTACTTCATGTCACTTTTAACATTTCTCTTAGACTTTCAGAAATTCAGTCACACATCTTTGAAATGACAGCTAGAGTGGCATCTGTTTGTAAAAAAAAGAGAAGTGTTCTGTATGAAAATCTATATTGCAAAATGTTAAAAGAAAACTAAAATGCAAATACAGAAGAAGGTTATTTACTTAGTTCTGCAACTAACACATGGGATTGGGACACCTAGGATTAGAAATATTCAGTTATTTTTAAAATATAAAACTTAAAAATTGTTCTGCATACACCACTTGGGCTTTGGAGTATGATCAAAAGGTTTTATAATAGTTAATAAGTTTGTTTCGTTTGGGTCTTTTTTTATTTAGAGTCACATTTAAGAAAGAAAAGTGAAATTAGAAGTTTCCACAAGCACTTCTTTACTTTTGTCACAGAATGCAAAAGAACAGCTATAGTATTGAGGATGAGAAACCAAAGATAAATGTAGGAGGAAATGACATTTTCTGCATGAAAAATAAAATTACAATTTAGGTTTGCATTTCCCAGAATTTTGTGGGTTTGTTTTTTTCTCTGGGAGGCAACAAAGTTTTCTGGTAGGGGAAAAGAATTACCTCCTGAAGCTGACTGCTTTTCATTCAGATGTGATTTCTGGAGGCACGTATTTTTAATTTAAAGCTTCTCTAATTTTTGATATTTTTTTAGCTGTACAGTACAGTCCAGTTATGGAACTCTTTAAAGATGGTTCCTGTTCTGTCCTTTGAGTAAAGAAGGTACATAGGGTTGTGCACAGTCAGGTTTATTCGTGTGCTTACACAAAAATCTGCAAAGAAAAAACAGAACTGGATTTTTTTTTCCTCTCTGTGTATAAAGTGAACATCAAATACATCTAGACCTTTTTAAAAATTTCCTGATATATGGCCAGATGACTCTTTAGCTGCTGATACAACTTCGGAAAGAAAAACTATATGAGTGACATGAGTTACACCGTCTTCTAGAATCACTTTTAACAGTCCTGAGATGAATGGAATTTCATTCGCTTCAGGGAAAGTTTGCTGAAGTCCTGTGTTGTAAGAGTAGAGTCTCCTTTGCTGAGACAGCCAAATAAAAAGTTTATTTTTGGCCTTAGGCTAGTCCTGCTTATTACCTATGAAACTCCATATCAGTGGGAGGTTTGAACAAAACCTCGTTTCTTTGTCCAGCCTGCTGGTTCCTTTACTAACATGGTTCTTCTCGGTGTCGTAAAGTAAATTTGGCAGTAGGGGAGAGGAGTCAGCAACCTGCAGTCGGGGTTTTACATTATGCCAGCTGCATGCTTGCTTAAAGCAGGCATTAAGAGATGTTATCGCGATACATCTCTATCACTTTCCAAGATTAGAATTGTTTCAGAATTAAGATTCAAAACCTTAAAGCAAGCCAGAAGTATGCAGGACTTTGCAGGTTTGCATGTATCAGCCTTTGAAGGGTTTGCAATGGGAAGCAACCTAACAGCAGGAAAGGGCAAGACTGGAGAGCAGATTTAGGGAAAGCTGAAGCAAAGATAATGCAAGTCTGAAGTAGAATGAAACACCAAGGTAAAGCAAAACCTGACCTCAGGCCGTGACACTCAGCCCAGATTTGGTTTTCAGTTCCAGCAAAAAAATATGTAATTACCTGGAAATTTAATTTTATTGCTTATTATTATGTGCTTTCATGTTTTCTGATGTTAGCAACACCCCCAGTGGACACATCTCAATGGTGCAAGTATGTTTCTAGCCTGACTATGTACAAAAAGGTCTTGAAACTTTATAAGGAAGTCTATTCTTATTACATTTCAGCCATAACTGGAGGGAAGGGAAGTTAGAGGCATTATCCTCCTCCAACAAAATCATAGATATTTTGGTTACCTGATACCTTAAAGATGTACCGTATCAAAATTAGAATGTTAAGCAGTTTTTGTTTAAAACAAAGTAATTCCAAGTGAAAAATCTGGAAGTTTCCTTTTGGAGATGATGACTTGAAATGTATCATTGTTTTTCCAAACACTTTTTTTTTCTATCTGCACAAAATAAATCTGTGAAACTGAATTAAATTCATAAGACCTTTTGGTAATACTAACTCCATTTCTCACAACTCCACTGTAATATGAGACATTCAAAAATATTTACAGCAGGAAACTTAAAATATCACAAAGCATGTTCCAAAGGGATAATTTGAGCTTTGTAGCTGGCTTCTATACTCTGATTCAACATTTCTGATTCAAGTAATTGTATATGATTGGAAAAATGATAGTGCTGCCAAATTCATGTGGGATACAAGCAAATTTGCCACATAAAAGAATGACATTATTCAACATGGCAGAAACTGTGGAGCTCCAGTTAGAATAATTTTTCTGTTAAATGCTACAAGCTTGTCCTGGTTAAGGCTTCCTCCAATATATCAGAATTGAAAATATCATGCTTGAAGCAATTTTTTGCCTGTTTTATTTCTTGCCTATATTTTTGTAGCAGTGTTCTTCACCACTGAGTTTCTAATATTACCTTCTATTAAAAACCAAATTATAGCTGTCCACGTTGGACTTCAGACAATGATATGACATATTCCTGATCCTTCTTGTGTTTTATGCAATTAGCAGCACATTTAGAGACTTACCTGGTAGCTGTCAAGGAACACCAAGCTGGTGGAATAGCAGACACCCTTATTTCAGGAACTGATGAACATGCTGTTAATAACAGTCAGCAGTAACAACCCACCTCAGCATTAGCTCACTTACCCGTGTGTTACACCGGTGGAATGTAAGACATCAAAGCAACACCAGAATTTCCTCCTCCAGCAAAGACCTTCTAATGCTTACAGCATTGGAAGGAGGTGACTTTCTTCAACTTTTTGGTAAGAGAAAGTGACTGAGACCTCTGAAAGCAGAAGTCAAGTCAGTGCAGTGCTAAGAATACTGGGGAGTAATCAATTGGATAATCTTCTGAAGAAGGTCTAAATAAGAATAAATATTTACCATGTTCAAAACATAAACACACCTACCTAAAGAAACCTACATGGATGTTATGAAGAAACAAGGCTGAGTCCTCATATGGTATAAATCTGGACAGCATTAATTAATTTTGCATTCCTGGAAGGAAGGAAAGAAAGAAGGAAGAAATATTTTGTATGAAAATTATTTTCTGTTTATAAAAGCAGTTCTGTGTTTTTGGAAATTTAACCTGAAATTAGGATCACTTTTTCATGGCATGACGTGGATTTCTAATCAAGAGAAGATATTGAAGGGAAGTTAGTCAAAAGCATCTGACCCAACTTCTATTTCCCTCCTTGTCCCATCTGAGCTGAAATATATATATAGCTGAATGAGGTTGAAGGTGGCTCAAGGTACGATTTGTAACCGACAAGTAACCTGTCCATATCCACTGGCTGATTCAAATAGGTGTATAAACTTGAAACTACCTGTAGCTAAAGGACCTTTTAGCTCAGATAATGAAAAATCCAGCTTTTATTTGGTAGTGGTTCGAGAGAAATTGTGAGGTCAGCAGTGTTCCTGCATCTGGTCTTCATTTGGTGAGGCCAGGTCCATAAGCTTGAACTGTTAAAATCAGAGATCACGTTTTCTTTTCATTTTTCACTTCAGCGTCTTAGAAGCAGGATCAGAATTATGCAGAGAAAAAAATAATAATTACACACACAAATTACACGTACTTATAAACCAACAATATATGTGTTTTTAAAAGGAATTTTAAAAAAACCCCACAAATTCCAGCTCAAGATTCAAGCCTGAATATAGCAGAAGTTTCTGACTCTGGTTCCAGCAACTACAGGCGTTTGTTGAGATCTGTCAAGAAGCCAAAACGGGATGAATGAAGAGGTCCCCCATTAGGTGCCCACTGGCAGCCCATAAGGTCTTGTCTGCAGCCCGGGTATTGCAGGCAGCGCTTTGGCAGCGTCGCACAGGATCTCGGGCACCTCGCCTAGCAGAAGTCAGTAGAAATTTTCCAGTAGAAGTCAATTACTTCTAATAGAATTAATTACGCTGGCTATGTAAACTGCCGGCCCAGCAGGGAGTTGGAGCAAATGCTTACCTTCCTGCAGAGTCCAGGTCAGTCGAAGTAATTTGCTAGCTACCTTAGGTTTAAAACCGTGTGAATTCAAGGTCAGATGGGGACATTCGTCTGAATCCGCTTCTGCTCCTCCATTGCATTTCTCAGGCATATCAACCATGCATTTTCTGGATCACTTGTGATTCTTACGTTCAGTATATACCTGATCTAAATCATACCTTGTGTGGTACTGGAAGGAAAGTTGTAAATATGCATATATTTTTTCCTGCTCATGTTTTTGCTGTCTCAGCCACACTCATTCTGGTGTTTTCCACTCTTTACTGAGCCTGGAAAGAAGTCATCCTAAGAAACCAGTTAGCTTTTTGAGATCTTTTTGCACAAAGGCAAGTTTTCACCTTGCTGCATCTTCTGCTAGTGACTTCCAACCAGTGGTACTTAAACTGTTTTTACTGTTGAAAATGGCTTGTTTATTACGAGGCTGAGGAATCAAGTTTGGAAACACCTGGTAATGAGAAGTAATATTTACTATTAAAGATGGTGCAGTAAATTAAAAAGGTATCTACCATTTGGAATAGCACCAACACGGGCATTTTGCTTTTCTGAAAAATTTCTTTCTCTACTGTTCCTCCTGCTAAGTGCCTGCAATGTGTCTCAGTGCAGGAGTCCACAAATGCACAGGTTATATCACTGCTCTCAGCAGAATTATTTTTATTCACAAGAAGCATTTGAAGCAATAAACTCGGAGTATCACTTACGAGGAAATCCAGTCATAATTGAAGGGTATATGAAATTAAAACTTAAATCAGTAAGTACCACAAAGGGAAAAAAAAAAAAAGCTCTAGCTATGTGATCTAGCTATGTTTGTGCAATTTGTATCTATTTATATCTAACCATAGTTCTAAAAATTTTTATTTATATGTTACCAAACTGTTAATAATTAAGACACATGCAGAGACCTATAATACAATTTTTTCTTGCTATTGTTTGTGCTGTATGTTCATGAGCTTTAGTTACGTTTTGAACAACCAGTGAGTTAAAATTGCAAATACCTACAGATCTGAGTCTGCCTTGAGCAGCCTTTTTGGTTCTGATTCCTGACCTACTTTAGAGATTTTATTTATTTTTTTTGCTGAAGGTAGCACCCAGCTTTTCAAAACAAGAAATGCTGAGCTGGAGAAATATTTCTAAACAATAACTTAGTTTGAGAGCAGTCAGTAACTGTAGCCTATGTAAATTCTGGGAATGAAGGGTTATATCAAACCAAGGACCAACAACGTTGTTTCTCTGAGTAAATATAGAGTGACTTGAACTGAACTGTATGGGGAGAAATGCCGGCAATGGAGGAGGAAGGAAAGGATGAGGACGGGAGAGCGGTAGCTCACCCGCCGTTACTGCACCGTGCCGTCTGTCTGTCCTGGCTCGTGTGATGCCAACACAGCCACGGGGCTCGGTTTCCACACGGGCCACTGCAGCTGATGAAAGGCAAAGGGTGGATGATGGGGGCGTTAGAAGAGAAAGCATGAAATCCAAATCCGTGTCCCAAGACATCGTTAACTTGCTTTGCAATCTTAACCGATGCTGGGTGCTTTTATTACCACCCAGAGATGTATCTGTCTTTCCCATCCTTTTAGTCGAATAATGATGTCTAAATTTTATAGATATTGTATATAGCACAAGAGAAACTTATTCTTTGAGTGTACCATAATAAAAAAAGATTTTTTTTTAATGTGATGCAGGTGCTGCCATTGTTCTATGTCCAGAGAAAGCATATTATGTGACATTATGTAAAGCATCTCCCCATCAATGACTTTCTCTTTCACTGAACTTTCTTCCATCACCTGTCATCTTAAAGTAGTGTGTGCAATATTCAGAAGTCAGAATCAATAGAAACAAGGAAAATGTATGTCCCTTAGGCCCACTCACTGCTAATTTCAATGGCTATCCAACATCTGAATGCTACAGTGACAGGATTTTGGACAGCTGATTAGACAGAGCTTCTGCAGTAGTAACATAAAATAAAATGCTATCATAGTTAGTATATAATTTTCTGGAGATCAGGGCTTTGCATACAAAACATTGATATGAATATGTGTTATTTAATTTAATATTTATTAGATTATATAGGGAAAATAGACCATCTCCAGCAAAAGCGGAATGCCTGCAGTTCTATAAAGGGGAAAATATCTAGCAGATTTCCAAATAAAAATTCAAATAGGCTTTAACTTTTACAGCTTTGAGTACCAATAGGTAGATTAAAAGTTAGCTTGAAAAAATGCCTGAGGGAGCAAACAGTTGCTTAATGAGGATACATGGAATGAAATTAAAATGCAACCTTAATAAAGATAAATTAAAAATGTAATGTTAGCAAAGTCATATTATTTAAATCACATTCCCATCTATAAAGTGACTACATTTGGTCTATCTGGAAAAACAGAATGAAGAAAACATACACAAACCCTCTAATGATCTCCCAAATCTCAAAGGTTGACTTCAAAATTATGGAATAGGATTTAGCCCACAGAGAATATGAATGGTTACATATAGTGCAGAAAACCTCATTTCAACTTAGTGAATCTTCAAAGCTGTCTTCCCAAAAGGGCTGGATGTGCATGTTTTGGCTAGTGAGAAACAGATTAGTTTTGCTAAATATTAATAAGGCTTTCCTATATGCTTTAGTACTCGCTATATTCTCACGCTGTTTTCCTTGGCAGTTAGAGTGTCTTATGGATCTGACACAGGTATTTCCCTGTACAGTCATAGTGACACTGAGCACACAGATGTTAAAAATAAGACCTGCCAGAGTTAAGCTGACAGACATACACCTCATCAGCAGCATGAACTCCATCAGACATAGCTCTCATTCAGCTCAGCCCCTGACCCTATCTTTTACAATATTGCACTAACATGTTCTCCGTGATCTCCTCGTCTCAGTGTGAGTGAAGGCACTGCCCGTGTCTTGACTTTGAGGGAGCAGAATTAGGCCCTTGCTGCACTCGTTTGAAAGCTCCGATGGAATATATGAAACCTATCCCCTCCTGTCCTTTATCTCCCCAAAGCCCCATCATGCTCATAGTTACCTGAGAACAGATTTCCTGCTGGCTTAATTACCTTTAATTGTGACACTTACCCTTACCAGCCTTCTCATGGTCTGATATGAATGCAGATGGGAGAGACAATAATTTTAATGGAACTAGAGACATATTAAATGACATTTTATTGCAGACCTTCCTCTGCTTCCAGTAAAGTCTGTAATGAAGTTCTCATTGCCTTCAATAAGAAGTGTGTAATGAGTGTTGAAATTTCTACTTTGTGAGATCCCCAATGTTCATTAATCTTTGCAATATTTGCATACTGTGGGGTGTCGTCCATGTTTTCTGTCTTTTTGTAATTTCCTTTGTTTTGTACTCAAAGAATTTAGCTGATTAAACTTTTAGTATATTTAGTTATTCTGTTGAAATGAATAGCACTAACACACCCAAACGTGTCACTGATTTCTTAAGTAAGCTGAATATCTCAGGTCGGAGAAAATATCCACCTACCAGTCTTCAGCAGTGTCCAATCAGAAATGTTTACCAAGGACTGTAAGAAAGAAAACAGAAGAGTGATCCTTCCCATGACACATTGTTGCAGCCTCCAGCCATTACTGGTATAGAGGGAATTTTAACTCAGGTTTTCAAGTGAAGTATCGTTGATTTACCTCATTCCTCTTTGAACATGTTTACAATAGCCTATGGTAGTGACTTCCTCAGTTTAACTGTTGCATGGAAAAGGTATTATTTATTTGTTTTAAATTTGCTGCCTGATAATCTCCTTCTGTGTCCTTTACTTCATTTATTATAGCAATGAATAAGCTTCATCTGTTCACCTTCTCCATGCTATCAATTAATTTATCACATCCTCTCTCAGTTATTTTTTCCACATTGAGGAGTCCTAACCAAAGGAAACTGAAGGTTTTCTCTTTTTCTGATAGTCTTTGAACACCTTTCTTTTACCATTTCTGGGGGTGACAGATTTTAATTGAGAGAAAATTAACTGCATCCTTTATTCAAAGTGGGAGTTTATACAATCATATGCTGACTTTAATTTTTATTTCCTAAATACTTCCTGCATTTTTGAAGGAACTGACTATGACCATGCAGGGAGTGAAGTAGGCAAAACGGAACCTAACTCATGGCTGTTTGGCAAGTGCTCTTATTCCTCAACTGCTCTGCCTCCTCAGGTGTCAAATATAATTCCTGAGATAGTTTTGGGGCAGTGTAAGATGGAAGTTCAGCGCAGGGTATCACACTCAGTCCTGATGAGGAGACAGTTGGTATATACGAGCCTGCCACACCCTGACAAATACCCCATTACATGATACAGCAAAATGTGTTCAGTGTATATGGAAAGAGACATGCTGAAGCAAGTCTTCATCCTACATTTGAAGTGACATTTCTTATATAAGGAGCCAGTTGTAAGATGGAGAAAAATCGCCGAGAACAATTTGCTGTATAGTAAAACACTTCTCACATGGCTGAGACAGCCTTTAGCGCAGCAGCATGCAGCATGTACTGCTCCAAGTCTTATTAGAATTCTGGTGAACAAGCTTCTACAATTATGATTTGATTTTAATTAGTTTAGATATTAGCAGAATAGGCCCCAGCAGTCTTTAAATGTCACTGAGTTTCCCAGAAGGCCAAGGGTGTCTCAGCCATCTTTCTTGCTTTGTCCAAAGGGCCTCCGGGAAACTAAGAAAAAGCCAAGAAATATCAAAGACTCCAGTATACTGTGGTCACCCACACTAATCAGCATTGGGTCTGTTAAGTGTCTCTTTGACTTACATTACCAAACCTTGTAAAAGAAGCACATTTTAATAATTTCCTGAAATTACCCACTAAGGGCATATGTAACATTTAGCACATTATTATATACACTGCAATGAGGTTCATCAATCAATCAAAACAGAGTGCAATGTGCATGTTTTAAGCTACTTCACAGAAGAGACTGTTGTTGTTGAGAACTTTTCAAAACACATTGGTACAAGCCTACTGGGGTGGTAATTAATTAGGAAAAAGGTGACCGGTGTCATTGTGCACTGGGAAAATATCACCAGGTTGATTCCGACTGTGGAGCTGCTTTTTTGTTAGCTGAAGCAGTTGATTTGCTTTTGTGAAGCTCGGAGATTGAAGGGTCCTTGAGGAATCTGAAGGCCTTGACTGTTGTTCAAGTCAGTTCTTTAGCTTTGAGAAGAAGAAGAAAGAAACGTAGAGCTAGAAAAGTTAGAGTATAACTCTGTGGAGGGAATTTAGTAGACAAAACACTATGCCAAGTACTGTTTTTATCATTATACAATTAAAATTATTTGCTAGACTTAAAAATGGCCCCAGCAGATTATTAATCTAAGGTTCAAAAAAACTAAGTGAGACTCAGCTCAAACTTAGCCATCTGAAAGTGCACTGAGGGTCAAAACTCTCTTTATTATGGTAGATTCTGGCTCACGTTGGTTCTCTAAACAAAGGAAGTTGTGCCGTTTGAGTTGCATTAGAATACTGAAGACTTCTGCTCAGAGCTGCCAGGTACGGCACAGGAGATGCATAAAACCTGCTCCCTTCTGGAGGAGCTTCTGAAGGTTAGGCAAGACGCTGTTCAGCATTTCAAATGACTGCGCTAAAGGAATTTAACTGATATCATAATATCTACCCTCTTCTCCACTACACTATATGTAACATAATCTTGGAGATACTGTCTATGGTGTCTAGGACTTAAATTCCCCAAGCACTTAATTTTTAGAACAGCCGCTCACCCTACATATTGGTTAAGAGGTTGCAAGTCAGTGGACTGAGTATGAGCAGCTGTCAAATCAAGATTACTGAGACATACTAAATTCTGTCGACAATAACATGCTGAGCAATAAGACGTTAATATAATCTCTGGCCATCAAAATGATCAAGTAGAAGTAAGAGCTGACTTGACGTGAGTTCAAGAGAAAACTCTAAGTGCCGGCTCCTTACCTGAATTGTTAGCAGAAGCAAAGCTGTAAGATCACATACGTAAATGCTTGTGAGGTATCTCCCATGTTGTGATGAGAGGAACTCCATAACTACTGTGAGAAAAAAGGGAAATAAAATATTCTTGGAGGTGGCAAAGCTGTTCCCATCCAGAATCCCTGTTTTCCTTGGCCCTGAAGCCAGTTTGTCAATGTTCACACCAACTTACACTTGCCTCTGGATCTGTTCTGTGTGGAGCGCCCTATGGCTCCAAGACGTAGAGTTATTTTACATATGAATTTTTCTTTCTTTCAGTCAAAAGTGTTCACCACCAGAATGGTGTTCTCTTGGCATGAAACTAAGACATGTTTTGTGTGTGCAACAGAAAGGCATGCAGCAATCTTTGAGGTTGCAAAGCCTACTGTGATGTATGGCCATGTAAGGCTGGAAGTCAAAGGATGTAAGGATCATCAAGTCCAACTCCCTGCTCTTTGCAGGACTAAATCATGTGACTAAGTGCATCATCCAGATGCTCTTTGAACTCTGACGGGCAGGTAGAAGTAGTTGGTGAATATCTTCCCTTGCAGAGGAGCATCTCCAGGGTCATATTCTACAGCAGTGTTGTTACGAGTTAACTGGGAATAGAATTGTTTTCCTTCTGACTCTATTTCCTCCTGTAATTTAGGTGAAAGATTGTTTCTATTTTATATTGAAATACCTTGGGTTTAATGGCTACACTACCCCAAAACTGATGGATTAGTTATGCTGTTTATATATCTATTTTTACTTCAACGGTGTAGATTTTGACTTTACCTGCTAGCCTTATAGCAGGGTAGTGGCTCAGATTCTGAACTACTTTCTTTTCGTTTGCAAGCAGAAAATTATGCAAGAAGAGGATTAACCCACACCATGTAAGAACTGTGGTTCTTTATACCAAATCCTCTGGCCTATTTCCTAGTACTTGCTCAGGGCTTCCTCTTTGTTTACATATATAAGCTGGATTCTGGCTTGAGGCATCGCAGAGCTGATCAAGGACTGTGCAGAAGTTGTGTATCCTTTTGATTAGCTCAGGCAGGTGTTGCATGAGAGTTGCCTCTGACTTCCAGGACTCTCTTTACTTTGTTCTCATTTGTGTGTATTCATGAAGCAACATACTTTGGACCTGTGGATTTGGGAGAATGCTGCCATCCATCCAGAACGCACACATTTGTGTTATAAAACAACCTGAAAATACAAAGGTAAAGAAGCTTGAGTTCTTCATGAGTTTTCCCCAAGTTATTTCCTCTCTTATTCCACGCCTACTCTGAGCTTGGGAGAAGACAACCCAAGGTCTGAACAGAGCAGGTAGCAGTTGCAAAGGCTGCTTGGATCTGCCTTTTCTTGGGGTTCAGCTGAAGCCTATGTTCGTCTATGAACAAACTGTGTTCACGTGGCATCTTTTAGTAGGACAGATGCCACAAAAAAAAATGTAATTAGATCTGTTCTGACTTCTAGTCAAGAATATTTGCTACTGAAGCTACAGGACTGGTGTGTCACAAGCAACAAGAAATCAGTCTTCAGCACCAGTCTTTCTTCTCTTGTTTTCAGTCAGTCTCAGCTTTTGTCTAAGTGAAGATATTTGATAGAGGAAAAGCAACTGAGATATGTTACATTAAAGAGCCTATCATTGACAGTGTTTTATATTTAATTACAGCTTTGATTCCTGTTTGAGAATAGCTATAAGGCATCTATTGTTTACAGTCACCTCTCTCTCATTAACAGCAGAAAAACTTTTTTTTTTTTTTTCCACTGGCATTTTTTGCTACTGTGAAATGAACAGTGGATCAAGTCTGACAATTACGAAAGTTTGATGTTGTCGTGGTTTAACCCAAGAATAACAGATTTACCTTTTCTATTCTTCTGGACAGAAGCTAAAAATACTGTTACCACTCATCCAGCCTGCTTAACAACTGGAAATCTTGCCCCCTATAGATACCTTATTTATTAAACAGAGAATACATCAATTATGCATAGCAGTTTTACTTATGTCAACTATTTTGTTGCACAGGAAGATTTACACAAGAGTGGGAGGATCACAGGAAAGTGTGAAAATTAGGAAAAGAAATTAATTTACTGCAAAAGGTTAAAAGACTATGAGGTACTCATTCAATAATAATTTGTGATACATATAGGCATGATAAAAAAAGATACAAATAGATTAAGGGCTAACAAGCTTGTGAGAAATATATACATTTAAGAAGACAGTGATGCACAGCCACAGAAACACAATCACAGATAACGAAGCATCTGAAAATGCCCCTGTGAATATGTCCTATGTAAAACGAGTCACTTATTTCCATTTTAAGAAAGGAATACAGTCAACTATAAGCATACCTAATTATAATTGTAAACACATAATTAGAAACTGTAACAATGAGCTAAACATTAAGAAACCACATCTGCTCCCCAAGTTATTGTTTGCTGCTAGAATTCTCCCCTTCTGTATATTACAAAACAAAAAAGGCCAGGGTTCGTTCTCTGTCCTCGAGACCAGCTGGGAGGAGACAGCTTGCATCCATATGCTTAGACACTCCTGAAAATAGAGTGGCTGCATCCCACCTGCCACTCGGAAATGGCTCCTATGTTGTGTTAACCCCTGAACAGTGTTCAGACACCGCCTGTGTGCCTACTGGCTGACAAGGACCAAAACCACGGCTGGGAGCATTAGACAAGTCAGGATGATCACGGAATGGTACCCAAGCCTCTTTCCTTGTTCCTTCTGGTGGGAGAGACTGGTAGATGAATCGGGCTTGGGAAATAAGAACTGGATGGAAGGATCAGTTCGGGAAGAGCTGTTTGTGTGTGCAGGGAACTGAGGAAGTCACTGTAGAAACATGAATCTCAGCTAAGCAATATGCAGAAAAGGGAGAGAAGATAGGGTCACCAGGGATCCCAGCGTGGACGCTAGAGCCCTGAAATACACTCTGGCCCACAGACATCTTCTTCAATACCCTATGGTGTCCACAATCTTAGAAATGGCTTATGTAATTTTTTCTTGTCCCCTTTCTCAAGCCAAGATGTACAGAAATAAACATCGCATACCTGCCAACATCATGGCAGGAGAATTAGAGATGAACCATGGCATCAACCCTCGTTCTAGACTATAAAACTCAGCACAAAAAATACGTCCTCTCAAATGATCTCTGCCACATCACATAGTTGGTGGTTGGTAAACGTTCTCTCCAGACTGTTCCCCTTTCCTGACCCCAAAAAACAGTGAACCGAAAAATGTCATTCTTTTGTCCTCACCTTTCTTTTGCTATATTGACATCCTTGTATTCTCAGCCCCATCTTTCAGCATGCTGTCCTATGAATAGGTATATTAAGAGTCAAATAGTGTATTTAGATAAGTTATAAAGATTCCTGCTCATCCCAAGGAGCAGGCATAGGAACCTCATAGTGATTTGGCTTCTTTTCTTGTACAGAAGTAGGAGTTTGACTGACTTAACACCTTTATCAGAACTCAGTCATGATGTGTCTCTGTGTTTTCCTAAGGGAGCTTTAGCTATCCCTTCTCTTTGGATGTCTATTAAGAGTGTTCTTCCTGGGTCTCCCTTTGTGGAAATTGCATCTGTGGGTTACTTTGCCCTACTTCGCAACTACAAGAGCAGCAATCCCAGTTACCCATAAATAAAAGGAAAAACAAGAAATGTTAAACTGCTGTTCACTGTGCCTCAGCTAGACCTTTCCTTGCAAAGGGGCAATGGGAATACTTATTTTTCCAGTGTTGTGCTGTCAGAGGGAACACTCAGGCAGAATGCAATACTAAGCCGCTTATAAAAGCCTTTATTCACAGATGAGAGTTATGGGGTTTTTTTCTTTTCTTCTTTTTTCTTCTTTTTCCTTTTTTTTTTTTTTTTTTTTTTTAAATTTGTATTTAAGGTCTTATTATGCCTTACTATGTTGCAGTAAAGCCCCACAAAGAATTACAGCCAAAATAATCTGAAGCAGTCAAAGTGTCCAGATAGTATGTGTTAAGTAAGGCAGGAAAAATCCAGCAGGGTTCAGTTAGCAAAGGGCTCAGTGGATTCAGTTCGACACTGGTTCACAGGGGTTGGAAAGTAAAGAAACACCTGACACTTTCTTTGGAAACTCAAGAAAGAGAAAAGAAAAAGTAACTTTCTCTCTAAATATTCCTTTCTCCACATCACACCTTCCCCTCCATAAACTATTTTTCCTGAAAACTACCTTAAAGCAGTTCTCCTTTGTATAGCTTCACCCCACACAGCCACTGACTTTTTTTTGCTTTTGGGATGGAATGGGAGGAAGGTGACATGATGCAGAATCTATAAAGGCAATGAAGTGCATGGAAGACGGTCCTTCAGCTACTCAGCCAAGCAGGCAACTTCACTTTGTCTTTATTGGCCTTTCGTGTCATGGTGGTGTCAATAAAAATGAGGAAAACATAACTTCCATAACTTTTCTTTGTTAGGTTTGAACTCGGAGGCTAAAGTGCTTTCCAGTGGTATGTGAACAAAGCCAGTAAATACTAAATAAAAGATATTCAATTGATAAGGCTGTGGGGAATGAAGAAGGCACTGTCTACTGGTATCGCTCTGTGAAAAACCTTGACAAGAAGCAGGGGCAGGGAGGCTCTATTTATGTGTGTCAGTCCATGATTTTGAAATTTTTTTTTGTCTTTTTGGTTAAATTAGATTACAGTTCTCAGATGGGGGGTAGGAAATGTTATTATTCCAAAATCTGGCAAGGAACATCAGAACATATGCAACTGTGCTTTTAGTGTACGGATGGCTGGGTAGTGAAGCTGGCCACATACAAAAGAAGAGTTTTTTTCTTTGTTGATAGAACTCCTTTCTGACCAAGTATCTCTTTTCTGAAGTGACAAACCTCAACTGGGTAACAAGAGAAAGAAGGTAAGAGAGTGCTCAGCTGTAGCTGAAGGGTCTGGTGGTGTGGGAGTCCCTGGGTTTTGGCACACCTTTTTTCCTCTCCTGGACGGGACATCTCTGTCACGAGTTTCATATTGCTCATCAAACCTGTAGTGAGAGTATCATTTTCTATGAAACTTTTAACCCATCTTGAGCATTTCAACATATTTGCCCATTTATACCAATGAAAAAAACCAACACCTCCTCCGTTATAAGAATCATTATGTGTGTGAGAACAAATAAGTAAACCCAAAGAAGCAGGATTTCAAAATAAAATAACCTGCTTTTCCCTAGGAGCATACATGAAAAACACGGATTTCTCCATCCAGACTTACTATATTTTCTTCTGCTCTTTGAGGCAGTTCACCATGAGCTTGGGAACACACATTTCCAGAGCTTCAAATACTCTTTCACTGATAAGGGTCTCCAAGCTCACAGATCTACTTAGAGTGCTGCAACTAAAGATCTGGAAGATTAACCCAATTCTGAAGTTGAAGACTGCCTATTACAAATCCCTCTCAAAGAGTATAGGAGATATTTGAGACAAAATTTTTGTTAGTGGGAAGAGCAGAGAAACTTAAATGAACAAAGCCAGACAGTAATTCCACCTTTAATTCAACTACTACTTATAAATCTCCTCTGATTAAAGATAATTCCAGCATTTTAAAGATCAAAGTCTTCCTGGCTGCTTGATTGGTTTTTAAATTCTGATTTTATATTCTACTAAACTATACACCATGGAAAAAAAAAAAAAAAAAAAGACGAAATCAGCATGTACCACACTGAGGGTTACTATTACATTTAAGAGTTGACGATGAGAGTTGCCTTTAGATTTCTTCTGTTACAATGATCTATCTCACGGCATCAATGACAGAAGACACAGTTTCAGTCAAGGACTTGCCACAATAAAAATATTTGCAGGAGGCATGCTGTGAAGGGTATTTTGGGGTGCTTTGTATGAGACACTAAGATTGGGTGTTTACAGTCCCCTGAAAATGAAGACCTGTCGAGATGTCACAACCCAAAACATCTGAAAGCTCCAGCTATATCTGAAAATCTCATATGTGTCTGTAGCATCCTGTCATTCTGATATGTGCACTATTTTGAGGAGGGTTTTTTTGGAAAAGAGAAACTAATCCCAGAACTTTGCCATACCATTTTCTTTACCCTGCTGTACAATACTGTGAATATTTTCAAGCTTTTCCCTTTTTCTTTATAGCAAAAGTTTTAGGAAGTTTATATAAATTAATAAAATCCTAGGCTCTATGAAGCCAATCTTGCTTTGAACATGCTTTTATTGATCTTTCAGGTAAATCTACTGTGAATGTTATGAGCCAAACCCAGATCACCAACTTCAAACAGAATTGGCGGTACCTGTAGAGAGTTTTCCCTGGCAGACAAGATTTCACTAAAGCCAGCAGAGCAGAGGTGAGGATAAAAAACTTGCTTAATTAACATTTCAGATGTATTGCAGGTTGAGTGATTTAAGGTAGCTTAAACTATCCCTGTAGTATTGTGGAGGATGTCATTTTTATAGCATATAGGTCTCAGTCATACACTATAATTAGGTATGTTAAAATGGAGAGAACAATTTAACTTATCGATGCTTCTTTTCTTTTTACTTGCTTCATTAGGAGACTACAGCTTCTTTTCCCCAGTTTTCTGAAGCGAGAATAGTTGGGAAGTCATAGAAGGGCTTTGTAATTCACTAGGACTATTTTTCATTATTGTGAGAGAGGGGGGAAAGAAAGACTCCTGCTGCTGTTTTGTGAAACACTGTTCCTGAAAGTCTTCATCCAAAACCCACTGAAGTCAATTGAAAGCATCCTAATGCTTCTGAAGGCTTTCAGACCAAACCTTAGAAGGACAAACTGGAATATCAAGTTCTTCAGTCATTCCTTCTTTTCTTTTTTTTTTTTCTTTTTGTTACCCCCACCGTGGTTTTGTTTCTAAATGGCAAAGAGGATTCAGAGGGACAGATTCAGAAACACTGTCCCACAGTGAGGGTGGCAGGTCTTGAATAAGACTACTGGAAGCTGTTTATTAGATGTACAGCCGAGACATCTACAGGTGCTCTCTTCTTCCATTCAGTTACAGAGTATTAAGGAAAAGACTTTTAATGTATTAATCTGAAAAGTAAATCAATCTTGTTATGTATTTTATGAACACGTATTGGTGACAAGGCCCACAGTATCTCATCATTCTCTCTGTAAAATATATTATAGTAATCAAGTGCAAGTGGACTTCACGGAGGGGTTTTTTTTTGCAATTCTGGGCTCGAAACTCCAGAAAATGGAAGGCTTCGTTAGAATGTGGACAGCTGACAGAGATTTGTGGGGTATCACTATATTACTAGGATTCATGGAGGTTCACCTGAATGCTCAGCAAATTTTCCAAATCCAATTAACCAAAGGGACCATCCTTCACAGCTTGAACTATCACTTAAACTAAGGATGAGTGAGCCAGCTTGGCTATAAAGAAAAATAAATGGCTGTGCTTGCCATTTACACTATACTCACTTCATCCCATGCTGGAAGCATAGTTGAGCAATTTCTATTATTGTTCAACAATTGCAATGTAACAATTGCTACCTGAAAATAATTTATGTTCACAGTGACAGTGATATGAAATATCCACAGTGTAAATGAGAATTAAAATAGTCTGAAATAAATACAGACCTGAATAGATGCAAGAATTTTTTTAATGATCAGAGCTCTATCTGGTTATATGAAGTCTAACTTATTTCCCTGTGGTGTGTATGTCTGTGCGTGTGCACACATAAACATACTCATTATTATACAGCACCAACAATGATCATTCAAGAGCAGATTTCCAATATAGTAGAGGAGGAGACAGCTGTGGTTCAAATTATTGCAACCTGAACTGTCAAAAAAGGTGGGAAGGGAAGGAATGGCAAACAAGCACAAGGTTGTCTGCAAGCTAAGGGTAACCACATTGTTTATCCAGTTTCATTTTAGGGTGAATAGGGTGAACTGGAAAGGACTGAATAAGCAGAAAGACCAGAGAAAAGCTAGAGAAGGGTGGAAAATGTGATAAGCACCTAGCAAAGAACAAAGAGGAGAAGTAAAAGGGACATAGCCTCCTACTTGTGTATGATGTTAGAATAGACAGATTCCATCTCTCTAGAGGGAAAAACAGACACAAAAGTAAAGGGAAACTCTTTTCTCCTGTTTAGAAATAACACTGAAGTTTCTAAAGCTCATACATTATCTCCTTCCCCTTCCATAGGAGCAAGGTAGATATCCTCTATGGCAAACTTACTGAGTAAAGCAGGAAAAAAATTGTCCTTGTGTATCTCAAGAAATCCTTGAAATAAAGGGTGGGGAGACCTAGAAGAAAACGCTGCCTCTTTAGTTCAAGGCAACAAACAACCAGGAATCCTGAAACAACAGCTTTCACTGTATGACAGAAACCTTGACAGCAAATATGCAGTTTCTATACAAATTCTGAGAGAGAAGTTAAATAACAGGAAATGCCTGGTTTTGTAAAGTCTGACACTCTTGATTCTGAATGTTGGTAATTATGACAAAGCTGCACAGAAATAAAACGATGTTCCTGCAGCAAACTCAACTCTGAACTGTCAGCTGTGTACCAGTAATGAGCAAGATGTGTTTTAACACTGAGAATGTCTGCTCGTGATGTGGGTAAGAGTGAAGACCCAATGTTTTTAGTGTTACTTCCCATGGTGGTTTTCCTCAGTGAAAATGTCAAGGAGCCACTGAACAAGGGGAGTCATCTTGGATTCACCTGTACATTAAAGCATAGGGATTTAACTGGGGAGCATAGCCCAGATTAAACCTGGAAAATGTTGCAGCTAAAAACTGAGATAGTTTATCAAATTGAGATTTCATAAAGATGTCAGTCTTCATTTGACTTATACAATGTCCTGTTTTAGAGAACAGAGTTGTAATCAAAGTTGCAATGGAAATATAACTGGTAACATTGTGATTTGGAGGATGACACTGGTGTTAACTTGATTAAGGAAGTATCAGTCACACAGAAATTAAAACACCTGGGTTAAAAAAATTTAAATAAACTAAACTAATATAAAATAAAAATAAAAAACCCCTAACAACCTAGAGACAGGGAAAAAGTCCAATTTCCCAAATAAGCACTGGTTTTATTAGGTATCATAAGCCACAGGCTGCTGTAAACAACATCCCCTTTCCTATAAGAGTCATGGTCTAAAAGACCACGAGTTCAAAATGTTTCACTTGCAGAAATCGCTAGCAGGATAAGGACTCCATCTCATAACCTTTAGAAAAATATCTAGTTCTATGGAGACTCTGCAAATGTGACAAAAGAAAGTATCTCTTGATGCCACTTTTAACAGTAAATGACACTATTGTACTTCAAGATAGACACAAAGCCCCAAGTCAACATTGTTTCAGAGATGAATTACTGAGAAGAGTGCTACAAACCTGTCTTACTCTAAACAGAAATTAAGGTGACAGGGTACTCGCGGGACTGAAGCAAGTTAAAAGGAACTGTGTTGCAACACTAAAGTTAAAGCTGACTCTTT
>JAVJGG010000017.1:25529028-25550708 GCA_035590195.1 Aviceda cuculoides
GAAAGAGAAAGAGAAAGAGAAAGAGAAAGAGAAAGAGAAAGAGAAAGAGAAAGAGAAAGAGAAAGAGAAAGAGAAAGTGCACCCCATATGGAGTTTATACAAAATTATTTTAAAATGTTTAAAAGTCAGTGAAAAATCAGTTACATTCAGTGATGTTAGCCGTGAAAGCTGGAAGAACATGATACGAGAGATCTGATGTTTTCTGGAGAAAAAAGATTGAGCAGGTAGCTAACAGGTACACTGAGAATTGTTACAGACATAAATAGAGATTAACTCAGTCACAGCACCTGGTAAATAAAAAAACCCTGGCTTTTCTAGAGATGGGAGGATATTTAAGTTTAGGAGCTTAGCACCGTCCGTTGCACAGGCAGACGTACAGGGAGAGGATATTCAGCAAGGGTAGAATCAGGCAGATTTTAGGGTGAGCATTTTGTTCTTTATTCCATTAGTGGTTTATGAAAACAAACATGTATAGGCCGTGTCACATTACTTTATATAAGCAAAAGATGAAAACAGGCTGCATACAGGTGATGGGAAAACATCTTTAATTGCATTGCCAGTGATTTCTACACCAAGCCCTAGAAACACAACCCGCCTCTGAAGGAGGGAGCAGACGTCTCTCCCAGCAGCAGCAGTCAATTCTCCCTTCCTTCCCCATTCCTCCAGCCAGATGCTGAACAAGCCCGAGTCCCCACAGCTCCCTTCCTTATTTATTTATCTTTCCCCCTCTTTTTCTCTGCAATTTCATGCAGCAACAATGCTACTGCCTCATTTCTGTAACCTATAAGCAGCAAAATTCCACTTTGCTCCCACTTCTGAGAAGGCCACCGCAGTGTACGCGGTCGGAATTCTCAAAATAGCCAAGCAGAAGAGTGTAAGTCGTGCTTGCTTTGGAGTCTCTGCTAATCTCAGTTTCTTGCCTGCTCCAGTGCTTTGTTTCTGCAGTCCTTTTGCTGTTCCCTGCCTCCTCTACAAATGTTGTTTTGACATCGTGGTCACCAGGTGCCCCACCACCCTTTCCATCAACAGACACTTGTGCAGCAGATGGTACAAATGGGTTGGCAATAATTTAGTGCCTCAGCATTGGATTGCCTTGTCTGTTGCTTGTAATTGTGACTAGACAGGGTTAATGACAGTAGCAGGGAAAGAAATAAAAAAACCCTGTAGGGATACACTTTCAGAGAAGAAAGTAGCTCTTCCATGAGCCAGACACTCTGCTGAAAATCGCTGTTCCTAAGAAGCATGAGCTATATTCTGTGGCAACAGAGGTTTATTTTAGAAAGGTACCTTCAGTTTAATCACATTAAAAATGTCAAGATTTCCCTTATCTCCTTTGATCATCATAACTCCAATGACTCTGATTATATTTTCTGCCTTACATTACATGAGTATGGCTAGTTTAGCTACGATGCTCTAAGGATAGATATTAAATAAGGCTAGCAAGGGGTGGTGATATCTTTCATTAGAGCAACAAATAATTATCTCTGTGTTACATACCTACTGGGACACTGAAATGTATAGTTATAAATATAACTCAATGGTAAATGCTGAAGTTTTTTTATTCTCTAGTTGAGTTTGTGCTACAAAATGTGATAGCACAGCCAGGATTTTTTTATATAAACCCTTGCAGAGTTAGAGGTCAATTCAATGTGAATTATCACAAAGTTCAGGGGTGTTTGCACGCGGGGTTCCAATATTGTGTTCAGTAACCTGCAGAAATATGTAGATTGCACAAGGAGTTAGAAATTAGTCATAATTAGTTCCTTTACTCTGCTGGCTTCTTACTCTTTGAATAAACCACTTCAACTGTTTTCATCCATTTTGCTGCTTCTAAATTGGAGATAATATTCCTGTCCCAGGGGTACTGTAATGATTAATTAATCACTTCAAGTCACTTGGGATTTGAAAATGTGTGCCCGTGTGTATATGTAACTTCACATATGCAGAATATAAATAAATATTTCCTTTACTTTGTATGTTAGGTATAAAGGGTGTCGTTCTAGAATCAGCACTGAAATTTTTGAACAAGAATAATCAAAAAAGCCTGTCTTGGGAATTCAGGCTGTCAAATTCAAATGACAGTCATATTTCCCATCTCCAAATTATCTCCAGATATAAAATTCCCTCTCTTGTCTTGAAATAATTTCCCTCAGAAGACTCAAGAAGCTGAAGTTATTGATACTTAAGAAATTTCACATTTCTTTCCTTTTCCAGTGTGATATGGAGTTATTTGTATTCTACTTTGTGGGGCTTTGTCAGACATTGTATATTATACTGCACTCTGGGCCACTGAGAGGTACAACATAGCTGCTATGAGGGCAAGAAAAAGAGAAAAATAAGAAGAGTAGTTTTATTTTAAAGAAAAAATAAATATGGATGCATTCGGGCTTCTTAATCTACATCGCTAACCTTCAATACTCTGTAGTACCACAGACAAGACTGGGCAAATGATCACGAAAAATCTGATCAGTTGTTCCAAGCTATTTTCTGGACCTATGTGTTTAATCACAAGGCCAGCACTCAAAATGGGGTAGTTCTGCAAATTTATTCCTAGATTTCTTCTTTACCCTTTGTCCTATCACTACATGCCCTTGTAAAATTCCCTCTCCGGCTTTCTTGTCGGCCCCCTGTAGGTACTGGCAGGCTGCAGTAAGGTCTCCCTGGAGCCTTCTCTTCTCCAGGCTGAACAACCCCAACTCTCTCAACCTGTCCTCACAGGGGAGGTGCTCCAGCTCTCAGATCACCTTCATGGCCTCCTCTGGACCCACTCAAGCAGGTCCATGGCCTTCTTATGCTGGGAGGGCCAGAGCTGAACACAGTACTCTTGGTGAGGTCTCATGAGAGCGGAGTAGAGGGGCAGAATCACCTAAGAAAAATAATCACCTAAGAAAAATAAATAAATAAAGCCTGAATAAAATATTGTAATATCTTCTTTTTTATCCCCTAAACTCTAATATCTGGGGTTTAGCTTCTTAAAAGATGTAGAAAGCGTGCCTCTTCTGTTATCACAATTTGACTGAGCCAAAAACCAGTAATTTTTTTTTTGCTACTTTTTCCTTTTAAGCTAGAGCTATATGGATTTTGCCTTTAATGGAAGGGAAAAATATACTGGATAGAGCCCTGGCATATATTTCCAGCTCAGTCTCAATTTCTCACATGATCTTGGGTAAGTGTTTTAAATCCACTGTGGCTCAGTTCCCCATCTGTTGATCAAAGCTAATAATATTCCCTTTTCCCTGTCCTTTCACTGTTTCTTTTGTCTAGACCAAGTACAGTCAGTTAATAATTTTCAAGTAAAATTGTTTTCTACCAGATTCACCAGAACTAAAAAAATTTGAAAAAACATGCCAATTCCACTGAAGTTTTTAACACAGAGACCAGAAGGGCAGGATGTGCACCCTGATATCCAGTGGTACCCCTTTGGCAAAACAGATCTGCTTGGCCATACATGCTCCAAATCTCTGGGATAAGCCACTTTTTACAGAGCTGCCCCTTTTTGAGCTAATCACATACATAAAAACTCAGAGTAATAAACTCCCAGGTCCCTCCAGGGCTCTTGCTCCAGCTTTCCTTACACGGCATAGGCAGGTTTCCAGCCTCTGCAGGAATACTTCTCGTGAGGATACATTGCTTATCCTCAGAGGCTCTTTGACTTCCAGCTCCTTTTGTGGTTCTTCTCACTGCCTCTCTATTGCACAGGCAGGTCAGCTAGTCATCTCCTACACTTCCCAGGAGGACATTTCCCACAGTGATCTGGAGATCCTGGAAATATATTTGCTCTGAGAAACATTAAAGTCTAGTCAGCCTTGTAAGCACAGGAACATCCTTTCTCTTAAAAAAAAAAATTATGCTCTTTTCATTATTTCTGCTTTTATATTCTGCCATGGTACAAATAATACTGAAGAATGATAATTCTTAGAAATATTTCCCATGTTAGAGCAAAGCAAGAAATCAGAATCTGGCAAATGTTTGGGAACTGGAACTTTGAACAACCAAAGGGCTAAAATCCAAAAAGTCCAAAGAGCTAGAATGATTTCAGAGACCTTCTAGTTACAAAATACTTCTGCTTTCAGCAGGATATCATTCCCCCAACTCCCCCTCCAAAAAAGGATTTTGTCAAAAAAGGGTCCTCCCTCTTGACTAGACATTTCAATTCAGTTCTCATGGTGGTTTTGAGAAATTACATAAAATAAATATATTTTTAGGTAAAGTAAGAAGATATTATGAGGCAGAAGTTCCATTCTGCAAAGATTAGTGAAAAAAGGTACAAACATTACTCTCTAGCTGCTTTTTTCTAAAAGAATACATTTAAAGAAGACACATGCAGAAGTTTTACAGTGGAAGAAACTAAGAAGTCCTTTGCCTTCCTTTTTCTTTTTAGTTTGGTTTCCCTGTATCCCACTGCTTTAAAGGTGGTCCTGAGTTTGTGTTATGTGTGTGTGTCTGTATATAATGACATATTAATAACATCTCAATTAGATATGTATTGTAATGGGCTCATTAGTATAAATGTATGTGATTGGCCTGTGTTCTGCTACAGTACTGAAGTTAATCAGATAAACTTCAAAGGGCAAACTGAAGGATTATGCCTTACCTCATGGGGAAACAGTCCTTCCTTTGAAGTACCTGTTGGCATCCAGAAAGTTCTGTCAAGTCATCAATACATTTTAACTACCTTGGGGTAGTTTCCTACCTTTTTCCTCTGATATAAAAAACGTTCCTTTTTCTCTTATACAAATATTTTGCTTAGCCCAGTGAGATCTGGAACCTCGGTTGATGCCCTGGGTACCACCAGCACAGCCAGAATCAACCAGTCATCAAATATTTTCTTTTTAATATCTGAAAGAAGTAATTTGCTTCTTCACAAGTTATACAAACATAGCTAGAAATTAGCAATGATATTAGGAAGGCTTACAACTTCCAGCTTATGAGATGCCCATACAACTGTTAACTAGGGTTATCCTGGTTAATTCAAAATCCATTTTTTCAGCATATATAAGTATTCACCCAGTTTGATGGTTAAATAAAATCTCAGAGCTAAATAATATGTGCCTGCGTTTTACTACTACCAGTAGACAGGCATTCTCGTCTCTGTTTATTCAACAGCAAACCACTGTTATTTGCAAAACAGAAAAGCAACACAGTGAGAACATCGAAATCCTTTCTGTTTTTTTAAACCACTCAGACTAAACTACACAAAAACAGCCAGTCATTTCTTCCCTGCCAACTGATTATGCAGCCATGTTGTTTGAAAGCTTGCATAATTCACATTAGCATGCCTAAGATCTCAGGTGACTATGCCTTTGAGGCCAGCATGATAGCCCCAGTGGACCAAGATTTGATATTCTTCCCAATATCTGACCCTTTTTTCCTTGTTAATTATAGGCAGACTTCCCTGGCCTGGGCCCGGATCTGCACCTGTTTCCCATCTTTGAGCAGCTGCTAATTAGGTTGCAAATGGTGGGGCTGGGCAGAGCCGGCCACACATGCTTCAGCAGTCTATTGATCAGGTTGGCATGCCGCGCATACAACAATTATTACCTTCTGAACCCTCTTCCCACAATAAAAGCTGCTCGGAGACACCACGCTGTATTGAAATAAAAATTGTATCGCTTCTTACACCGGTGATATGGAACGATGCTGCTCCAATGGAATAAGGGACGGCAGCGGATGGATTTTGGATTCAAAACTCCCTTGTGCAAGGAGAACTAATGAATGTCGCGAGTTGTGTATATTTAACATGGAGGCATGACTCCAACAGAGCATCTAAAAATATGGTAATGTTACAGTGACTTTTTAAAATGTTTTTCTCAAAGTCCTTTGTTTGTCTTTTTGGTCTCAGGACGAAGAGACTTCTGAATCTTATCTTGGAAATGGAGCTGTGAATGATCCTAAAAATCTTATGCTGAAATGTTCCTAAAAAAATTATTTTGATTAGTGGTACTTTTTATACTGAAACTCAGAAGAAAATCACATATGTAAGAATACTGGAAGCAGTGCAGTATTTTAGGAGTAACTGGTGCTAAACCACTATATATCAGCTGAAGAAACAGCTTGTCTTTGTCATTAAAAATGAGGAAATAATGGTGAAAAAAGTTTCCTCTAATGTTGAAAGTTAAAATGTAGGTTAGGTGTATGTTTCTCTGCCTCAATTATAAATGACATTCAGACATCCATTTCAGATGCACACTATTGTGCTGTACACATCTCGGGTTGGATGAGATTAATCCCGCGCAAAGAATGGCACATAAATAAATGTCTCAAACTTCCCTAATCTTGTCCAAAGACAGCAGGCTGATGATATCATCATGCCAATCCTGGATCAATGCACTTTCCTCTAGGATAAAGCACATGGTATTGGTGCCCTTTCTGAGCCTTTCAGATTGACCTCTCACCATATACTTCACCATAGTGTAAAATTCACTGGAATTTTGGAAACCTAGTCAGTACAGTCAAGGGAGGACAGTTCAGCTGTCACTTTGCTGAAATATAAGAATTTACCATCATCTGAAATACATTAGGATATCTGAAACATTTACATGGATCTGGCAAGTGTGATGCTACCACTGTGTGATTCTCACATTATTCTGAAGCAAGAGCTGGAAAGCTAGCGGGTTTTTCAAATGGCAGTGCGTGTGGCTATGTATACTGAATTGACTCCTATTTACCGGTTATCTGCTGACTATAACAAGAGTTTAGGGTGCCTAGGGCACATCTAGATACCTGCATGAGCACACCTAAACGTAGCTGTCTTCCTCTGGAGCTGAATAAACAGGGTCATCATTTAAATGTTGGTGTTCGGCTCTGAATAAGATGCTCCAGACTATCCAAGAAGTCTGCGTGGAGCCGAAGGATATGTAAGAGATTAACACCCTTCTAGAACACCAGCTGGAGGTCGAGAAAAACGCTGCGCGGAATCTAAAGTGCCACTAGACTTTAAGAGGGTTGAATGCTGCTCTACAGCACCTTGATTAATTTGCCTCAAGACGGGTTTCTACCTCCATTTAAGGCACCCGAAGGTAGCGCGCCTGACCTTCAGCTGTTGTCCAGAGGCTTCTGTGGATTCTGTGTAATATCTGCCATTATTTATATCGTCCCGTGGGGCTGTGCTGGATGCCCTAGGGCACCTGAAATGGCACTAGACACCTCATTTTAGGGAACTGGATCTAACCCTACATCTACTGTTGCTTTGTGGAAAAGGTCTTGAGAATACTATTCACTGTCAAGTTGCTTCATCCCAACTAAACTGGGATGTATTGTCACTGGGACAGAAGAAGTAACATCTCAAAACAACGGGCTAACTCTGTAGCAATATTCAGAAATTTAAGCTAAAATTAAACAGTGGCAGTGTCTTTGTTCCTCAGAGAAAAAGGGAAGTACATTAAAAGCACAGAAATGCTAATTTATTTGCACTCTCCTAATGAACAATTTTTTTTTTTTCTTTTAGATTTCAGGAAAAAAAAAAAAGGTGTATATTATTTTCAGCACAAATAGTGTAAGGGTATAAATGTTTCAGAGCAGCTGAAGAAGCAGTTGCTCATGGAGAGAGTTAGGAAACTCCACCGTATTCCACACCATCTCTAAAGCAGGTGGGATAAGTCAACCATGAAGTGTACAGAAATCCTCTTGGTTTTACCACACTAAATGCCCAGCTTTTGGAAACATAAAAAAATGCGAATTACTCCAAATTTTACAAATAGGGAAAATGTGGTATAAAGAAGCTAAAGTGACTTTCTTGAGCAGGTAAGAAGCATCTCTACAAGTCAGGAAGGGATTCCAGAAGTATCTTGTACCCAGTCCACTGTATCATTCTACCACCTAGCTGGGGACATACATAAATCCATGTGATCATAATCATAAATTTCAGGGGATCCTCCACTGTGGTCAAGGAATTATCATTACCAATGAATTTTACGACAGAACCTCCTCCATGGTTCCGGATCTTAAATTCAAGAAAGTAAAATAAATAAATAAATAATATTAAAATTATTTTTAAATGGTTGTATCACCAAGAGCAAGTACAAGAGGAGGTGGTCTGCAATAGTCTGAGAAACTCATGTGTCTTTATCCGATCTTACATCAATTCACTACGAACAGCGTACCCATCACCTGCAAACTGAGACATCTGCAGCCCAAAGGATTCTTTGCCAAAGGAAATCTTCTGAAGCAATTTTGCATAGAATGCAGAATAAATCAAAGATTTTCATAAACAGAAAATCATGTGAAACTCACCCTATAAATAATTCACTGTGAATTATTTGCTTGTCTTAGGATCTACAGGCAAGATTCCCAGCTGGTGTAAACCCACATTATTCTGTTGGCTTCGGTGAAGCTATGCTGATTTACACCAGCTGAGTAGCTGACCCAACGTGTTGATGAAGAAAATTTTGTCAGCATAATAGGACAGGATATGCTTTGAAAAAAAAAAGAGTGACATGCACTGAAAACAGTAGCAAAACAGTTCACCAGCTGTTCGCAATCTTAATATGTCTGTGGATGGTACAAACTAGATAGAAACCCCTTTGTGCAGGCTAGTAGTGTTCTAGGAAGCTGCAGCAGGTGAAAACACAATAATCATCCTCACGTTTTTCCGGAAATGATGATCTGAAACAATAGTTGGCAGCTTAACTCCTGTCGGACTGTTGTTTTACAAAATCCAGCATTTCCTCTACTTTGAATTTGTATTAGCAGAGGATGAATCATTGATGCTGCCGGATCCCCTCATTTTTCATATACAGAAGAATGCATTATTTTCATATATCATGTCATGAGCTTTCTCTATTTTTACATTTTCCCACTGCAGTTGAATCAAAGTGAATATTTCATAGGGATTCCTTTTCTGTAGGGTTTGACCATAAATCAGATTTGCTGCAATCTATCTGCAGAGATGACCTGTTTTCTCAAAGCTAACATGGAAAAAAAAAAAAAACTAAATAAATCCTAACCAAAATATTCTTTTAATTACAGACATACACTAATGAATATTTTAAAAATTGACATAACTTACCTTTTATTAAATGTTTAAATACATAAAAATGTTGCATAGAGTTAGCTTTAATGTTTCGGACAGGCTTGGGATGTAGTCTGTCTCAAGCCATGGAAAAAAGGAAGCAGAAAAGGTAGTGGATAAATTTACATCAACACATGACTGGATATGAGTGGTTACGTTACAGTTAAGTGCATTATGAAAGATTTAGAAAACTCTGGTCTTGGCTTTAGGCTTAAAGTAATTAGCAATTTTCGCATATATGAATCAGTGGAGATTCTGAATCTAACTTTAGGGGCATTAAAGTTTTTAATACAATCCCTTAGCTTGTGTTCAGAGGCAATGTAGTAAGGAACATCAGGGGATCGGTAAGTACCTGGTATAATAAAGCAGTACTTGTACCCTCGCACTTCAGTGAATTGATTCTTCTAGGACTGCATCAGTTTTAAACCCTAAATGTAGAAGCTGACCAAGAAATGAACTTATCGGCAGATTCTAATTATTAGGCCAAGGAGATTCAGAAAAAGCATTTGCAAAGAGAGACAAAATGAGATTAAATGAGAACAAAATTACTGTTCCTTCTTAGGTAGAACCTTGACCAAGTACGAATGATATGATGGGCTGTGATAGCAAGGAGCTGGACTTGATGAAAAATGTCATGTTCTTGGGAGAGCTGACCCAGTGGGCAGGAAAAACATCTATGATATCCAGTTGGTCAAACATTTTCTTTCTTTCTGTTGCTCCCCACTGATCCAAAGTGTGTCGTTATTATTTACTCCTTGTCTTGTAGGGAGAGTCATCTGTGCTTAAGTATCCATAGCTATCCCTTCTTGGGATCACCTATGAAAACTGAATTTAGGAGTTCTTGAGTTAAAAAACATCATGTTTACTTCTTGGTCTGGAAAACTTGGTCACAGTTATCCAAATCAGTAAGATATTCAAAAACCTTCTGCATAGTCCATCAGAAGACACAAATCCATTCCCTCAACATAGATTGTCCTCTGGGCTGAGAAAATGCTAAAATGTTGTTTTGGAACCTGAAGGTATTTAATCACAGCACTAAAAAGCAAAATGCTTGGATGAAACAGAAACATTCTACAAACATCAGATCATCTCAGTAAGGATCTCATGACTTAGCTGATCCATCATCCAGCATAAATAACAAAGCACAAAGATTTGCTGAAAGTTTAAGTCTGTGAATAACCCATAAGCATCAACACACACACACAGATTAATGTGCTGAATACACTTTTTACTCTGAATTGCTTATCTGGTCCTTTTTTTCTCTGTTTTATTGTTCGACTTCACTTTCACAGTAGATAAGCACAGACAGCGACCTGGTCTGTGAGTAAAGCACAGATGCCAACAGATGTTGCTGGGATATCGACAAAATTAGGGCACCTAAATCTAAATCTATTATCAGATACTCTCTCCATTTCTTGAAGTTTCTCAGACGCTTGACATTTAGGACCTGGAACTGCTCTGAAAGGCTTCAGTCTCAACATACCAGATCTCCTTGGGCACCCAGCTCTTCCACTGGATTCCTCCAGGATCACAAAGTGGTGTTCATTGAGCAAGTGTGCTCTCTTAGAGTACAGCAGCCTGCAGGTCGTCTCCCTTTATTTCCTGTGATCCAGCTGTACACTGTGTAAATTTACTGTCCCTAACCACTTGCAGGCATTCAAACTTTTTGTGCAATCATCTCAAAACTCCCTAATGAACTTCAGGCAAAGTTAAAGGGGTTAATTTAAACATTTTTTCCTCTCCCCATCCCAGCCAAGTACCTGAACAAATAGAGACAGCTAGCATCTTTCTTAAGCCTTCTCTTTGTCTCAGTTATTCCTTAATTCTTTTGTGACAAGTAGAATGGCTTTGGTAGAAAAGGCACAGAATCACCTCCAAAAGAGGTTGTTAGTCATCGCTTAGTTAGACAATGTTAGAAAAATGGGCAGAGGAGGAAAGAAAAATGCATCTCTTACTTCTTGGACACAATATTTCATCTTCTAGGTAGAGAAATCAGCAGAGTAAGTTCTTTCAGCTGTGTTTTGAATAAACATTATGAAAGAAATATCTTGGATTCAACCTTCAGTAGAGAGAATTGAGGACAGTCCAAAGAAACATCTCATAGAAATACCAAAACATCTGTTAAAGTTTCAGTATTTGTCTGTGAGGGTTGAAATTGTAACATATGCTTCCCATTAGCACTTCCTGTCTGCTACCCCCAGAAAATAACTTCTCCTGCATGCTGACTTCCTTAGAAAGATCCCAAACCTTGCCAATGAGCTTCTTGAAAGAGCAGAGTGACTCTGAAAAACGTAGGTAGCAGCACAGGTGATTCCTTGAAATCCTTTCTTTGAATATCTGCCTTACATGCACTGACAGAGTACTGACAGCCAGAGGGTTAGGAGACTGCATTTATTGATTTACTTCTTTCCCCTTTAGCAGTCCAATGGGTTGTAACTATTTGGGCACCAATTCACCAAGCATCATACATGTTTGGACACATGCCAATGTTTAAACACAGTTATACATGAACCGTATGTCAAAGCAGGGAGAGGAAGGGAGAGTAGGCGAGAGCCTATGCAACTTCTTAGTGAAGCATCAGTGAAGTCTCTGTTGTAACCTTCCTTCTCTGGGTCACTTTCTTTTGCCACCTTTACCTGTGTGCAAAGTATATAATTATACAGAATACACACAGCTTAAAAGTAAAAAGCAGTTATCCATTGCTTAAATAAACAGCAAAGATAGCTGAGAGCAATGAGTTGCTATTCTAAGCACTGGTGTGCTCACCATCACCAGTAAGACACCCAGACTGATCAGTCAGAGGGTAAAACAGTCAGCATTCTTGATTTTCCTGGGTGGTTTTCTATCTTTTCCTTTATCATTTGATGTTGTTCTATGCTGTCATTTTCCCTCCTGAATACTCGAGCTTCTTCCTATCCCATTTCAACAATCTTACCTCTGTTTGCAATTTTGCTTTTCCTTTCGTGCATGGTTCTACTCAACATACGTTCTTACAGATTTTTTTTCTGACATTTTTAGATTAGATATGGAAGGAGAATCTGCAGTAGATGAGTTTACTTGTTATTAGCAAGGAATAGCAATAAAAGGTAAATCTTGATTAAGTCACCCTCTTTGATTTTCAGGTGTGACTAAACAGATTCCCAAGTTTTTTTGCTCAAGAGCAGTGACATGGCAATGTTACTAAACATCTTTTAAAACATTATCATGTATGACACAGAGAAAAAAGAGCACATTTTGTTGTCTGCAAACATTGGTGAAAACATACATTTAAACATCTCTGAAAGAAAAAAAGAAAAAAATCAAGTTTACTCCTTTTAAATAATCCTGATCATGGGCACTCAGCAAGGCATAAACAGAGGCCAGGAAATCATCATGTATGAAGAAACCGAGGTCTAGCTCTAGAAAAGTACAAGTCCCATAAATCCTGTGGTATATCAAGTGATGCTAGTCACGTGAATTACTCCCTACGTGACTAAGCTCCCTTTTCAGTCAATAGCCATCTCCATTTAAGCAGCAGAAAAGCTCCCAAGGACCTCTTGAAGATTGCTTCACTTGCACAACCACATCAGAGTTGCCCTGGGGTATCCGAGACATCCGCATGGTCATGGTGGGTGTAGCACGGGACCTACAGGAGAGCAACGATGTGGGAAAACAAGATCGTGGGGGATAACCTCCCTCATTTCAAATGGCACTAGATGAAAAGTTTTAGGCAACTGAACTATATTGACCAAATTCCCATTATGAACAACGGGAGCTTAGGTGTGCAGTACCTATGCAAGTACCTACATTGCGAACATCTACATTATGTGTGTTAATCTTGAACTGAATCATACCCCAGGTAATTAATATGAAGTAGACACTGAGTAGTCAGCTGACTAAACATAAGCATTTAGTGCCATTTGGGATACCCTAAAGTACTCCACCTGGACTCCAGCTGCAACTTGAAGTCTCAGGCGGCACTAGGAACCGCAGCATGTGTGGGCTATTAAACTGAGCCACTAAATTTTAGATGGCTAAAATTAGGTTAGATGAATCCTGCTTTCAGGGCCTCAGGATGCTACTTTTAAATCTTCTACACCCTATTAATCTGACACCTAAAGGCTAAGACTGGGAATAAAAATTATGCCCTTCATAGGCTTCTAAATGCAAGGGATACATTATTACTCCTCAATAGGAACTAAGGCCTGAGGATATTTTACATCCTGAAGTCTTACAAAGGCATTCAGTGTATGAGTTTCTATAAGCATGAAATGTTGCATCCAGGCAAACATGATTTATAATAACTTCAGGTCTCTTAGAGAGGCATAAGCTTGGTCAATGGATTGGGTGGATAGAATGGGAGGCAGATGGTTTATTTGTAGATGGTGCTACTTAAAATCAGTCATCATCATTTTTGCATGGTTTTAGTGATATACTTTCAAAGATTAACTTATTCAAACTCTCATCAAGGTCTGATGCTACTTTTTGAAGAATAATTTACTATCTGCAGACTTTCTAACAGCTTCCACCACTTCAGATTTCTGCAAAACTTGTATTAAAATAGACTGGCTAAGCTGCACTTTGAGTTACTACATTTTGCTCCCAATATCCTGTCTGGTTCCCATATCCTGCTGTATTTCTGCTTCTGGATTTTGTCATAAAACCAAGCAAAGAAAAATTTGGACAAATAAAGATGGGATGAATGCACAACAGCTAGATCCAGTAGATTACCGAGCAGTTCAATATGAGAAGAACTAAAAATCCGTTCCACTTCTGCTGTTGTAGTACCATAACCAGCATTCTAGCTACATAAAAAGTAATAACAGCCTACATATTGATACCTAGGAAACATTTAAAATCAAAGGGAGGCCCTTTTCTCAAAAATCTTTTTTGCATTAATGCTCTGTGCATTAATACTTCGGCTATTTCCTTTTTCTTTTCTTCTTAAGTATATTCAGTTATAGGTCCTTGATAATGAAATAGGTTATCTATTCCAAAGCAAGTTTTTCTTAAAACTTTGTTGTTTATTTACACATCTAGGAATATGTACACATATGTATTCCTAGAAGGGAATAAGCCTCCTTGACATGACATCATGCTTCCAATAGCTGCAGTGCTGCTGTGTTTAAGTGAGGATCCTTAAAAAACTCTCTTGGTTAGATAACATTATCTTATTTTCCAATTTAAAGAACAGAGGCAGGAGGTCACAATAACTAGAAGTCATCGGCCTTAGCTGTACACATCTGGGGCAGGATTTAGTGTGAAATAAAGGACACAATTCAGTTCAACTGAATCATATGTCTAGGTCAGGTATCATCACCCAAAGCTCCTTTATGCTCAAAGGAAACAAATAGGTGCTTCCAACTGTGAATCACCTGATATACTTTGGTTTTTTTGTTTTAGGATGAGACAAACCATACTCTAGAGGCAAAAAAAATTTAACAGCGACTTCTTAGCAACCTCAGCTGTTACATTACAGGCTAAGAGAGAGAGTGCATTTCTGAAGTTACCTAAGAAAACCTTGTCTCCAAGAAATTAAAAATTTAGCCAGCACCATGCTGAAGATAAAGCCTCTATGTCTTCTGATTATTATATTTAGACACAAAATCCAGGGCTTCCAGTGCTTTCCAAGATGTATCACATACACAATCCCTCCAGCTTTTCCTTTAAATCTCTATTTCCTTGCTATAACCACAAACAATACTCTCTGCATTTCTGTCATTTATAGTTAAGGCGCAGGTCTCTGCATTTTCTTCCCAATTACTCCACCTTCTCTGTTCTCCCCTCACTTATGTAATCCATTTAGTTTCCCCTACCCTTCTCTTCAGGGAATCTTGGTATTATTTTTATACAATGTATTCTTGTAATTTTGACTCTGCCATGGTATCGCAGTAGTGCAGGAAACTAAATATATCCTCTAGGTAGTTTGGGCATTTGGAAAAGAAAGATGTTCTAAGTCAGAATACAGGCTGAAGCCGCACCTAAATCAAAAAAACAAGTCTTTAAAGTAAAAATCTTATTAAAGGGTATTAAACAGTTCATTGTTAAAGAATGAAAATGTTTTTATTCATTTCATTTCCAAACATTTCATTTGGGCTATTGTGTTATATTGAAAGATTAAGTAGTTATTACATTGCACTAAAATGGTCTGCATGACTAAAAAGCAATATTTGTATATAGTGTAAATATTTTTTAAAATAGATAAGATCAGAACGATAATGGAAAAGAAAATATTTATAACCCTTCCCCCTTCTTCCCTCAGCCTCTTTATTAGTATCAAAGATTTCAGTATTAGCAAAATATGAGTTAAGGAATGAAAAACTGTTGTTTCATTTTTTCTTTTTTTGTAGACTTATTCTTCCTGTCAATGAGACCTGCTTATGACCCCCTAATCCATGAATCAAAAGCCACAGCAATAAAGCATAAAAAGCCAATGTTTTCCTCAAGCACTTCACTGAGTAGCTGAGCTTGACTGGTTCAAAATCTGTAAATACTGTGGCTGAACTGGCACTTGATGGAAGCCGTGGTGGTAAAAAACTCATTACCGTTCTTTAAGAGAAGAAGAAATAAGAAAGGATGATAGAAAGAAAGAAGACACAAAAAAATGAAATCACAGCTTAGAGGCTTACTCAAAGTTTAAATCACTCGTTTGTGTGATGTTGTCCGCTAATGAGCAGTACTCTATACAAATTCTATCACCTTCTGATTAATTTTTGCCATTTCCCAGTCATCTGATCTTAATCTACTACACTAGTGGATGTGGAACTCCTATTTCACTCCAGAGCCCTCAACTCTTCCTGCATGTTAAGAAAACCACAGGGGCAACTGCTTCCTTTATTTTTCTTGACATACAGGATGCTTACCAGGAGAGAAAACTAAACATTTGCCCATGCACAGACACTTCCATGGACAGAGGTGACCAGAAATTCTTCTTTCAATTGGCTCCATGCAAGAACTCAAAATACAGCACCCTTGATAGGAACAGGAGTCAAAATGAGTTCTACCAACAAGTAGTAAACAAGGAACAGAAAATGTACTTTTCATAGTTAAGAAAGCATTGAGCCAACTTATCTAAATAATGGCAGTGTATTATTCTATGAAATATTTAATCTCCAATTCAAAACCTATTGGGACATTTCTACATCTTTAGTTTTTGTTATGGACAGGATCAGGTTAGTTTCTGTAAATCTAGATGCTATTACAACACCTCCCTGTCACGAGTAGAATCACCCTACAAGAGAATAGGAACCATCAGTATTGTGTGAACTATGTGAGCCATCTGTACTCATAGCTTAAACTGGGAATTCAGGTAAACCTGGAAAAAGAGCAAATACATTGTAATAATCTTAATGACTGACGCTTTATACTGAAATAAAGCCTTGAAAGGAGCATTCTTTGATTATATGAAAAAAGAAAATAGTCTGAAACTTGTAATGAAATGTCATCAACTTCATGGAGTCCACTTGGATGCCTGCGTGTTCGCCTGTGTGGAATGCCATGCAAATTTATGCAGACTTTAATTCTATTCTCTGTGGGTTTCTATACCTCCTCCATCCCACAATTCTCTCAGAGGCTTCCAAGGTGTGTCAATAACTGGTGAGTAGAACCTACCACATGCAGGTTGCTCTCACACTGTCTCCTGAGAAAAAGACTTATTTGAGCAGAAGAGTGTTCCATGCCATCCAGAATTTAACTTTGGGCTTTTTTTTTTAAAAAAAAAAACCCTACACGCTACTTTGAAAGCGATATAGTTTCATATCAACCAAATGTTTTATGAAAGGTCTTCTGAGGTCATTCAGCAGCATATGGACTTCATTTTTCATGGTCAGTAGTTACGTGTGGCCGGAGTTGCTCTAATTACAACTGTGAAGTGCTTTTTTCCTCAGTACTTGAAATCTTATGCTTCAAGTAATGCTGTCAGGCAGGTATACGGCACAGGAAGAGGAGCCAAGGAACTCGACATCTCTTGGGACTGCCCTCTACTTTGTCCATGCCATGAAGCAAGCCCCCTTCTGCAGGACAGCCCTGAAGGCTCCCTTCCAGCCAGTAACTCCATACGGCTGTATCAAGCATGTGATGTCCAGAACTGTGTAAAGTTCTCTGCAGTGATAGGCTGTAAACATGAGAGGTACGGGTTTGTCTTCAAGGGAGCAGAACCAGTTGTCGATTATCTAAGACTTGACTGGTCTGTGTTGTTTGCTTTAACATAGCTCTTAGGAACCTCTTTGTGCTGAGCACTCTATTGTTATGGACAATAGGATTGTCTTTAACTATGTAAAAGATTCCTGGGTTTAGCCATGTAAAAGTCTACCTCAGTCATCGATATTTCTTCTACAGGCAATGGAGAAAGAAAGGGCTTTTCAGAGTGTGATTCATCCTATTCTAATAGGCATTTCTGAAATAGATAGAATGAATTGGTCTCTGGAGATGCCTGACACTTGACTGCAGGAAAAGTCAAGACTGATTTGGAATAGATGCCTAACTTTTACATGATTTTATTTAGGCAAGATGACTACCACCTAAATTTAGCTGCCCTGACTCAAAGGCTTGTTATACACACAAAAAAGACCAATAAAGAAAGTAGCATGTCTTCATTTCACCGGCAGGGAAGCATGTCATAAAGAAGGTAGCATTTCCATGTGCACTTCAGTGACACAGGAACCCAAATCTCAGAATATTGTTTAGAAGCTGGCAAAACTGGGTCCAGTAAGATCAAATAACTTGCATGAAGTCACACACAAAGTCTGTGTATAGGCAGGGACCGAAGCCGGCTCTCCGGATTCCTGCGCCGGTGCTCAACCTCAACACCACCCACCCTTCCTTCATCAGCCTCATGACCTGACTGAACACCGGGGTGAGGTTCCTTTTCTTTTCTTTTTCAAGGAAAAGCTGTGCGGGTCTCTGAAGTTAAGCAAGTTTCTTCTGCTTTACACATTTAAATTAAAATCTATTTAAGAAAAAACTACAAGACATAGTGCAATTTTAAAGTCATTTGGCAAACTGATTCTGTCAAGAAAGCTTAGTTTCATTCTGTTTGCTTGCAACAGCTTTTTTTTTCCATAACTCTGCTGTTCTTGTTCTTTTAATACATTTGGGAGGCCTGTCAAGGCCTATCCACTCTCTAAATAGCTTTGCAGATTAAATTTTTAACTCTACTCTCTTCATGCAGATGTATATTTCTGACAAAGAATTGCACTGACATGTCATCTCCCATCTTTCTCACAAGAGAGGAAATAGCTACGTGCCAGTACTGTTCAAAACTCTGACTCTCCCCAGCAAACAATAAAATAAAATAAAATAATTATAATTATAAAACCCTGCGTTGAGAAAAACTACTTCTTCTTTATTTGAGCCTTCACTACACTAATTTCATTTGCAATAGCAGTTTTGGGCTTTTTTTCCTTTTCCCCTTCAGCAACACTTGTAACCAACTAATGAGAAACTGGGGAATATGGGGCAGAAGAAAAATGGGGTTTGTTGATTTTGTTGCTGCTACAGGCACACCTGAACTTCTAACCAAATACAGTCCAGTACACCCAGCCTAACGTTCACTTTTGTGTTCACTTGGAAACACTTTTTCATATACTTTGTTTTTTACACATAAATACCAATAAAATCCTACTCCACTGCAGGTGCCCTGCCTAGGGAAAGAATGAAGGAGTCATATGAATGAAGGTTTTTCTGATTTCCTAGATCAGGATTGTCCAGTTAAGGACTTTTCCATAACAGTTGTTTCCTAGAAGGGGGCAATAAACAGTAAAGAGGCGACAATTTCAGCGTGCAAAACCCATCCACGGCTTAGGTATGTAAATTAAATGGGTCTTCAATGTGTCGTGCAGTTTGTCATCTTAAGTTCAGTTTTCTTCTCCCCACAGAATCAATTGCATGTAAATAGGTCATTGCTTATGCATAAGTCATTGCTTATGAATTCTTATTATCAAACACTTCTTTGGGACTCGAGATGCTTTTCTGAGATAAATATAGAGCAGAAATGGATCAACATGGAAGAAAAAATACTGGTAAAGATAATGGGAGATCTCTGGGGTAACTCCACTGCATCTAGTACAAATGCCCATTAAAGAGTTTGAGCATTTATGGTCATAAATACCTACTCAAGGTGTGGAGAAATCAACAGGAATACTTATTGAACCAAGGTTATTAAAAAATCAAGGTGGTTGCACTTTCCAGGAGCTGTTACATGACAGAATTGTTACTTTGACAACAACTGAGAAATGCCAAGTTTTGTCAGTTTAGGGTATTTTCACATTTCTGTGCAGTGCTGGAGCCAGCAATTAGGCAGGATACTTCCTTGTCTCATTTTAATATCGTGTGCCTAGTTTGTGTCTCCCATTTAGAGGGTCAGGTTAAAATTTATTCTTCTACTTGGAATGCTAAACCAATTTTTTCCATTGGTCACACTGGAAAATTTTCATTTTTAATTTTATTTTATGCTATTCTATGATATATTATTTGCAGGCAGGAGGGAAGTATCTTCTTTTAGCCCAGGGCATGTTATGTTTCTTAGGATTATCACACAATTTTAATGAACAAATTCCCTGCTATTGTAGAGTTATTGGCTTTTGGTAGTGTTCTTGATCTCCCCTGTTCGCTTTGTCGTTATGACTGAAAATTTTGGTCATGCACAACAATCTGTATAACAAATACCTCCTACTTGCCATAAGGTGTGAGGAAGTGTCTTATAGCCAGCAGCGTATGACAGGGTGAATAGCTGACATTGTGGTTTATTCTACACCAGACACCTGTTATATGATTGCCCATTTCTTCAGGAGATGAAACGACCGATCCTTTGCAGTCCAATATTCTGATCTTGTCCTTGGTTTTTCTGATGTCACATATGCTTGTTCAGTGCATGATGGCATTTGTGTTTTAATTAAGAAAATGGTTTCAGAAGTCGAGACTGTAACTTCAAGGATGTTTTAAAAGACAGAAATGTCATCCAAATTGTTGTAAAATATAAATTCAACTTATAAATATAAAAATGTATAGATAAAAATTTAATTAGTCCTACTTGCTTTCCTATAAAGTATTAGCATATTAAGTAGTTAAAAGTAATAATAGTAAAGTTTTTAAAAATGAAGATAAATCCATATGTCAGATAAAAATATACAAGAAATTACTTTTTATATATTGTCATAACATTTTCACATACTTTTGTCCAGGCTCTTCACTAAATGTCACCTCTACATGATTAAAAGCAATCATAAAAGCAAATCATTAACTGCAAAGCTTTAATAGTTTGCCATTAATACTAAAGTAAATATTTTCAGTCTGAGTGCCTAAAGTTAAACACTCTGGAAATGAGCTAGATCTGCTAGACTATTCACTCTGTACTGAAAATATTGGCTCTGATCCCCCTCTTCTATACCATTTTTGGCAAATTGTTCCTCTCTTCTGAGGTTCTGGGTTGTTCGTGTTGATCAGAATCAATTAAACCTTCTATGAGACTTAAGGAGTGTTTGCTGTGACTTTAACAGGAGCAAGATTTTGTCACAGAAGTTGAGTGAGTTAAAAATAATAACAATAATTAATTTTGAAGCAATTTCCTTTGTGCTTGTACTATGCTGCCATGCTTGCCTATTTACTTTTAGAAAAGATCTTACTGAAAACTCATGTTCTGGCATGTTTTTATCACTCTGAATGGACATAGGCAATTTGCTACTGAATGGAAGTGATACTTGTTCAGGCCTTGCTCTCAAAAAAAAAAAAAAGCTTCACATTCTTTAGAATTGCAGCTGAACTTCAAAAATCATGGCTATTCAACAGCAGTCACAGAAAAGCTCCATTGCCCTTTTACATGTGGAAATTGAGCTAAGGAAAGGAAAAAGTCCAAATCCTCAGGGTTATTGATTGTTAAATATCTAAAAATCTTTTGAAGCTCTGGCTTTCAATAGCTTAAATGACCCACTCAATAAGTCTGTGGGAAACTGAGGAACTGAGACAAAACACTTCACATGGGATCATCACCCACTCAACTGCTCAACTCGGTTTCTGACAATATGTTTTGAAGTGATGGAGTTCATTACTCCACTGATTATTGTGTGTGACCGTCTACTGTAAAGAAGTAAAGGTTTTCACTGATCTCTGTCTGGAAACAGGAGTTGGATATTTTTTTCAGGGCCAAGTACAAGCATTTATTAACGTTGTACTGGAATTCGGTATGGAACATAGCTGTGTGTGTATGCTGTTGAGCTCATCTCAGCGCATAAAAGATGTTAATACTCACTGAAAATAAAGCAAAACATTAAAGAAGGGGGGGGAAATCCATTTTCATAGAATCATAGCATCTTTTAGGTTGAAAAAGACCTTTAAGATCATCAAGCACAACAGTAAACCCAGCACTGCCCAGTCCACCACTAAACCATGTCCCTAAGCACCACACCTACAGGTCTTTTAAACACCTCCAGGGATGGTGACTCCACCACTTCCCTGGGCAGCCCGTTCCAATGCTTGACAACCTTTTTGGTGAAGAAATTTTTCCTAATATCCAGTCTAAACCTCCCCTGGCACAACTTAAGGCCATTTCCTCTTGTCCTATTGCTCGTTACTTGGGAGAAGAGACCGACCCCCACCTCATCACAACCTCCTTCCAGGTGGTTGTAGAGAGTGATGAGGTCTCCCCTCAGCCTCCTCTTCTCCAGACTAACCAGCCCCAGCTCCCTCAGCCGCTCCT
>JAVJGG010000017.1:25556659-25583223 GCA_035590195.1 Aviceda cuculoides
AAAATAAAAATAAAAAAAAAAAATAGCTTAGGTGAGCTGGATTTGGAAAGTTGTCTGGTGTTGGATAATTGCAGATTTTTTTTTTTTTCATAAAACCATTTTTTTTTTTTCCTACAGGGTTGGGGGTAGGAGCAGAAGCTGTTCCCTTTCCTGGATTTTCGGAGTTACTCAGCCTTCTGGAGAGTGGCTCAGACCGTACTTACAGCAGCAGGGAACTGTGCTGTATACTGCTTTTTCCCAGTATTTTCCCAAGCAATCCCATGGCACTCTGGGAGGTAGGAAGTCCTGAAGGAGCCTTTGGTCTTTGCCATCCAGCATCTCCCCCCCGCCAAGAACAGCTTCACAAAGCCTCCCGCGGGCAGGTGGGGAAGCACACGGGCCACGGGGAGATTTTGAGACGGAGGAAAGGAGTTTTCGCTGCCAGGAGAGTCGGCCCATGCTGGGGCCAAGGCAGCCTGATGGGGAAACGGGTGACTTCTCCATGCCACCAGCCCCAGACCTCTGCATCTCCAGCACCGAGACTGCAGATTGGACGTGTCAGCCCATATAGCACCCAGCAGCACACGAACCCAAAGGTGGATGTTAACACAGGGCGCCGACGGATTTATATTTTCTTCTCCCATTACTGTGGCTTTGACGTGGGCTCTGCAGTTTTCCAAGGCAGTGGGTAGCTGTGCTCCTGTACAGGGCCTTCCAGAAAAAACTGAGCTCCCTCTGCCCAGAAATTTCACATATCGGCTTTCAGATGTACAATAGCACTAATGCTGATAACAGAATATCGTAATAGTTTTGCAATGCAGGTATCTAGTGTGTATGCCCTTGTGATAATAATGTACTAACGTTAGTTACTAATAATACTGAAGAGCTAAATAATCAAGTGGCATCCCCATCATTTTCCTTAAATGAAATGAAAAGCAAAACAGGTGGGGGTTTTCCCCTTTAAGAAAGACAATACAAGCCAGAAGACAGCTTTTTTTTCCCCCACAGTCATCTTCAATAATATTCCACGAGCCTGATGTATTTTATTAAGATTCTCTATATTTCATTTCAAGACAGTGTTCTGTCCCCCTGTATATTTTTCTTCATCACAGAAGACAAATCCACTGCATTACAATTCTTTTTCTAAGGAGTTGTTTTCAAAAGTGCTTAATTCCTTCATACAGATTACTGAATAGTCTAATGCGGTAAACTCCTGACATACAACCTGCTACCTAAAGGATCTGCTGGAGCTCTTACTGTCCTCTTTGAAAAATGTTACTTGGGACTGTAACATGCTTATAATATTTATTAATCATGTATTAGCCCTTTTTCAATTATTAATACAAGTAAACCTTAATACAAAACATGCTTAGAAATGACTTGCACTTGAGCTGTAAAGAAGACGTTTCCTGCAGTGTTGTTCTCCTTGCAAGAAAGGAATGGCACGGGAAAGAAGCTGGGTTTAGCAACCTGCCTCTGCCTATGAAGGTTTACTGTGGTGTGCCTCAGTTTCCCTATCTTAAAAAGAAATGTTAGCACAAATCTGTTTTGCATTACTGTTGAAAAAAATCTCAGTTCTTTCTTCTCTGAAAAACAGCGAAGAAGCCCAATCTCATTCCACAGAATCTCACAAGCACAGAAACCTTCCCTTTCGTAGATTTTTAAAAGTGAATCATAACCATTCGCCTCAGCGCAGCAAAATAAAACTCTAAAAGTCCTACTAAGCCCCCAAAAAGCTGCACAACGAACAGATTGAGCAAGTGCACCTGGGGATAAATGCATTATGGACTTAGATCCATTATCACACCTCTTCTCGTCACAGCCACTATCCGAACCCCACAGGAAATCATTCATTGAGACGCGGAATGTCATTTTAGTTGTAGCATTAATTTCCCAGCTGCTGGTAAAGATATATTGTGCCCCTTCATTGCGTATAAAAGAAAATGAGCACAACTCCATTTGATAACTTCGCTACTGGATGTAGGTTTTATTAAGGGCCAAGATCTCTGTAGTGTAAACGTTGGTAACATGCGTGTTTCTTTCTGAAGATGGGCCCTTTGATTTTATTGTTTCTCCAAGCAGTGAATAACATGCATTGACATGCTGATGAGGAGGTTCCAAATGAAGAATATGGCCATAACTAAAATGATATTATTCTGTCCCCTCGAGGGAAGGTTTTGCTCTCAAATCCCAGCAGGAGGCACTTGTGATAAAACTCAATTTGGGACATTATCTTCCTCATGTTTATTTACTTTTCCCCTTTTTTATATATACAATCAATATGAAAATGGAGCCAAATGTATGTAATGCCACATAAACCCAACTGTTTTCTCCCTCTCTCTTTTTCTTTATGCAGCAGATTGAGTCCTAAAAGCTTCTACCAATCTGAGTACCGTGGAGCCGGGTTTTTTTCTCCCGCAGTAGTGCAGATAAAAGGCAGAAAATATACTTGGTAGCAGTGTGCAGTCTGGTTCTTTAGTTTGATTCGTATGGCCTATTTTAGACACCTGAGTTAGGATGAAACCTATAACAACCTAGAGAGCTTATTTCTTTCCACTGATTACTCGGAGACACTGTAATGAGTACCACAGATTTATATTTCTATGCTGTCAATGTTTTAATTTGGTGAGATGAATCCTTACCATATTGTCCAAAGGACTGGTGTTCTTGAAGGACAAGACTTGGAGCTGTGGCCCATAGACACTAGAAGCGTCAACTATTGGTAGATACTCCTAGTACCTACTATTATGTTTTTGTCTGGATGAAAGGAACCACATCCATCCACGTAGCTGGGGCGCATTCTGTTAGCACAGACAAAATTGGTCTCAGCCTTGTGGTATTCTGCCAGTCCAGTTCTCTCAGCTGTCACTTGAAGTGGATGTTCAACAGTAAATATTGGTTCACACCCAAATATAAGCATTACCTTAGAGAAATGAGTCCTCTAAACTGTAAACAATGGTTTTTCAAGGAAAATAGCTGGATATTTTACAAAGTCCTTTGTAAATATGGCCCTAAGTTTTGCTTTTGTCTTTGCCAGATCAGTCTTCAGTGTTTAAATCCTGGGACCCCTGATCTCGATCACAGCCCTACACAGCTGAGTTAAGGCCCAGTGACATATTTCTGTCAGATGCATGCAGAGCTAGAACAAGCTTCACTGTCCTAAACAAAGGGTTTTCAAAGGGAAAATTCCATGCTAATCACCAGCTCTCAACAGTCTCCATTGTGCATCACAAAGCTCCTGAAATATCAGAATCAGGATATCAGGAAAATAGTTCTTCCGAATGCAAAAGACATCAAAAAAGCCCATAGTTTTCATCCAGTGCCTTTCTGATCCACCTGATCACTCAGACACATGATTGCCAGTTCAGAGTAAGGAAAAGGAACAGAAGAATTGCTCCAGAATTGCTTCTGAAGGAATTGCTTCCTTAATTAGTTGCATGGACTTAGACTAGATTGATTTGTGCTTGTCATTAAACCGTAGTCTTAAAAACAATTCAGAGTAGAGCTCTTTTCCATTACTCAGTCTTTCTGTGAAAAAAAAAAAAAAAAACCCAAACACAACCTTCAGGAAAATCAGAGTCAAGTCAATAGGAATGGTTTAAGCCAATATTGTGAGACTCTTGTGAGCTCTCCACTTTCCAGAGGAAGAAATTTCATCAGAGAGGAATGAGTCAAAAACATTTATCACTACATGGTTGGAAACTGCTATAACGTGACTTGGCATCATAAACTCCCTTCCCTTCAAAAGCCTGAACAATGTCCATTTTTACTCTTCTACCTTTACATCTTTTTACGCTGAAGTAGAAATGTAGCTGGGCAGGAGGAAGAAGTGATGGATGCTCTGTCTGGTATACAGATGGCCATACTGAAATAGTACAACTGGAATTGTAGCTGGTGAGGAAGACCCTCTTGCCTATCCAAGCTCTATATTTACTAATAAGTCAGTACTAAACCACCAGACCGGCCCAGGAACTACACGGTCATTAAGGCTTTCAAGGTGCATTAGGAAAAATACAGACCTATTAACTGAACTTCATGCACCAAAACGGCTGTGCAGATGCATGGCTATTGTTAGGAGCTCAGCTACCCATAACTAAGTTAGAATAAGTGTCTAACAGAGAAAGGATTGTTCTCTCTAAATATACATATATACTAATAGCAACAGTTCTAGTCTTCAGAACAATTATCCCATAATTAAAAGTTATGTCATGGTCACAGTCAAGGGACACAGCCCTGGGAGAAGGGTTCATCACCTCATTTCTGTCCCCTTTCTAGGAGTCGGGCTTCTGGACTCCTTATGGGTTGAGGACGTTTTCATTCTCAAGTGTTCACTGGTAACCTTCAGAAACGGGAATGGTTCCCCTTTGAGAAGGTCTGCTGATAGTGGCAGTCCTGTGAAATGGAGGAAACATGGTTTAGGATCTTCTCCTGACAGAGAGGATGTAGAACCCTGGCTGTTTGCTTTCTGGACAGATGTAGTAATCATTAGACTATGTATTATGAGAAAAAAAGTGAGACACCACAGCAGGAAAATTACATTTCTCGGAGTGCTCCAAAAAATTAGAATTTAAGTAGTATTTTTGTCTAAAATTGGAGAAGCATAAAGGAGCAGTGTAACGGCAATCTCCCACAAGACCAAACATGGTGGTTGCTGCTTGGGTTAGGTTCCTACATGAAAAGAGAGCAGAAAAGTAGATGGCAGGAGGAAGTTTCAACTGGTGATGTACATGAAATTAAGGTGCCTAAATCCCAAAATGGGGAAAATTCAGATTAACTGAACCAGCTTCCCAATATTCTGCAGTAAAGTTTTCTCACTGTTTAATTGTGATTGTGCTGCAAAGTGTCTCAACGCTGACAGAATTCAGCAAGTCAATACTTACATGGCTCTAGCGTTCTTCCACCTGTCTCACTTGAGGATCTTGCTTCAGTAGGTGTTCTTAGAGCACATCTATCAGGCTGGATTATGTTCAAAATAGGGTCACACCATCTCCTGCCTCCTCCCTACCGAGGGTTCTGCTGCTTTTGGTGGGTCAAATAGGGAGGTGTTAGCAAAACTCCCTCCAGTAGAAGCAGGGACTAAACCCAGGTTTTCAATGTAGGAAGTAGATACTTTTAAGATGTGATTCCTCTGATCCATCCTGGAAGAACCTTTTTCTTTCTCTGGACTAGAAAGAGACTCTCAGGTGACTCATTCTCACATAGACACTTGCACAACACATGTCCAGATCAGCTTGGACTGATCACAGACATACTGACTTATGACTAACATGGAAATGCTGCAGTGACCATCTCTAACACCATCTCTTTCCTTTCCTCCATATTTCCTACTCTAAAGCAATTTTTTGTCCCCACTTCAGGGATTGAGATTGGTTCCTTTTACTGCAGTTTTGCTTTTCCTCCCCCATTTCCAAACCTGCCAGTTTTCCCAGATATCAAAGTGTGACATTCCATGGATCAATTCATGTAAAGGCAACTGATAATATTGTATATTAAGGCAACATGATAGAGAAAGAGTTGTAACAGTGAGCTGCCTCCTAGGGCATGTGTCCTCCATCAGGGATCATTTGATGATAGGGCTATGGATAGAAGTCAACACCTTATCCACAAATTCATGAAATCTTTCTTTGTGGACTCATGCACCAAGCCTTGCCTGCCCTAGAAGAAAAATCGTTACACTGTCCCACACACACTTGAGATGGTGGCACCAGGAGGAGGGTGCTGGAACAGGGAACAATAAAATGGGCCTAATATGTGGAATGTACAGGCTGACACATCTCACCCGGGAGGGAGGAAGGCCTCATTCTCCAGCCACAGTTATACAAACTGGGAATCACTGAGTTCTTTCCTATTCTGGTCTTTTCAGTCCTTTCAGGGCTGGGAGTTTAGGGGACTCCTTCCAGAGCCAGACGTTTTCTCTATCTCATCACTTACAGGAGGTTGCATATTCAGCTTCTATACATATATAACACACACAGGGGCACTTTCAAGGTGAGCATCTCAGTTTGGAGAAGTTTCAGACCTGTGCTACACTTACAGTAATTCTGAAAAATTTGAGGTTTGTTGGGTATCAGTTGTGCACAATTGGAACCTGCGACTAAAGTCCAGTGGATCGGAGGTACTCAGGATGTGGGCTTTGGACATTGCCCCTGCGCACTAGCAGTGAAACCAGTTCTACAGGTTCAACAGGACTCACTCCGTATGATCACTCAGCCTGCACATAGATGGTGGCCACCTGCAGAGGAGTTCCAGATAGCAGTCTAGTCCAGCTGGGATTGTTCTAGTCCAGGCTGTTGAATGTTGGAAATCAGAGACAAGCATATTATACCACAAAAGAGAGAAGGAAAGAACATAAACCCATTCTGAAGTTTCACCTCTAAATGCTAAAGGTAGATAAAATTATGAATGAGACAGAGAAAGTGAATAGGAAAGGTTTATTCATTGTTTCTTATGATATACAAATCTAGACAGCATGAAACAAAATTCCCTGGTAACTAGTTTTAAACAAGCAAAATTAATTACATTTGTCATACACAGTTGAACCGTGGAAATCCTCATCACAGTGTGCTGTGGAGTCCAAACGATGAGTGGATTCAAAAAGTGATGAGATGAATTCATGAAGAAACATGTCCATCAAAGGCATCATTATAACTTGTCTCTTAACATCCCCAGGCAAGAAAAGTCCCAAGATCTAGGAAGACATGACAGGGAAAATGGTTCATTTCTGTATGCATTTCTGTGAGACCAATCAGAGACAAGGCATCAAGGTAAGTAGACTTTTGGTCTGATGCAGATTCCTTTGCTTTTATACTCTGGGAAATATTCTGGGATATCACCCACAAGACAAACAGTGTGCTAAGCCTCTAGACTGCATTTTATACCATTAATTTCTTTACTTAAATGTCATATAATAACACACTTTTTTGCTAATTCATGCCAAAGATTTGTTTGCGTACCTGTATCCACTCCTGGTCAAAAGGTTTGTGTTCACACCAAGCCTGATGCACGTGCAACTCTTCCAAAGGTCTTCTTATGGATCCTCCACAGGCCATGAATCTAATTGCATTTCAAGCATGGTGCTCCCTGGTTTGCTCAGCTACTGGCATTGTAAAAAACCTGTTGTCCACTGGACAATGTAGCCTGTCCTGACACATGTCCTGTAGCCTGTCCCAATACAGAATCAACCCCTTTGAGAAATTTCAGCTGACAGCACCTTGACAACTGATTCATCAAATCACCACATTCTGGAACTGCCAGTATGTAGCCTGGTCCTTAGGGGATTGACTGGGAAGGTAAGGATGGTGATACCCTGTGCCCTCATAGAGAGAAGATCTGTACCCCATATTCTGAGTGAATACTCTTAGTCCAGGTCTCCTAGATAGAAACATCACGTTCTTTTGCAAAGGAGACTTGTGAGATAGTGCCCCTCACTCCAGGAGGGATTTGGATGGCTGATTCTGATTAGCCAGAGCATCCAGCCCATGAAACCCCCAGAGCACCATGAGGATGAAAGCTACCCTCCTCTTCACATTCCCGTCTAACTGCTGGTGAAATTCCTTGGTCAGAGGGTTGGTTCCCATTCTCAGGGTCCATCCCATTCCCCATCCGTTCCACTTTGTGCTCTGATTGCCTAACACAGATGTGTTTCACAGGCAGCCGAGACAAACTCATGGCTTGTGGCTGTTAAAGGTGCATGGCCACCTTCCTGTTGCTCCTTCCCTTGCTTTTCCCTGTGCTCATCCCCAATCCCAGCACTGTAATCCTTTCCTTCCATCAACTTTCAATGCTGCTCACCCAGTTGTACAGCAAGACAGCAGCTCACTAATCTAATGAGAATGGCTTCTTTTTGGCCAGGTTATTCTTCAGTTTCTTGAGATGCTTGAGTTGGCGTTGTCATGCCATGAGATGTACATAAAGCCTGGTTCAAGGTGAGTGAGAGAAGAAACAGCTCCTAATCTTCTCAGTTGCAATGAACAATTAATTCAATTCAAGATGCCTGTGAAAAAATCCCTTAAGCTATTCTGGAGATGTCTAGCTGAGATCACAAGAATGGTCTGGGATAGAGCAGGGAGCTGACTTTTCTCCGCTCAAGCTCTAAGCTAAAAATTAAACCACTGGTCTTCCTTTCTTTTTCATCAGCTTAGTGCCTCTTCATGAGAGTTATTTGCCATTTTTGCAACTTTGCCCATGCTGGACAAACTGTGCGGAGTTAAACCTATTTTAATCCAATCATGAGAAACGTATGAGACTCCCCAGTACAGGCACTGAAATGGGTTCCACAGTGTTCCTCAGCGTAACTGGAGATCGGATGCACCATGAGGAATGGTTTCCCATTTGATAGCCTGTTGGTCTTCCACAGTAAACCAAGCTAGAAATTGGTTAGTGGGGCATAATAATTCTTGTACTGGGGCAGGCTGGGGACAAAGCCCACTACGGTACCTGAAAATGGAACACCACTTTTTCTGAATCGTTGTCCTCATTTACCCAAATCTTTAACATGGGTGAACTGGTGGGAACCTGCACCAGGGAGTTTGCAGTAACCTAATTAAGTCTGAAGTGCTGTGTTTAGCCAGATTTGGCAACTTTAGTGCAGAAAAAGCTGCAAAATCTTGGAAGATCTGGAAAAGTGAGTTTTGAGACTCCTCACATTGTGTATTAGAAACAGCATCACTGAATCCACATCATCTAGTTGGGAATGCCAGAGCCCTGTAGCTTCACCATGAACCTGGAAAGCTGCACTTTGATAAAGGTAGCTCAAATGAGAAAAGAGGCAGTTTAGGGCCAGGTATTTTGCTTACAGGGAAAGAATACAAACATCCAGTTTAGGACTGGGGATCCCTCATTTCAGTTTCTTGACATCTTCAGTCATTTGGGGCAAAATATCTAGGCTCAACTACTGATATATATGGGATTACCTGGACTCCGGTGATTTCTGTGGGACTTGAAAGTCTTTGTTTCCAGACCTTGGTTGCTTTAGCTCCCCAAATATAAGACTAGACATACCAATACTTCCTACCTCCTTGGGCTGTCTGGAGAAAAATTCTGAGCAGACTGAGGTGCTTACATGTTTAGTAAAGACATACAAACCCCTAAGATAGGCAGCTAGTATAAAGCGTCAAAGTACATATGCTTGATTTCTACAGCCTTGCAGGCATTTGCACCTGCACAAAATGAGTGCCAAATAAAAATAAAACTCGGAGTAATATCATTTGTGTACACTTTTTACAAAGACAAATGACTACATAAGCTGCGGGCACTGACAGTTGAAAATACAAGCACATTTCAACATCCAGGAGCCCCATGTTTTCAAACATTGATTATAAACAGATCTGAAGACTCAGCCCAAAATAAAGAAGATTTGATTTTCCTCTTAGGTAAATGTTTTTCTTGAGGGGTATGTCAACAAAAACTTAATTTTATTTTCTAATTACTTTTGAGGACACTCAGGTTTCTGTGCCCCTTTTTACAATATATTTTCATGGTAGCTACTCTTCCATTAATTATCCCAGTAGGAAAAAATATTCTCAACATAATAGCATCATATTCTAGTGCAGCAGGGAAAGAGAATATTTTTTCTGTATTTATGAGTGACAAAAAGAAAAAACCCAGAGAAAAGTTACATTATTGCGTCTTGTTTAACTAGTGCCCCCTCTTGTGGTACTTTGGCAGCAATACCAAACCCCCAAATCTTTTCCTAAGCTGAGGAAAATACAGAGTTTAATTTATATAGGTTCGTTTCAGAGGTGTTTTAAATAAAAGGTATAGTAAGATAAATGAAATGGTATTAGATGAATAATGAAGAGCAGATCTATCAGCTATCACTATTAGAGAAAAGAACAATGTTCAGGGGATGGGGTAGAAAGGATGCAGCAGATGATAGGAAAATATGATGTACCTAGCTGCTAAAATCATTACCCTTCCTTTCTGAACTAGACTTCTCACTCGTGAACAGCTACCGAACATTTTAGTTACGACTTTGCTGAATACAAAGCTCATCTGAGTATCCTGTGTCTCCTTTCTGTCTCCATTTTCTCTCTCTCCTGACCATCTTTCTTTTTTCTTAGTTTCTGTTTTATCTGCAGCATTAGTTCTGCAGTTTCTCTGCTCTCCAACTTTCTTTTTTCCTTGTTATTATCTCTGCAAGCCCCACAGACATCTCAGGTCCGAAACAATGGCTTTTTTTTTTTTTTTCTTGCCTTGTTTACCACCCCCAGCTTGCCTTTTCATAACCACTTTTTAAAGACTCTCTGCTGATGCAGCACTGATTTTCCTTTCAGATTAATTGTGTTTGTACTTGCAGGAGCAGGAGGAAAAATAAACCCAAAATGACCATTTTGAACAGCGACTTACAGGATTCTTCATGGAGAAGTTTTAAGCCAGTAGATGTATCTTGTTCTACAGGGATCTCTGTCAACTTCTCTTTTTATGCATTTAATGTTCTTCCCTAGCGATAGCCTAAGGGTGCTTTCACTAAACAATTAATGTAAGGCATCTCCTGGGAACCTAATGGGTATTTAGCAATAAGTTCACTTCCAGTGAATTGTATAATGTGATATTTTGACAATGGATATAGTGAGGTTCTTGAAAGGTGAAGTTTTCTCCAAAGAAGCGATAAAATATCTAACAGAACTTCTGATAGCATTTTGTGGGGTGGGATAGGAAAGAGAGTGGGTCAGAAGGAGTAGGTAATTTAGCGGAGTGTTATGTGCTGTTGTACAGTATGTTCTTTAATTTTAGTGTCATCCTGTAATAATGTTCACTTTCACTAATACAATGTACAAGTCGTAATCTATTAGCGAAAATAAAATTTGCTGTGACATTTGATATGAAAGCCGCTAGCAATGAAGGATGTAGTACTGCAAGTGATATTTGTATTATGTTAATAAAAAATGATATTAACATATGAAACTAATACTAGGCAAGGAAAAGTGTTTAATATTAAGGCTCGAAATGCAGAAAGTAACATGAAATCTCCAATCTGGTCTGATAATGCTGTGCTCAGAATCACACTCACTGAGAAGACTGTAGGCAGTAAGTTTTTTGAAAGGTAATTTTTAATTGTTATTAAAAATAATGCCAAGAGTTGTCATAACAATAATGTCACCTATTAATCCAGCCATTTAAGTGTCATTTTAAACAGAAAAGATTATAGGGCATGCATTCAGAATTGGGTATTTCCCTGTTAGCATTATTCTCGCTGCTTAATCTAAATAAAACTAAAACTTCAAAGATGTGATGTAGGATTTCGTGGCATTTATCTGTAATGTGACAGCTTGCAAACAATACATATAGCAGTTTAGAATTGTGTGTGTATAACATTTTTACAGAGACAGTGTTCAGCATTATATGATTTCATAAAAAATAAGTTGCATGTAGGAATGTACATAAAATCAGCTTTGCTGCTTCTATTTACTCACTTGAAGAAGAACAGGTTGGAGACTTTGTTTTAGTAGTATGCTTTTTTCTAAAAGAACAGTATTGTATTAGAACTGAGTGAACTTGAGTTTATGATATATTCCTATCAAACAAACACACACCTACATAAAAACAGACAAATAGAATGAAAAGGAGGTAGAGTTGAAAGGAAAATGGACAATATTTTTTTACATTGTTTCAAGTGTTATTCCAAAAAGCAAAATGAAAGTATTACTCTAACCTTTCATTGTTCTCATATACAAAATAATGAACATTCTAGAAGCAAGGAAACTACACAAAACAAAAGCAAGAAAAAAGTTCTCTTAACCCAGTTAACCCATTTAACCCAGTTTTACTGATTATACCTTTCCTTTTTCTAATAAATTTAAAAATAAGAATTATTGACCAAGGTGAACTGTATTTACTGACTCACTGCAGATTTTCAGTTATGATGTACTATTAATTTTATTTTCCTTCTAAAACAGAATTGTGAAAGGTAATTGTACTCAGAGTGCAGTCTACGTAATATCTAATATCAACAGCATACAGCAAATGGCTCTAGAAGTGCTTTATTTCACAGGGTGGTGTCTGCTCTTCTCAGGCTTTATGGTAAAATTAAGCTCATTATCATATTTTTAAAATCTTTTTTATTTTCTTTTTCGAATATGGGAAACAGTATGTTACGATTTAACAAGGGCATTTCTAAGGAATGAAAGCATGCAGGTTGTCTTTTCTTAATTTTTAAAAGGAGCTATTGCCATTAAAACCACCAGTTCTAATACTTAATGTTCATCCACTAAAAATGCAATAAAACATAGCTTACATATGTATTATTTTTTGCTTTACGAAGTTTTCAAAATCAGATAGTAAATCATAGTCTTACAGCACCGCTCATACCAATTTCTAAGCTTCTAAATCTGATCTGAATTATTGCTGAACTAATATATGGTCAAAATAACAGTAAACAACAACAAAAAATGCAGCAAGGGAAAATAACTGCAGAGGCTTTTTCATGTGCTTATTAAAGTAGCACCCTTACGGCAATAATTTCTGTTCAATAAATGTAGCCTAAGAATTTCCAAGTAATGAATTTTAATAGCTGAAACTGTAAATAAACAGTCCTTACTTTCTCCGAAAAATGCCAGATTCTCTGCAGATGGAAACTGGTGTAGTTCTGTTAACATTACAGAACTCTGCTGATTTACACATACCAACAAATTTGGCCCATTTGCCTTAAAAACCACTTCTATTTGCAGGACAGAATACAGCAGAGGTGTCCCTTGCAATATAAACATTTCTCAGGATGTATTTGCAGGCTGATTTCTCAGTTTAGCGTTACAATGCATTGCTTTAATGTTCAGAGAGATGACTGCAGTACTAGTCTATGTGCTAAATTCAAGCATAAATAACGGTTTATGCCCAGAACCTTAAACCTGTGTATATATACTCAGCTTCAGCCACTTGACCTTAATGATCTACTCAGAGTTGCACGGGAACACAGCCTTTGTAGCCTTATGCTGTAACAGATCCTTAGCTGCTTATTTTTATGGAGGCAGAGTATAATCACAGTTAATCAGGGTAAATATGGAGTGTCTGAACTGAGGTCCGTAGGATTGCTCAGGATTCATATCTGAACGTCTCCGTTAGCATCTGGCCTTTGGGGTCTAGATGTCAGCGCAGACTGCTTAGCGATATAGGGCTTGCTGTTCAGAAAGTATTTGACTGCAGAGAGATAACAGATACTTTCGTGCTTAAAATTATCTTCTTGGACTTATTTTAAAATCACCACTCATCATTCTTTCTCCCTCCTTCCTTCTTTATTCTCTAGCAAGTGCTAGAACCAAAATAGAGCCGAGGTGGACTTCAGGCCTATTGCAGCCCACGCCTATCATCCTTTGGGTTCCCACAACCAACAGCCAATGTTGGCTAAAGCTCTTCTTCACGGCTCTTCCCTGGAGCATTCCCACCTTTATTTTTATTTGAGTCTCACTGGGTCTTTATTCTGAGTTTCTTAGCAAGTAGGCAGAAAAATGTCCAAATTCCCTCACTTATCTACAAATCTAACAACTGGAGCTTCCCTTTACTGAGCAGACTCAAAAGTAAAACTTCCTATATCTTGGAGAACGCTCAAAGATGTCAGCAAAGCTGAATGAGGGAGCTGGGTGCGGGGCATGGGGCAGAAAACACTCCCCTGCGACTGATGTTGTAGGGAAACTCATGAAGGGGAACCACAACGTGAGCAAGAAGGGGCACAGCTCTTAGTCTGAACACTCCAAGAAGTGGAGGACCTGGGTTCTGGTCGTTGGATACCATCCATACCTTGTCAGCCTTTTTTTATTATACTCATCCGAGCATCAGAAGTGAGGATCAAAGTTAGCGGTTCTTTTTTTCTGATGAATAGTTGTTTCGCTGAGGATCGTACGGCTAATAATTTTGTCAGCTTTCCCTGTCAATTTATTTTGGAGCGTATCTGGGTTTTGTTGGATAACTAAAAGGTGGTGCCATTAAAAATAAATAAATAAATAAAAATAAGGCCCTTCACTGAGAATATTCTGCTTTTCCTCTGTTTTTTTCAACAAACATTACACTCTCTATGGAAAGGACTAAGTTATTATCTTGCTTATGATAATAATGCTCTTATAATATACCTTTACTACACAATGGAGTTAGAGAAATTGCTGAACAATGCTTTTATTGTTCTTGCAGGAAGCTGAACGCTGTATGTGTAATATTACATTTAACTGCCAAGCTAATCAAAAACAAGCTAGCAGTTATTCAAACCAAACCCGTGTTCCACTATGTCCATTTTTTATCAATAATTATGCACGTAAAAGAACAAAAAACATTACTGGAATTAAATTAAAGAAATATATTGCTGCAGTTTATAAAGAGCAGGAGGAATCATACGAATAGTCTGTCAGTATAATTTTCTCTTTTTCCATTTCATTGGAAAAGTAAAAAAAATTTGCAGATTAAGTTTCTGCTTATTAAGCATTTTATTTATTTATTTTTAAAAGACAGATGAACTACTTTCTCTATTAAACACACTGCAAATTCCTCAGTGTTACTGAGTGCAGGTTGCCCTTTTTGAGGCAACAGCACCACTTACAAGAACTGGGAAGCTATTTTCCTATGAAAAATATGGGAATTTTTTAAGCTAGCTACTTCCTATTAGGACTGGAATTTCTGACGTATGCCTCCTTGTCATAATGTGGCATGAAAATTTCATCTAGTGTGATAACTCTCTGTAAATATGTGGCTCTTGACTGTAAAACCAGTTAAAACCAGTTTGAATTTGTATATTAATAAATTATAAATTTATTAATGCACTTATTAATTTACTAATAAGGAAAGATATGGGTAAACGGTGGTCCAAAATTAATGGAAAATTACCAAATAACAGGTGCCAGAGAGAACACAAAACGGAGTGAGAAAATGGGACACAGTTTTTTGTAGCTAAGACCTGAAAATGTACTCTTATGCAGGGTGTTTTTCCAAAACCAGCTTTCTCGTGCTTGTAGCAATAAAAGCCTTCATGCTTTAATGGAAAATGTAAAAATAAATCTGAATGCATTCCTAACTAAGCTGCTTTATAATTAAATCTGCTTCCTTTTCCTTTTGAAGAATTGAAGACTTTTTGAGTTTCCAGAGGGAAACATCCCACCTTAGGTTAACCGAGGCATCAGATCACTTAGTTGAAACGTGGGAAGAAAAATTCAAACACCTGGGCTGAATCAGGCAGCGCAGAGACAACCTGGGTCTCCCCCCTCCCCGGTGAATGCCTTAGCCCTGGGCTATTGGCTGTTCTCCAGTATGCCTATAGCTGGGCAGAAATTCTCTCTTGGACTACTGAGAAACCTTTCCCAAAGCAAGACGTGTTGGCAAACTTATTCTCCTAGAACGTATTTTTCTTATTGACAAATCACCATTTTGTAAATAACTGTTCAAACTAGCTCTGCTGTCCACTGTGCCCACAGCTAAGCATATACATATTTTTTTCCAAACCGTGACTAAAAATGATGGCATTCAGGGCCCTGATAGCGACGTCTATGCACTATGAGTAATCTCATTGCCTTTAATGGTGCATGTAAATTTTCACATGACCAAAGGCTTAATGACTTATGACTTTCCAAGTAAAAGTCCATCCCGTGATAGGTCCAGTTATCCTCGCTCTTAGGCTAACAGCGAACACTCTAAGGGTGGCGTCAACAAAGGCTAACGCTAGCCTACAGCACTCGGTTCTGTTGGGTCAGAGGAGAGAAATACGTTCTTCTGGAAGGAGCTCTCCTTAATCGCTCCCTGAAGGAGCCTGTCTCCCTCTCCCTCTTTTTCCTGACTCTAGGGCAGCTCGGAGATATCCACCTCTTCAGGCCAAAATTAGCCTTTGTGAATTCTCCCCTGCAGATCTGTTCAGATGCACGCACATCCATGAACAGAAAGGCTTTTGCTACATGAAGCCCTGAGAACATCAAGCTACTTTGCTTTGTTCCACCTTTAATATCGCCGTTGTCCTCCCAAAAAACTTTGCTAAAGACAATGTAAAGGCAATGGTTTACCAGGTCACACTGACTACTGCTTAATCAATGTGAATTTGGCTGTGAGCTGTGAGCACTCTTACACTTATACTGGATTTTTATATAATTTTAATCATTCACTCGAAAAAATTATCTCATATCTTCAGTTTATCTCATGTTCAGTTGCCAAAATGATGGTGTATCTTACAGCTAAACTTTGACTTATTTTATTGTTGTACTAGCTGATAACATAGCAAGAACCAACCTGAGGACTCACAGTGTCGATAAACATCTTTTGCAGGAGGTACTGATCAAATGTGGGATCTGTTTCTTCCTACCTGTTGATTAATTGATTAAACTGTGACACGATACCTCAACTCTTATGGTTTAGTTTTAGGTAGTGCTGCGAGGAGCAGGGAGTTAGACTTGATGTGCCTTATGGATCCCTTCCAACTTGAGATATTCTACGATTCTATAATTCTATGAACTCCTATAAATTAGGTTCTTATTCTTCCAATGGCTGCAGTGTGAGAAAAGACCCAAAATAAGACACATTTTCTGAAGGCTTAAAATAAACATAATACTGATGTCTTTGACAAAGACAAAATGCTCACAATATCTCTGAAATACCATGCAAACAGAATATTCCATTAGACGTTCAGCCTTGTATAATAGAGAACCACTCTAAATCTGCCTCAGGAGAAAGATAGATAGATAGACAGACAGGTAGCTAGGTAACATACTTACAGGTAAAGACAGATTATTTTTCCAGCTGTCAGCCCCACATACTCAGTTTTAGCATCCGCAAGTCAACCCATGCTCTTTCCATCATCAGAAGTGACATGGTTTCTGAAATTGCAATTGCTGACTGAAGTCAGTGGGAAAGTGAAGTTATTGGAAACTGGATCAACTCTAGTTAACAGTCCAGTTCATGACACAAGTGCCAGCCCGGAGTCTCAGAATTAAGATTTGGAGTCTCAGAATTGGGTCTGCAGGACTAACTGGAATCAAAGGCATTCAACAATTAGGGGCTTTTGGTCAGAAAAATGAGAAGAGGAATGAAAAAGTTGCCATTATGACCTAATCAATTCCTATCCAGGATCCTGATTCATGAAAAGGAGACTTCAGTTCTCCCACCTTGCTTGCCCTCCCTCCCAGAGGTATGTCCTTACGGCACTAATAAAATGGCCAGCTAGATGTGGAATCTAACAGGTCAAAAAATTCTTTTTGAAGCTAGTAAAGTGTCTTTTTTTTCCTCTCTTCTCACAATAGCAAGTACAAACTCCTGTTCACCTTCACGACCAGCTTCACTTTCCTCTCTGAGAACTCTGCAAAGCACAGCAGGTTGCCAAGATGCCGAGAGCTGTCACCAAGGCTGGCTATGGAAGTGGCTTGTCTGAAACCCAAGTCTCATGTCTCTTAACACCCTTCCCTACAGCTGCAGGAATGGTGCTGCTGTCGTTATCCCTCCTAGGGATCACTCTTGCATCTATGACAACATGACATTTTAGGGGACTAAAGATGTGAGTCAGCTTGTGGTTAAACCAGTTTATTGCTTCCCATATAGACAGGGAACTGACTGCGTCGGTAATGCTACGCTAGACGCATGGCCTTGAGCACAAGGCAGGAAACATTTCTTAAAAATTGTGTTGTGAAATTTGAAATATTAATAAAAAAGCAAAGGAAGTTATAATTTTGCATCCCTTGTGGTAATATCATGCATTGTTTCTGCAAAAGGATGTATCAGGATTTATGGGTTACTGAGTCTCTTAACTTTTTTTGCTCCTGGAAGCAATAGCGACCACTCTCATGGCTGTTCCAAGTAACAGCAGGGAGTGGCTTTCCCCGTTCTTTCAGACTTTTGATCCCAGATACATTTTTTTGACCACTAGCTCCACTTGAAATACTCTACTGAATAACCTTGGACTGGCTTTTCAGGCATTGCTTCATTCAATAAAAAGAGCACATGATTTTTGTGTTGAAGATGGTAGTTAGGCAGAAACTTATTTTGTTCAGAAATACTCTTCTGGTATGGCCATACAAACCAGGCTACCCAGTTTCACAAGCAGGTTCAGATGCTTGAAGGTAGGACACACTGCGTATGTTAAGGCTGGAAAGGGGTATGGAGTTTAAATTTAGAAGAAGAAAGAAAAACTATAGGAAAATGAGTAGGAAGAAATGAGGAAGATGGGGTATGTAGGCAATTCTGATACTTTAATCTAAAAAGACCATGATTAATAGATTAAAGGCCAGAAGGGACCGCTATGAAAATTTAGCTTTACCTCCAATGAACTTCAGGGAACTCTATTTTGTGTTGCAGTTGAGTCAAAACTGTTGCGATTGGTACATGTTTGCAGAACATCAGGGTAAATCAAGCTTGATGCGAGGATTCCCAAGGTATCTTTTCCAAGTTGGTGTAATTGCCTTTTACTGTATGATGAAAGTTGTTATTTCTCCATCTAATGGTGTTTTGAGAACACTGAGAGCAATTAGGATTCAGGAAAATGCGTGCAAATAATCAGTTTGTGTTGACTCATGTTGTTGCTTGGTTTTATATTATTGCTTTGTATATCCAGTATCTGTTTCCTTGTTGAAAAGAAAAATTAAGATTAAGACAGGGTCTTGGAAATCCACTTTCAACATGGTAACCTAAGACGTGTAATATAAATTATTATCTATTTTGCATCCAACATCATTGAATTTTCATTTCAGAGAGAAACATTATATCTCTGTAAGGATTTATGCAAGTCCATCTATAAAGGTATGAATGCCTTCCACATTAAATGAATAACAGCAAAGAGAGTTTCACAGCATTATTATTTTGTTGCTATTATATTACTACTATTATTATTATGATGATATAAAGCACTTTTATCATCTGTGTGATACAGAAAAATAATTAAATGTCAGCACAGTTGAGAGATAATTATGACTTCTGGGCCCTGATTTTGCAAAGGGTTTAAGCACATGTTTGCAGTTAAGCAGAGCAGTGATCCTGTAGAAAGAATTATTCATGTGGTTAAAACTACGCAGAAGTGCTTTGCTGACACACAGCCATGATTTCTGTTTTACAGGCTGGAAACTGCACTCCAAGCTTACTTGGATTTTATTTCAGCCACAAAAATCCTGCAGAGTTCAGGGGGGCTGGAACCTGGTTCACTGAAGATGCTATACAATTTGCTCATGGCTACAAAGAGAATATTAAATATCAGTCTGGGCTGTGCTAGCGCTGGTGGCAAGGGTGACTCAAGCTATTACGAAACACCCATTCCAACAGTGTCCAAACCTTCCAGCCATGAGGTCAAACCGTCACACACCATACGCCTCAATAAAAACCTGGCAAGGAACTTCTAAGTTGGACAACTGTCCATGTGAGAGCAGATTTTCTCCTAGCTGGGGACTGCATCCTGAACCACTAGCTCAATGCAGAAATCCTTTTGCCTGACTGAGGTAAATGGGGGAAAACAAGGTCTGATAATAAGGTTAAAAAAAATGTATTTCTGAAGATTTTCAAATGAAAGAAGTCAGGCAGATAAATCACAGCTGACAGCAAAATGGCACAGCAACAATGGAGTGAATATGAATTCAACTATACATTTGAAATAAGGGGAAGCAAAAGTCAAACCTATCCGGAATGACATGAACTGAGCTGTGCTCTCCTGCAGTCATGCTCAAATGTGCCCAATTAGTTGCATGGCTCGGACACAGATCCGGTCTTGCAAACACAGAAACACTGAAGCCAATTTATATGTTTATAGTTTGATGGGTGGGTAAGATTTTTCAGAACTGGACCCACAGTTTGCATTCAGAAAATATGCTGAATATAATGCAATGCCTCAAGTACAGACTAATCCTAATGTTGGGACTGCAGTTTCTGAAGTCACTGAGGATTGTATATGTCACCAAGGGCATTCCTCGCTTAGGTGAATCCAGTTTTATCTCTTTTTCTGTGTATCTAGAATTTGTTTCCCCATATTTTAAATGTCTAAAACCTATACGCCTGATTTAGTCTAGTCATATTCTAAAAACCGTGGAAAGAGAGATGTTTCTCCAGAGGGTGTTTCATCACACCAGTTTTCAAATCAACTTCTGAATACATCTTATGCTTCAGCAACTGTAAAGAGAACTTAAAATGGCAAACCAGAATGGACACCTAATTTATAGATGATTGCAGTTAGATGATACAAATTCCACCCACTGAGTTTCTACATAATTACATAAAAGTACCAAATAGCTTGGAGTTTTATAAAGTCATGCTACTTTTCTTCTTATTATCTAAAAAAGTCTTACTATAATTAACAATTAGTTATTTGTCAAGAAAGTCAAATCAGATATTTCTTCTAGACTGCTGTTCTACTTCATCGTATTATGTTTGCAAAACTAATATTTTAAGGATTTCTGAAATATATGTTCTAATTTAATAAATTAAAGGTTCACTTTTTTCCAGTTTTTCTTAAATTTTGTATTATTATTTTGTAAAAATATTCAATTTTTCATGACAACCTAAATCTGAGTAACCGAAGAAGCAGCTGATAAAAATATTGAAATAAATTCAATTTTTAGTTGTCTGTTTAAAAATTCCCATTTGTTAGCAGTCCCGTTACTGTAAGTGAACAGTCAGTTATCGGGTTATTTTTATTGTCTCTGCTACTGCCTCATTTAGAGCTTCCAGTGGTCCACACGCTTCATGTGCACCCAGCAAGAGACCGTCCTTGCTTCCAGGAGTCTGCAAGCTTAATGAGCAAGAGATAGAAAAAGCAGGAGATGAAGCAATGCCAGAGCAAGATCTTACCAAAGAACTGGAAGAACCAAAGAATCACAAACAAGCTGAAGGTCAAATACTGACTGGCTTAGCGCTGGAGCCAAGGACCATGGAGCTGGAACCAAAAGAGAGCCAGCAGGGGTCCAGCCCTCACCACGTAAGGAAAGCAGAGATTATTGCAAGGTCGAAGCCAAGGGGGAAGAAGAGGGAGAGGAGGACCTTCCTGCAAGTGCCTTGAAAGTGTCTGTGTTAAAGCTAATTACTAAAGCAGACCAAAGCACCAGCACTAACCATTTCACTGTCTTCTTCACTACACCCCTAGAACCGTCATATTCTATGAACTTCTTTAGCCTGAATGCAAACGTAAGAGTGTGTACGCAAAGCTCAGAGAAACATTGAAGTGCATTTTTCAGCCTATTTTGCTATAATTTGGATCATTTCACTGGTCTTTTTTTTTTTTCCTCATGTTTTTTTTGTCCTGCTTTCTCTGCAGCTGGTGTTCTCAGGGCCAGGGACTCTGGAGCCCTGACCCATTTTTTGTCAACAGCCCCCAAGCTTATCTCCAGAAAAAGGGCATAGCAGAATCAATTCCTCTGTTCTGCAAGGAAGCAGAAACGTTTAGCGATGGCAGAGATGGAGAGATGGAGATGGAGAGAAGGCAGCTTCCCTTTCCGACAAAGAAATATAAAACTTTGTCAATGTTCTGTTCTCTGAAAGGATGCCACTAGCATTAGTTTTACAAGTAAAAAATTATTTAAACATTGCAGCAACACAACGCTGCCCTCTGGTAGTGCTACATATATCAAGTACATGTCTGGTGTCAAACGGCCTGGGGCACCAAGATCGCCAGCGTTACCCCTGCCTGCTGTAGGAGCGATTTGGTTTTCCTTATGCAACTGGCAGTAAACAGCACTTTAGAGACCACAAATATGTGGTCAGATACCTAAAATCTGTGTTGGTCTGACCCCTGGTTTGTCTGACACTAAACAGAGTGCGAGTTCTTCAGCAGGAGTGGTGAGCAAGTTTCATATCAATTTCTGTGGGCCTAAGTTGACAGAGAAGCAAAACTTTTCTGCACGGACTCCTCTTTGTCTTTTCCTACTACAATTAAAAAAAAAAAAAGTATGAACTGTATCCGTCAGACAGTATTTCAGCATGTGGGATGTACTGTTTCCTTCCTGGGAATGGAGCACACTGCTAGTCTCTTCCAGCATGGACCACTCAGATGTTCTCTGTGATGGTGATAGTGTAAGTGATCATGGATCTAGATCAACTAGTATTTCTTTAGTTCACCTAATAGAAATGACTGTAGAAACTATTTTCCTTGGATACAGATTTTTTTTTTTTTATGAAGACGTTGCTTTATTTCTTATTTTATAAATATGATGTTGAAATATATTCTCCTTCGGAACAAGATTTTTTAGAGGAGATGATGAGGGTGTTTTGATATTGAATGACATGGTCGTTTTGCTAAGATACTTGTAAATCTAGGCTGTATAAGCATAAAAATTTTAATATGATTTTTGAGTCATATGCCCTCATTAGTGTTGCTAATTAAGAAGTGATACTCATGTGAGATGTGTGAACAACGATAAACCCAAATATAGTGTATTTTATAAAAGGAATGTTTGGCAAACAAAAATAACAAATAAGGCCAGACCCTATTTAATCTCAGTCTTGTCTGATTGTCAACACATTGTCTGCTGTAAACAGTATTTGTGGAGAATTTTGAACTGTTTGCAGATCATCTACCCTGGTTTTGAAGATGCTGCTGGTTATGTGAAAGTATTTGCTGTGTAGCTTGAATTAACTAATTTATTTTCATTACCCATTGTCAAACTTCCAATAATTGCTTTTAGCTATTCACTGTTGCAGTATGTCATTAATAATGGAAATAAGCTGCCACTTGTTCTAATATTATGTGAAAGCTTTCTAACAATTTGAACAAAACTAAAATTAGGCTACAAAAATTGGTAGGACTCTAAAGAAATTACATTTCTCAATAGAGAAAACTATTCTCTTTTGTTAAAGGATAAAAAAATCTTGTTGCTGTGTGTAACTCAGATATCACTATTTACTCTATGCGGTTTCTGAAAATTTACAAAATCATTCTCAATATTTGATAAAAGGCAGTGTTATCATGAAATTAAGCTTTCAAGGGAGATTTCAGTACTTTTGCATACTGACCACAGATACATGAAAATACAAGCAGGGCAAATCACGAAGGGACAGAAGATGGAACAAGGCTTTCCAAACCAGTCTGTACATGAAATATTGGTGTGAAGGTGGAGGTTCAATTCACCTTTTGTTTTAGGCTTTGCTCATGGCCCTGAAATGTGGTATTCAGGCTCTGACTGACAGGTCTGGTGTTTGTAAGATGCAGCAAGAGACTTGGAAATTAGCAGAGATATAGAAGATACATGAGAATTCAACTGGGTCAAAAACAGGGCAGGAAGGAGGAGGCGAGTCACAGAGGTCTTGTAGAACAGGTAGGAAACTGATTCTTAGCAGAAGAAATTAAGAGGGAAAGAAAGACAAGAAGGGAAAGCCTCAGAAGCAATCACCTGATGGATAGTAACAGTCTTTGTTTGTTCACATTGCATTTTTTACCTTTGCAAGGCCTTCTCAAGTATTTTTCTTCCTTTTTTTTTCATGTGCTTTCTTTCCTCTTTGTCATGATTTGGTTGCACTGTAGTTTTTCTCTTCGTAAGTGAACACAGTACAAGAAAATAGAGGAGTGGTTTTTGCTTTGTCGTCATCAGTCTTTTTGCATTCAATCTCTGAAAACATCCAGCTGCCTCCCTTGCTGTCTCTTCCCTGTCTTCTACACAAGTTACTTTTATATTTCTCTTACATATTATTCTCTAGACAACTGTCATGATCAATAGATCATGTCTAACTTTACTGCCATGCTCTGCAATGGGGTTAACTAAATCCTGTTCTCAGCTATTGACCCAGACACAGTGACTCATCTTTTACTTACTCAGTTTGTTACTTCTCCTACTTCAGAATAGCCTCACAATGTTTTCCACATGCTAGACCTAGTTGTTTGTTATTCTTTAACTTTCCATCTTTTACTGAGCTTTAAAGTCCAATTGTGAAGCAAGTGCTTGGGTTAACAACTGTGAATAAATGCCAGAATTTTAAGGAGAAAATGGAACGAAGTGGATGGACATTTTAACAATTGCAGGTTTGGAAAATGAAATTTGAAAACAAAACCAAAATACTAGCTAAGAATAGATAAAACATGCAGTGTCACATCCCAAAGAGCACGGGCAACTTTCTGCAGCACTGAAATTAGAGCAGAACAGGACATTCTTTACAACGTTTAGCTTAAACACAGTTCTAGAGACTAACATAAACCACCTGAGCACCTTTTCCCAACAATAGATAAGGAAATGTCTGTAGGGCTGTAGTTCAAGACGCCCGGTTCAGATGCCTAGCGTCGGCTAGGGTGTCTAGAAAGAACACACAGACGTTCGCACAGGTGCCTGGAGCACACAGGTTTCTACTCTCACCAACATTTGCACACTTCAGGCTGAACAAAGCCAGCAGATTGCCTTTCTACACCAAGTGTCTTCCAGAGATCACTTTATTCTGTTTCCAATAAAACTAGCAGAAGGCAGGAACAAAGCACACAAAAGGAAGTTCATTACACAGCCTGCAGTTAAGCTGAGAGCCTCCTTACTGAAGGATGCTGCGCTTGGTTAAGTCTTTAACACCGGTTTGCAGGAGGATGGGACACATTCATAGATTACTGAACACATCAAAAACAGGTCTGGCTTAGAGAGTTCTGAAGCTACAGATGGTTAGAGGCTGGGAAAGAAGCTGGAGGAAATATGATATGTTTGCCCTGTTTTTATGGCTCTTCCCTGGGCATCTGCTTTTCAACAGCTGTCAGAGACAGCATGCTGAGATAGATGGTGAGATTCAGTAAAATCTCTCTTACGTTCTTATGATCTTAGTGGAACTCAGACAGAATAATCTGACTGTGAATTAGGTGAGCATTGCTTGTACCTCTGAACTGTTAAGGATGGAATAGCACTCAGGGGGTACTTTAGACTTCTCTAATGTAGACATCTACATCTGCCCTTGAAGGAAACAGACACATTCAGTCTTGATTCATTTGACCTACTTGAACGCTCTACTTTTAGTGAGATCAGTTACAGCCTCGAGATACCTATTCCTCTCCACTGACCACAAAAGGAGCCCAGGGTGAGTAGCTCAGAGATAGGCCTTTACATTTCAGACATCGGCATTACGTTAGATTAATTCTATCTGGAGTATATTTCCAATGATTTTGAGGCATTTGAGTCACATTTTGAGAGAAAGAAAAATAACTGCAAAACAAATGAATCACACACCCCGCCCCAAAGAGCCGTGATTCAACCCACAGATGAGACACGCTACAAAATGAGGCAACACTTGCATTTAACAGCCATATAGACAGCAGGTCTAAATGCACATCAATTTTACAATGTAATGACTTTTTCCACAACAGCCAACATTATAATAGAAACAGCAAGTAGAGACAGCGTTAGACTAACATGTTCTACAATGGTCTAACTCCAAGAGTTACAATGGTCATCATTTCAGACACTGTCAAGTAAGTGTAGCATGACTGACGTACTGCAATGCGTTGTCCCATATCACTCAGCTTTAGGGTATGAATGAGATATGATACATCAGGACAAGCACAAACTAGTAGGCTCAGATCAGGAAGAAAGAACAGTTTTATAGGGCCTGATCAAACATCTTCATATATCTTTATACCTGTCTCTAAAAGTGGCCCCAAAGCAGGTGCCTTGAGAAGAACAGAGGACAGAACAAGATTAGATAGTACTCCCCTTGAGTACTACTGCATCCTTCAGCAATTCATGGCCAATAAAATTCTTGACTCGTGTTATCCACACTTTAGGAAACCCCTACGGATTTCTCCTCTGTGAACTTTCCCAGCCTTTCACTGAAGCCATATAAATTTTTAACATCCAATTAACATCAAGTACTTAATAGAGGTGCATAGATTCCCCTTCTCTAGTCGGAGAGAAGAGCTCTTCTAGACTGCAACTCAGTACTACATATGACAGCATCTAAGAAAGGTAGGAATCAGTCCCCTGTGGACTCTCTCTCTCTATTAGCTCTAGAAGCAGTCAGCATAACATGCTTAGATGAATACCTGGTGGGGTTTGGTTGCCAGTGTTGTGTGAGGTGACACCCACAGTTTGCTGATGTCTTTCCACTAATGACATACCCTGAGCTCCCAATTTAGGCATCAGGAGCTTCTGTCTCAAAAACATCGTCTCTAAAAGAAAATTGCGGTATGCACATGGTTAATGTCAAGGAATGGTAATTTCTGCTGGTTCATCTGGCAACTTTTCCCGAGTATGCTTAAGACATCAAGTTTCACCTTATTACACATACTGTACCTTAAAACACTGTAGTTCAAAGAGGATAGTTCCAATGCAGATTTGCTACAGATCATTTTAGTGGAAATTAATAAACATTGTAGACGAAGTGTGAGTACCATGAAGCTTAATGTCTGAGACCACGAGGCTTTCTCATCCTACCCTCCCCCCTGCCTGTTTTTCATATTTAGTTTCTCTTGCAGACAATCTTGCCACACATCTGCTGACTGCTGGTACCTAGACATCTTCACAACCTGATCCAAATTCCAATGAGAAACTGAATGGCTAGAATGACAATACTTCACTAGATGGAACGTGTAAACCTTGAATATACAAAGTGGAGAATCCAAATACATTCCCCTCCCTAATGGTTGACATTTTCAAAAAGTGTCTCTGCTGTAGCTGTAGAAGATTTTAGAATAGAATAGAATAGAATAGAATAGAATAGAATAGAATAGAATAGAATAGAATAGAATAGAATAGAATATTTTC
>JAVJGG010000017.1:25583323-25599611 GCA_035590195.1 Aviceda cuculoides
AAGGGCTTTGTCCAAAGGCCTCAAACACTGACAGGCTTGGGGCATCAACCACCTCTCTAGGAAGCCTGTTCCAGTGTTTGACCACCTTCTCAAGTAGAGAAATGCTTCCTACTGTCCAGCCTGAACCTCCCCTGGCACAGCTTTAAACCATTCCCACATGTCCTGTCACAGGATCCCAGGGAGAAGAGCTCAGCATCTCCCTCTCCACATCCCCTCCTCAGGAAGCTGTTGAGAGTCACGAGGTCACCCCTCAGCCTCCTCTTCTCCACACTAGACAAGCCCAAAGTCCTTAGCTGCTCCTCAGAGGACATTCCTTCCAGCCTTTTCACCAGCTTTGTTGATCTCCTCTGGATGCGTTTGAGTACCTTAACACCATTCTTATATTGCGGGGCCCAGAACTGTACACAGTATTCAAGGTGAGGCTGCACCAACACTGTGTACAGCGGGATAATCCCCTCTTTTGACTGGCTGGTCATGCTGTGTTTGATGCCCCCCAGGATGCGGTTTGCCCTCTTGGCTGCCAGGACACGCTGCTGACTCCTGCTGTGGACCAGCACCCCCAGATGCCTTTCTGCAGGGCTGCTCTCCAGCCACTCCTCTCCCAGTTTATGTCTGTGCTCAGTGTTACTCCATCCTAGGTGCAGGATTTGACATTTGGATTTCTTAAATTTCATCCCATTAATCATTGCCATTTTATCAGTGATAGATAAATTCCAGCTGTAGAAATAAGTATGGGACATCTTGCTCTGTATGCATTCACAATGCAAAATCCAGAAGTCATAAGTGGAACATTCCTGCTCCTTAAAAAAAATTGGAAGAATAGTCCTTCATTAGAAGAATCTACTGATATATCTTGGAGTTTTAGACCAAGTTATCATCAAGTTGAAGAAACCAACTTTCTATGAAACTTTTTGAGTAAAAAACACTTCTCATTCACCATACTGGTGAAAAGAAAACCACAAATACTTTGAATTCAGAAACAACTGATTTACACAAACTGTAAAAGTCATGTCTTAGACTCAAAAATAACAATTTTTTTTACAGGAAGGTAAGGAGGCAAAAAGAAATGAAGGAAAGAAGGAAACAGTGCTACTTCAGGACAAATATTTTTTCAAAACACAACTGACATTCTTAACTATGGGATTCATGAGGAGCAGTAACAATGATTAAGGCATTTCACCATAAACTTGTGGTACAAAATGAATCCTCCCTCCAGATTCATGCCAAAGGCAAGTTGACCCAGCTGTCATATAATCATGCAGGCTGAAACTGGGAGAGCCAAGGTAACTAATCCTGATGCTGACCATACTGCTGCCTTTGGCTACAGAAACTAGAATGTCCTGGTGATGCTAGTCATACAGGCCTGTGTGGATCACTGGTCCTTTTGGATAAAGGATCATATTCTTATGCATGGGAATGGTCTTACCCATCTGGGCTTCAACTGCATACCAAGAATACTGACAGCAATTTGTCCTTAGGAGGACAATTCTGGTATACATGTGTGTGAATTCAGCACCCTTTTCCATGGAATATTGTCAGGGACTTTAGAATTTTCCTCTTAAAATATTGAGTATGGATCAGATTTTTATAATGTCTGGAAATGTGCCTATAAAAGAAGGAAGGATGTTCTTTTTATTTTATTTGAATTTCAAATGGTTGCATCTTTACAGATATACTAAAGATTCACAGGGTCTATTCTCTGACTTTGAGATCACCAGGGACAGTCTGGCCACATCCTTTTAAAATACAGTGACAACACCAAAACTACGCATGGAGAATGATCTCTAGCCCATGCTAACTCTTGACCACGCCTAGGAATTATTACAGAGACTGCTAGCTGGATCAGGCCAAAATGATTAATTAAGTGGTACAGATGACCAAGTTCCAGCATTCAGAAACAAACCCTGGCTCTGCTTAATATGTTGGTATAGGCACCAGATAAAACCCAGCTGGGCCAAACAAAATAGTTTCAAAGGCATGAGGAAAAAAAGCAAGTACTTGTCTTTGTTCTTGTGAGTACAGCAACTAAACGCACAGCCTTCTCACACTCAAGATATTTTCTCAATGACTGCCTCCTAGCATGATGCCCTGTAGGAATTAAGACAAAAAAGGTCATACATCACTACATGGAGATTTCCTCACCACCTTGAGAAGCCAAACACAGACAGTGATCTGTGAATTACTAATCCACAGCTTAACACCATCCGTAAGGGAACTCCGCACACTGGCAATTGCTATCAACAAAATTACCATTTCCAGCTGCAACAGGGAGCCCGTCACCTTATTCCCAGGCACTCTTTATAGGTACAAGAGAAGCTGAAGGTAGATGTAATCCATCTGAAGAAAGAGCACAGAAAGTAATATGGGAAGAAAAATACTTGTCCACTATCTGATTCGTAGCTTTCCTATGCATAACAATAAACATGTTTGCATTGTTTGTGGAATAGCTATGGTTCTTGAAAAAATTTTTTACAAGAAGTCATTCTATTGCAATATGAGGGCTTTCCACCCTTGGATCACAAATTATTGGTTCCAACAATATTACTATTTACCACTCCTACTGCAACAGCAGAGAGAGGCTTTAGCAAGGTAACAATTCAGTGGGAGAACTTCTATACAGACATAAAGTTAGTTATAGTCCCTTCTATCAAAGGGTCTGCAGTCAAGTGTATGGTAAGATTTTTTTCATGATATATGGAACCGCTCTGCTCTTTCAGAACACCTCACTGTCTTTATGTATCTTAAGATAAGAATTTCAAGTGATCTTCCATGGCTCCGATCCTAAGTGTAGGAGGAGAAGGATAAAGAGAAAGGAGCTTTATCTGCTTGGTTTTTATCAGTCACGTGAGGAGGGTTTCAGATGAATTTAGGTACCTCAGTGATATGTATTCTCTGTAAATCAAGCTTCTACCCTTCCTCTGCTCTTAGTGGAGCGGGCTAGGCACCTCCAGAATGTGAACCGTTCCGTCTTTTCCAGACACTTCTACTAGGAAGGACAAAATCAGCTCTTGGAGACGTCTAGCTCTCTCTATGGGCTCTCTGCATAGTTATAAAGTTAATCTAACTAATTTCCTTAAATTAGAGCTCAAAATCCATTACAGAGCACAAAGTGTATTTGAGATGCCTTACAGGGCAGAAGACATCTGTCTGGGGCTAGCAGATGTGACACAACTTAATTGTACCTTCACCTTTCTGGACTGGCAGCTGAAAATCGAGTGGGCAAAGACTTACTCTAGATTCAGCGCACCCAGAGGTGGGTGAAATTATTCCCACTCCTACAGCTAGATGTAATAAATTTCACCCTTGCTTTCTAACCGATGTGTTTTGATAGCAGTGTGGGAAGCTAGCACCAGCCTGAACCACCCCACCCTTTTCAGTACCTACCTTACTAAAATCCACACAACACATAAATTGGACATATATAGAAGGTTGTCTCCAAAAAACACTTCAACATTCTGCATGTTAATTCCTTCTCTGAAAAATGAGAATAATGGCTTCTCTAGTCTCTTTTGATTGTGAAGTCTTTGGGGTAGTGAAGACTTTTTTTTCTCTGTATGTCTATGTACAGCAGTGTACACAGCAGACACCTGATTTCACCTGGGACCTTGTAGCACTGCTGAGCAATATGCATTTAAAATTAGAAATGGCATGGATTACTTAAAATCTGTAAGACCCTGTGGATTCCATACCATACTGAAAGGTCCCAGTACAAAATTTTCAAACATATTTCCGTGTCTGGGATATAAGGCTTTTTTTTTTTTTTTTTTTTTTTACCTCTGCCCTGTAGAGCTATGGTCACTTGAGACATTGTGATTTTGCAGCTTCAGAAAACATGCGGCTATCTTGCTTGCCATGCTATTGTACTTGATATGGACTGCCAGGCGATCATTACATTAGGAGAAAAAATATATATAAATATCTTAAAGAAATAACCAGAGAAACTCATGATACTCTGGAAGTAAAAGTATGATCCATCACTTGAGCCATGCCATTTAAGAAGCCTCATGCATTAAACATAATGGAAGGGAGTAGTACAGCTCCAGTTCAATATGTGACTTGTGAGCTATCACAGAGCTTCTGACTCAGTATTACTAAGAAATGTTCACTGACTGTCACTGCAAAGGTATGCGAGGGAGATTCTCTAAGGACCAATTAATGGGAATGGAAGAAAATTCTGGTAGATTGGTTGCCAGTGGGAGGAAAGTGAGTGGAGAATGGTGAAGAATAATGTATGTTTGCAATTTACTTATTAGCCCTGCAAAAAAAAAAGCATCACATGCCAAACGAAATAACAAAAGATCTTAGCAGCATTTGTAAATACCATTTTAATTATTTAAGCTGAATGTGAATAGGAAGCTGCTTTTTTTTTTTTTTTAAGGGACACTGTGGCTAATCAACTCAACAGCCCTATTTTATGTCATAAAACCACAGTGTTCTGCCACAGAGAAAGCTCACTGCTGCAGTTTCTTAAAGCTTGTATCCTTTAATCACAGCTGAAATAATGGCACCTTAACTCTGGCAAGCTCATGTAGAGATTTATTATTTTCCTGTTTCCCTTTCTGTTCATTTGTTTGTTTTTCCACTTGTGTATCAATTTCTTTTATCTGAGGATCTCCAACCACAATACAAAGGCTCATTAATTAAGCCCCACAGTACCCCATGTGAAGTAGGACTCTGAGGATAAAATTCACTCAGTGCTGCATCGCTGTAGTTCAGTTCGATGGCAAAGTGGTTTGTGATTAATTATTGCACAAATTCAGTTGGTGCTGTACATTTTATCTCCTGTTTCCATTTACATGGTTGACATTGTACCTCTTAAAGACTCATAACCAGTTTACTCTAAATCTTTGGCTGATGTGCTCTTCGTAATAGAAAAAGAGCTTTTTTTTCCAAGCTCCTCTGTTTCCAGGAGACAATCTAGCTAGCCTAATTCTGTCTGAGGAAGGTAAATTGTTGTCATTTTAAGAACGGCAACCCAAAGCCAAATTCTTTTTCAGCTACACCTGTGCAAACCATTTTGTTGTCATTAGAGCTTAGGTCCTGATACAGTCAAGTACATAAGCATGAGCTGAACTGTGATAATCTCATTTTTCAAGTCCAGAAGGATTCTTATTGTCATCTTATTAGGTGAATAGGATTGAAAAATAAGAATTTTAATGAATTGCTGTGATAATGCGGCCAATAGTCTAACAGATTAATTAAGGACGAGGCTTATTTTGAATTTTGGCATTTAAATCTGGCCCGCTTTAGAAATGTTCTGCTGTCACTATGGCTGGTTTCACTCAACTCCTAGTCACAATCATAGGCAGAGTAGAAAGTGAGATGGCTTTGGCATCTGCTCCCATAAGAAACCGCTTTGCTGTGCCTATGCCTGCAGCCTGTCGTGACAGTGGGAAGGAAAAGGAAAGGATCTGCTGCAGTTTCCACCAGCTAGGGAGTGAGCCAGGAGATTGTTGTGGGATTTTTGTCAATATAAACTTCCTCTGAGTAACATGAGAGATATGAAACTGGTGACTTACCGAGGTAAAGGATGAGGATGAATTCAGCTAAGAATTGCCACTTCCTTTAGTCTTCCGAGAACAGTTTTCTTGGCATGTTAATAGATGGCACAGTGTCTTCTGTTGCTTGGAATATTGTATAAAAAGTTACATAAAATCAGTCTTTCCTACTTAGCTGGCAAAGAGTGTAGTGTGAGGGTATGTGTGCATATATATGCGTACATCAGTTTTCTCCACTCGGGAATTACAGTCAAAAAACACAACTACGAGACAGGACTCATCGGGGAAAATAGATGTCCCTCAAATATTCACAAATCATGTGAATTCTGCTCTTAGTCTCAGAAACTTTTTCCTTACACAGAAGCTCTTGCAACAAAAAACATGTTTAGCAGTAAATTGAACGTAGCATGAAACCAATTGCAGTTCTGATCTAAGTAGTTACTAAACTTCAAATTCATCTAGGAAGAGTTAATTAAAAAAAAAGAAAGTAATAATAATACATTTCAGTATTACTTGTATTCCTATTTATTAGGTATTTTTATTCCTATTTATATCCTACAAACATGACATTTCTGTGGACATGAGTTCTATGATTAGGAATTCCAGAGAGGAAAAAATTGATGTCTACCACCCCTGTTGATGAAAAGTGAAACAGTTTGTATGAGTCTCAAGTAATAGTTCCAACAAAAGGATCAAAAAGAAGAAAGAGGTCTTATCTGGTAAGAGATATATATAAGCCTGGAGCCCACCGTAGTATGATTGACATCTAAACCTAATATTTTAGGTCTTTTCCATTTTTTCCATCCTAAATTATGACAATTTTTCCAAGCAAGTTTTTTTCCCTGATTTCAAGAAATCAAGATTTTCAGTCTAATGGAAGAGACAGTAAAAAGCCTAGAATCACTGAGTGGTTGCACCAAATACTATGGATGAAGTAAAATCTATTTCAAGCAAAATTTTCCCAGTACTCCTGGGACAGATCTCCAAGGATATCAGCAGTAATGATGGACCTGTATCCCAAATGGCGATCTCAGTGAGTTGGACTGAATTGAGACTATTCATTTATGAGGTGAGGTCTGATGACCAGCAAAGGACCCATGGTTGGAAAATGATACAATGACAGTGAGGATGGGAATGCCCATTCCAAAGATAAAGTTGAACCCTGGTTTCCTATATCCAACTGCTTCTATTTAACCACAGCATCATTTGTTTTGCTTTCTGGTAGTGCAATGGCTGTTCGGCTGTGTTAGTACATTAAACCCAAAGCAAGGCAGAAGTGAGTCAGGATTGCAATAAAACACCCTGAGTCATTTAATGTATTGAGTAGTATTACAAATGAGAGAAACAATCAGTTCAGGCAACTCTTTCTAAAGGTCTTTAGATGCTTTATAAAAAACATAATTACTAACAAGGCAATTTCCCCACGTCAATGAATCAAAGCCAAAAACTTGAGGAGAATTTCTCTTGAAATAGAATATTAAATCACTCCATTGAAATGGTGCCATAATCTATTTGTGTGGTAAATGAAAAGCAGTTGGCAGTCATCTGCAACAAGGCGGCACACGAAGTACCAACATGCAGTGAAAAGAACAATTAGGAGCAGACAAAGTGGGGGAAAGTTTTGTATTTGCAGCTTCCCAAATATAAAAATGCCAATTTAAGATGGGATTTACCCCCTTTAAGCAGAGCCATTTGAAAGTCAGATGTTTTGTTTCATCTAGGCAAGCATGTGGGATGCCTCTAGAGTTATTGGAGAGACAGGCATCTTCAAGGGCCAATTCACCCAAGCCTAAATAGATGCCTAAGGTAGATGAGAAGAAGAAAACAGCCATTCATTCACAATGGTGTAAAACTCAAAGGCAATATGGAGCAGGCCAGGTGGAGGCATTTTTAGTTCCTTTAGCCACCAAAAATATCTTTTAGAAAATTGCTGAAAAGGATTCAGCCAAGGAGGAAACCTAAGAGTAGTCAAGATTATGGCCCTGATGGAGTCCAAATAACTCCTGTTGGTCACTTACAGCTACACTCAGCTGACTGATAATAAAACACAAAACATTTTGCTTTCTGGCACAAAAGTTGTCAAGCATCACTAAAGATCAAGCCTGTGGAAATCTGACCAAGCAAATTACTTCCTTTGGGGTATTCGCTTGAGGGCTGAGGATCTGAAGAAATGCTGAAGGGATGTGAGTCATATATCAATATTCATAGAAACAGATGAGCAGTATAAATTTTTCTTGGGGCAGCCAAAATTTACAGATGAGCTGCCCATGGGCTTGACATGAGCCACCACATATATAAAGCCTTTGATGATTTGTGGTCACTGAAACACCAACTGCTCCAACAAGGTAGAGGAATTGGATAAGCAAGAAAAAGAGACCATAGATTTATCATTTTCCCTATTATGTATGGCAACTTTTCTCTCAGAAACATCAATATCTTCCTAAACAATAGGATGTGCCCCCAGCATGGGCAGTAAGACATCTGGCCTTTTTTTAGAGCATTTTACACACATACACATGTGCACACACACACAAAGACCTTCGAAAAAAATCCAGAAACTCATGTTTTCCTACATCTCCAAAGACCTCCTGCACCCATACCTTCATTTGAACCTTCAGCCATGCAATAAAGAAGATTCTAGGTCATGATGTTTGTATTCAGAACAAAAGGGCAGAAAAGGTAGGGAAAAGACACAACAGCGACCATGTCTTGTTTTATTTCTTAACTCCAAAGGATTAAATCCAACTGACTGGGTTGTCTGTGCCTGGACAGACATATACTCTTCTGTCCTGTCAGACCCCAAATACACAGGATACCTGATTGCAGCAAAGAATGTTCCTGTCTCATAGTCTCTTCTTTGCTTCAAGCACTTGTCCTTTTTTATTCCTTCAGCTCTTGGGGAAGGGAAATTTCTTTACTTTATTATAGATGCAGCATGACCTAGAGATATACTCAGTCTTTGTGGGCATGCTGCAGAGTGCTACCAAGTTGGTGAGACAGGACTACCAGAACTTGATAACCCAAAAAGGCTCTTTTAATAGAGAGCAAGCAATACAATGAGACCAATTGTTGCATTACAAAAATAAGATCTAAGAGTGTCTTGAAAGACAAAAAAGAAAGAGAGGAGAGAAGATGGGAAGAAGACATTTTTGATGTGAAATCAACATCCATATGAGAACAGGTCAGCCATGGCACCTCTGAAATAAACTCCTGCTGCCTTTGGACAGGTTTGTGAAAGGAAGAACAAGTTCCTCACCTGCAAGTTGTCCATATGAGGGAACTAAATGTAGAAACTAAATGTAGAATTCTTGGCTCATGTATGAGTGGCCGGATGGGACAAGTTGATGATGATGTTCATATATGATAGGAATCTGGTATAGGCAAGAGTGCTAAGTATTATGAATATTGTACAAGTAAATCACAGACATCCTATTCGTACTGGATGCCACCTGTAAACTGATGGAGGAAATGAAACTTGAGGACACAAGGGAGAGACAAACAGACACTGTAGGAAAAAGTATCATTAAGATGATGAACTTAAATGTGGGGTTTTTTTCACAAAACAGACAACAAAAATTTCTAGAACATTAAGTTCTGAGCAGGTATGCAAGAAGTCATTTAGGAAATTGAGGAGCTTTACACGTTTAAATCTGATAGTTAATTGATTTAAACTGGTAATAAATCCTCCAAATGTTCCAGGAAGAGGGAAGGAATGGTAGGTAGCAGGAACTGGAGAAAGAAATTGAACTACCTAGACCTCTCGTAGGCAGATATGTGTGAAATATGAGTACGAACACCAGTGTACATTGACATGAATTTCAGAAGTGTTGTGATGCTTTAAACTGGAGTATATTTAAAGCAACATATGAGGTGTTGGTTTCAAAGCTAATAGGATTTCATAGTCTTTTGACTCTAAAAGCATCAAGGGGATTTTGACCTCTATATGCTTTTTAGATCCTTCCAAAACTTTAAGCTTGTGGCTCTTCATATAATGGACAGATTGTGATCCATTATTTTTCTGGATCACAGAACTGGATTTCTGGATTCACAGATCATTACAACTGCTTTTCTTTCAGATTATGAATCCCTGTTAATGAATATGACCTGAGGCTTAATGTGGACTTAAAACTCAAAATCCAGTGACCATCCTTCCTTTATTAAGGTAAAGGAACCTCCGGTATCAGACAGCATAGTTCCTGAGACTCTAAACATGACTACCTTTAAATAGCAAATGAAATCAGTATTGTTGGGATTCAACCTACCCAATTTCAGCCCCCTAAACAAAGGAATTGATACAATATGCTCATTAGGCTCTCTACCATTAATGGAAAGAAGCGGAAACTCCAAAAGGTGATTCAGCAGATCTTAAAATTGGTGCCCAAAGTGAACAAGGTGAAAAACTTTCTAGATGTGTCTGTCCATTTCCATTGACTGGAATCTAGATAGCTATTTAAGGATAATTAATATTAGATTACATTCTTTTAATTTGCTTTTGTGTTGTGAGATGGAGTCATATTCATAACACTAAAGCTATTTGTGTTATCTGATTGACAACCAACGGGTGTCTTTTTTGTGTGGCTACGGTGTCATGTTCCTGAAGGGAAGGACACTTGAACCTTTGTCAACAAGAAGAGGCAAACAATTTGATGGACGAAAAATAAGCCTTATAGAGGTCTCTAGGTATTATTTTGACTGATCTTAGAATAAATCAGTTGTCAATAACATATGATAAATGTTACCACTATTCCTTCTGAAATGTTATCACTATTCACTCTATAATCCATGCCAACAGTGCTATTCAGATAGGTAAGATTTGCCCTAAGACGACGTCATCCCGTAACCATATCCAAACTTTCCCAACAGTTTATTTAATAAATTATTTCACTGAGCTATTATCTTTCTAAATAAAAACTACCTTCTTCTACTCTACCCCCAGCCAAAACTCTGGTTTCACAACATCTCTTTTTTTGTGCCTCCAAGAACTGTTGAGGATGAATCTCAGACAGAATGGTGATGAGTGCAGTATTAAATGCCAGGTCAAATCCTCAACTGGAGTAAATTGGTGTAATTTTATTGAAGTTGCTGATGCTTTGCTGCCAGAGTCTGATTCAAAGCCTTTGGGAATCTTTTCATTGACTTCCCTGGGCTTTGGCACAGCTAAAGATCTGATCCTTCAAGAGCGAATTGACAAGATAAACAAGGTTGGCAGTTGTGGGAATGTGGGAGGGTTTTCCTGCTGTGGGAGCTGTGGTCAAATATATGTCAGAAGAATTAGTCCTAGTTCAAAGGTGAGACTAGTCCAGTACAAAAAAGTGTGAATGTGTGAATTTTAATGGTAGCAAATGAAACCTTCCACCAAAAGCAAAATACTTAGCTAGGAAAATATAATCTTTGCCTAATTCTCATTTTGTATGAACACAGTCATTTTGCAATCCTCTGTAAATCCTATTGAAACAAAAATGTGTTTACAATGTTACATATTCCATAAAACATGTTTGCTACTCAGCAATCTGCTTGCTTCTCTTAAAATGTATTTTTGTGACAAACAATCATTAAACCTCACAACTACCGTGTGCAGATAAATGAAACTAGCACAGATATTACCATTTGGTTGACACATTTGTTTTGACATTGTAAAAAAGCATTATGGATTTTTTTTTTTTGTATAAAACTCTTCCTTTTTTTCTCAGAAACAATAATATGTTCCTGCAAATGCTGCAAAAGATCAAAAGCTGTTCAGATCATATTTACAGTACTAAAAGCACAATGAATGCCCCTGTAAATGACATGTAAATTACCAAACGATGATTCAACTTCAGTCAGCTTTGCAGATGAATTGAAGGACCTTAATTCCACTTTAGCTTGGAAATCTGATTATTCTACTGCTTGTAAGAAATCAGCTTTAATCCTCTTTTAACTGTCATTCAACAGGTTCTTTCTGCACAAAAGATGTAAATGAATTTTCCTTTACAATATCTTTTCAAATTCATTTTCTTTCCACAGGACATTCTTAGAAATAATTTAAATCTGGGCTATCAAGCCAATAACTCTCCTTTTCTACATCTGTTCAAGATTAATAGTCAGGATGCACATCTTAGCTTTGTGATAGCATAACTCCATTGACCTGCTCTTTATTCCTACTGAGGGAAATGAGATCAGAATTCGGCTCCCTGATAACATTTCCAGCTGAATATATATTCAAGAAAACAAAAGAATTACCTTCCTTCATGGTTAAATCCCTAAATCCCTAAACAAGTCATGTCCACATAAAATTGAACACTTTAACATTCTTCTATTATCAGTTTGTTTTATTCCTTTGGTTTCCTGCAGCATTCATAGAGTAACTCAATGCTACACTGAGATACTTCTAAATAAAGGACTGTCTTTTTGACACCTAGTGGTACAGTAGATCCCAGTTCCTGATTAAAGATATCCTTATCACAGGCAAATGATAATGTTATTTTCTGTTCATGAAGAAAACGAAGTGCTAAAAATCACAGGCTGGCTGAGCCACATGTCCAGTGGGTGTAAAATCAACACATGTCCTTTAGGAGTTGTGCTGATTTACACCAATGGTATATCTGGTACCCCAGGTTAGAATGCTGTTATTTAAGAGAAATGTCCTAGATGATCCACTTATGCAAAAAAAGTGCAACTCCACAGTCCATGTGGCATTTAAACACTTGTTCCTCCCATTTCTCATCAGAGCTTTTGCTCTCCTCATGGCTGAAAGAAAGAAAACTCAGCCCTGGGTTAGGACTTCAAACAATGCAAAATTGCAAATGAGAGGAAGTTGACTACTCATTCACATGAGTTCACTCCTCATACACATGAAGAAGCTTAATCAACACCTGAAATAGATTTATGCCCCTAGTAGTATGTAGGTAATAGCAGGGAAGCAGTGTACTTTCAAAGAAATTCCAGGTGGCTAGAAATTCAGAGCCAGGGAGAATGAATATGGAACCAAAGGTGGGGAACTGGCACAGGTGACAAGGATTTCTAACTTCAAGCCCTATTGGGTGGAGGAAGGAAAAGAAATTATCTTTTTCCATAGTGTAAGAATATTGCTTTTGTGGTAGCCAGTTCAAGGGCCTGGCTGTAATTTTAGTTATAGAATCCTGCCTAGTGGCCTTCTATGATGGAGTGATTACATCAGTGGACAAGGGAACAGCTACGGATGTCATCTAGCTAGACTTCTGTAAGGCCTTTGACACAGTCCCCCACAACATCTTTCTCTCTAAATTGAAGAGATATGGATTTGATGGATGGACTGTTCGGTGGATGAGGGATTGGTTGGATGGTTGCATCCAGAGGGTAGTGGTCAACAGCTTAATATCCAGATGGAGATCAGTGACAAGTGGTGTCCATATTGGGACCAGTATGGTTTAATGACTTCATCAGTGACATAGACAGTACAATCCAGTGCACCCTCAGCAAATTTGCAGATGACACCAAGCTGAGTGGTGTAGTTGACACACTTGAGGGATGAGATACCATCCAGAGGGACCTGGACAAGCTCAAGAAGTGGGCCCATGTGAACCTCATGAGGTTCAGCAAGGCCAAATGCAGGGTCCTGCACCTGGGTCGGGGCAACTCCCAGTATCAATACGGTCTGGGGGATGAAGGGCAGCCCTGTGGAGGACTTGGGGGTGCTGGTGAATGAAAAGCTGGACGTGAGCTGGCAATGCGCACTTGTGGCCCAGAGGGCCAACCATATCCTGGGCTGTATCAAAAGAAGTGTGGCCAGCAGGTTGAGGGAGGTGATTGTCCCCTCTCCTTCACTCTCATGAGACCCCACCCGGTGTATTGCACCCAGCTCTGGAGCCCTCAGCACAGGAAAGACATGGACCTGGTGGAGTGGGTCCAGAGAAGGGACACAAAAATCACTAGCACCCCATCCCTCTAACCTTGGCGTGTCATCCCACAGCTTGTCACAGGCAAGTCTGATATTATGCCCCTCACGCTTTAAGTTTAGTTTAAATAACCATACCTACCGTGGAAGTATTTCTTTTACCAGTGTAGACCAACCAACAAAGTCTAAACCTACGGACTCCTCATTTCACCTTTTCAAGCAATGGAGTGTTTTTGTTCACCAATCACAGTAGCAGACTCATGTTCTTTATATGGACCCCTAGGCAGGCCATGACACAGCAAAATCTCTCAGAACAAGTCAAAGTGGAGCAAGTCTTTAAGCAAGTCCTGATGATTCAAATTTTCATCCTGTATGTTACAGTTCTTTATTTTTTTCCCCCCAAAAAGATCCAAAACTTTTATTTTTTTTATTTTTAGTGGCCTCAAGCTCAAATCAAGGTTCCCATTCTCTCAAGCAACATACAGTCACACAGCAAGACTCAGCCTTCACCCTGAGGAGCTAACATTGCAAAGAGATAAAGCATAAAAAGAAAAGAAGAAATGGATACACCACACATGCAAAACATGAGGAACATAGTAATAACTTGGTGGGTGATTTGTCCAAGGTGACACAGAAAGTCAGTAGCAAAGGCAAGGAGTGATCTTCTACATACAGCCCAAAACCTTTACGGACCCCCACCCCAATCACCCACTGTCCTCCAATCACATGCAGTGCCTACTATGTCATATATTGCAGCACACATCACAGTGACTTGGAAAATTCTCCCCTTGGTCTGTCAAGCGTAAACTTATAAATTGTTCCTGTAACATGCTTCTAAAGGCTTTGAAAGCATTAAAGAGTCTGTCTGCTACGGATGTGGTAAGGTCACAATACCAGGAGCTGCTACAGAAGGAGAGAGATTTTTCTGCATGACTTTGACAACAAGCAGCATCCACCTATGCTGTGTAACAGGTGTAAAAGACTTGCACTGACATTTCTCTTCCTAAAGTCCAGGGGCACCACTTGAAACTGTAATCTAGCAGAAGCTGATAAAATTCAGTGACATAAATCATGATTAGTGTGACAATCCAGCCTGCAGGATAACAATAAATAATGCAAAGAAGATGCAAATGCATTGCATTTTAGCAAGCAGTGATATAACCCTATTGAAAATACCTGCACCAGCTTGAAACTAAAAAGAGATTTCTTTTATGGCAGGAGGAGCTTTCACATTTAAAATGATAGTGTATAAATATTATTAGCCAAGCCTATCTTTGGCCTGATGCTTTCAGTTTGATATGATGTGACCCGAATTTCTGCCCTAATGTAACTCTCTTATCTAGTCCTCATCCAAGCAGTCTCATGGGCAGCTGCGTTTATGCTTTGAATACAAGAAACCATTCTCTGCTTTTGAGGGGGAAAAAAAGCACAACAAGGCACAAAGCCTCACAAAAAAAAAAAACAAAAAACAAAAAACAACCCTTTATGTCAAGGGCAGGGTGATATTCAGACACCCCCAAAAATTAAATTAGGCTGAGAGGTCTAGGAGGTATAAAATGCCCTAAACCAGAGGGAGGGTTTCCACAAATAAATAGTTAAATAAATAATAGCTAGAGATTATAAGAGGCAATAAAATGTCTGCTGAGTCACTGTGTAGTGAACAGTATCCTTACGCTTCTTACATCATTCAGGCATTCAGAAAGTCTTCTGGTCAATTCCCAGGAATGCTCCTCTTCCATAGTTTGCAAGAATGTTTGAGCAATCCTAGAATAGGAATAGAACTTGATGATGGAACTTGTCTTAATCCCTTCCTCCCTTTCTATGAAAGATCCAGGGCTTCCTTCTTGGAAATAATAAGTGCATACCACTCCACTGAGATTTTTCTTATGAAATCAACAGAAAGCTGTGGCAATGCACTCATTCACTTAAATGGGACCAGAATTTCACCTTTAGTTCATTTTTCACCCAAACCACCTGAAATACAAATGAAGTAACTCTTGATTTGAAAAGCAATGAATTTCACTGATATCTCATAACCTGAGGTCTTTTCGAATGGATATAGCTATAGTAAGGGTGTAGAAGGAATGTCAGCACAAAGTGCAGAAACCTCTACAACCTGAGGAAAGCTTTAAACTGTAACAGTCCATCCTCTCTTGTTAGTCACAAAAAGAGCCAAGTCTCACCTGACAATGTCCTCCTGCACACCAATGGCCTGCCTTGAGAAGTTCACAGTAAGGCATTTCTGTATCTGCCTTCATTAGATTTACGGCCCCTGTTTCTCTACTTTAGTTGAAGACAACTTCTTCTGGACCCTTGCCAAAACCAGTGTATTTTTAGCTACTGCACTGAAAGAGGAATTACAAAGGAGCTGCACACCTGCCATACAGGGAAATTGAGGCTAAAAAGGACATCCCTTTAAACAAAGCCATCGTCTCCCATGTTGCAAGACCTGATCTAAGTTATTCTGTTTTCCTAAGACAACAGCTCCTTACCCCTCTGTCATCATCATCAGGAATAAGCAACAGGCTGTGGGAAGGAATGCCACGCTCCAATTCATTCTGTTTTGTTTTGTTTTGTTTTACCTTAAAAGTCTCTTTGATATTTTTATACCATCAGACAGCAGCCAGCTCTTTTTTTTTTTTTTTTTAAACTTCCTCCCTCTGGACAAGTAGGATATTAATATTATCCTTGTAACAAGCAGCAGAAGGAATAAAACATCTAGGTAAATACTGCAAGTGAGATTAAAACTCTCTAGCTTTCTGATGTAACCCTGTGACATAGCGTTTCTAGTGAATTAAACCAAATGTACAAGTATTTAACGACTAATCCTTTTAAGTATTTTAATGCCCCAATGAAGATTTCTTATAGGGAGAGGCAAAGCATATGTGGTTTCCGTTAGAGTCTGCCTGCAGGCAGAGGATTGAGCAGATTGGCTTTT
>JAVJGG010000017.1:25623186-25676532 GCA_035590195.1 Aviceda cuculoides
TTCCTGACAAATGTAGATGAATTTTAGAATTTTGAATATTTAGTTCCTGAGATTAATGACTGGGTGATGTGAGAATAATTTGTAGAACATTTTAAATTGCTAATAGACCTTTGGGAACTGAATATGGGATTAAATAGTACTGATAAACTCTATACAGTAAATTGCTTGCTTAGACTTGCTACTTGCTAGGGAAAAAAAAGCTAACGAGAGGCAGATTTTCATGTCTTCATTTTGTAATGTACTGTAAACTTGCCAGAATTTCAGAACAGAGCAGGAGATAAACTATAAGCTGGAGACTCCCACTAACAGCACCTGTAGATATAAATAATAGACTAATAAAAAGCATAGCATGTTATTAATATTTTATATAAGATTAATCTGTAGGCACTCAGGCATGCTTATACTTAATAATGTACACAAGCACACAAACATGCATATATCCTGAAAAACAAAATAAACAGTACTTCTGCACTGTTGTCACAGTACTTCTGCACTGTTGTCACCAGTGTATTATGATGTTTCCTTCCATAACTGCATATTTATGGGTGAATACCTTGGAGAAAGGGACTACCACATCTTGAATGAATATAAAATATCCATCATATTACAGCTGTTACAATTAACAAATAAGAAATGACCTTGCAGAGTGTCTGTCTATACAAAATTATAGACTCACATTTTTAAGAATGTATTTAAAGTGTAAAAATCATCCAGTGACATTAATGGATATTTCCCTCTCTCATTCCTAACAAAGCAATAGCATTACTCATGAAAAGCATAAAATATGTGAGAATCTGGATTTTGTCAATGAAAAGATGCACAAATATTTAACGCTGAGGGAGTCAGGGAGATTTACATTTCAGCAGATGCCCAAGAGCATAACTAAATCAAAATAAATCATCGCACTCCAGCCACCCTATTGTCCTCTTCATCTATAGAAAGGGAAACCTACAATCAAAACAGACCAAGCTCTTTTTTGCATCATGTGTTATTGGGATTTTCATTGTGTTGACAAGACTGTTGGGTTAGAGTATGGCTCTGTTGTTCTCGCTGCTGTCATCTACACAACCCATCATCAGCTTGTGTTGGCATTCTGTACTGACTTGTGCTATTTGATGGGGAGACAGGAATAAGGAAGGGAAAACACTCTCCCGCTCTCTGCTGTGACTACCTTTTTCAGTATCACATAGCCTAACTTTTGTTCATTCTAGGCTTGGGAAAAAAAGCCAAAGCGCACTTCACACAAAGGAGTGTGTTGCGTTGAGTATGAACCAGTCAGCTAGAGGGAAAAGGATTGAGCCCCAAAAGTAAGCTAGCAAAAATGAACACAGTCTTTTGTTATTCCTCTCCCTCAGACCACTTGGCAAGAATCATAGAATGGAATAGAATAGAATAGAATAGAATAGAATAGAATAGAATAGAATAGAATAGAATCATAGAACAGTTTGGGCTGGAAGGGACCTTTCAAGGTCTTCTAGTCCAACCCCCCTGCAATGAGCAGGGACATCTTCCACTAGATCCAGTTATATATAATTTCCTGAGGTGTTTCAGTAGCTGAAGTGATTCAGTATATGGTAGTACTGGGGCCCAGGTCTTTCACCCAAATGTGATCTGCTGCACAAACCGTATCTCTTCTTCACCCATCTTTTTCCTCTCAAATAATCATATTTGTTGAAATCAACATGAAGGTGACAGATCAGAGGGTAAAACACTGTAACGAGGAAAGAAGAAGTAATTGAATAGAGTTGGATGGAAGAGAAGCTCTGAAGAAGGGTTTGTGTGCCTGAAAGCTTCCCTTCTTTTTTTTTTCCCCTGATCTACCAGTTGCAATGTAAAAGATATTCCCCCTTCATTTAAATCTTGCCTTGCTTGTGTCTTTAGACCTCTATGACTGTAAGAGCACAACTATCACCATTTACAGCCATCTCTAACACAGTACCTTATGGAAACAGATGATGTCAGACCAGACGATGTAATCATTTCCCTGTGGGAATAAACAGTTGTCCTAAAAAGAGCCTTTTTAACATTCACGGGCCCATTTCACACGGTACTTGGAGCACGAAATTGCTGAGGCAATCTGCTGGATGATCCTACCAGTTATCTCACCCTCTTCCTGCTCTCCTATTCTTTTTCCTAGCCTTGCAATGCTGTGGGTAACTAGTCGGGGAGCAACGGCCACAGTTTTCCCTTCTTCTATGCACGCTGGTGGGCACACTGCTTTGCCGTGGCTACGTGTGGGGCTCTTCATCTGATGAGCTGATGGGGTCTTACCCATCCTGGCACCAGAAGCTAGTCTGTGAAGGTTTCTAAAGCAAGAAAAAGCTACTAACAGAAATAGAGATCTCCAGGTTGAACTGTTAGACTCATGAAAGGCATTATTTCCATTCTATTTTTGAGGGCATTTTCTTCTGCTTCTTCAGCCGGTGTCTGTTAGTATCCCACCTCTCAAATACCCTGTTATGACAAGACCAGCTCCACATTTAAACAAGGGTTGACTTTTCCACACCACCTACAGTGACATTGGGCTGACAGGAAAGAAAAGCTGATTGTTGCCCCTGCTGTTTAGCGTGACTTAAAACATACCTTGTCTTCTCCCCATTGAGCTGCACTTCTTCACAAAATCATTTGTCCACTCTAATGCATGATCAGAATATGGGGGACGGAATACACTAAAGCGTGTGTGTTTAGCAAGAAACCTAACCCTTCATCTTGCAGTGTGGTTGCACTTATCTTTTCTTTTCTCTTTCCGGCAGCCCTCTCTTTGTTTACTGTTATGGTTTTTTTCTGTTTATCACCTGGGGTAAAGGCCAGGACTCCATCCATCTCCTCTCCAAGGTGGTGTTTGTGGTAGGAGGTCTGTGCCTTCAAAACTGCACACGGTTTGTGACAAAGACATAGCTTCGTCTAGAAAGCACCACACCGCTCTCTGTTGCTGTGTCAATGAATAATTAATATAGTGAAATAATTATATGCAACAGATTTTACCTTCTTGTAATTTGCAACTTGTTCTCCGTGTTACTGGAGAGCGAATGACTTAGACTTGTTGTTTTCTTTTACTTTTAACACATACCTGGCTTGCCTGGAATTGCTTTGTTTAAGATCATATTGCATAGGCATGATGTTTTTAAACATTCTAGACTGCAGACAACCTTCTTCTAAATAATAATGAGAAGTGTTCCAGTAAATTCTGGTTAGGGTAGGAGCAGCTGCAGGGTAACAGTTTTTTGGATTAAAGGAACAATTATTTATCTGGCATAAATGGTGCACATACTGGCTTAACCTGGCAAGAAGATAAATTTTAATATGACACTGATTTCAGTACAGTCTCACTCATTATAAAATTTACAGACTTATTGAAGTAAATAAATATGTACACATTGCTACTGTTTTCTTGACACGTATATATGTACACGTGTGTATACGTATTGTGTGGCAGGAGACGCCAGACAAACAAATCTACTTGGTGTTAACACTCTTCACAAATGTACCTGACAGACCAGAAGTTTGAAAATGTTGATTGAAAATATTTATAGGTTTCTGTGCAGCCCTGCCTCAGATATGGAAAAAAACAAACAAACAAAAACCCAAAACAAACCCAAACACCTAAACAACAAAAAAAACCAGAAACATTTTAGGCATGTGGCATCACATTTATGTATTTGCACATATAAGCTCATGAACTGTAGCTTTGAGCTGTGCAAAAATGTACATAACTGCCCTTGATGTGTCTATATGTTTGGTGATACATGATTTGTCTCTACATTCTGTCTGAGAAGTGGGCACTAATATCTATCCTGTAGCATAATTAGAAAAGTCATAAAATATCCTGCTGTACTGAGTCAGGATCTCACCCATCTGGGATTTATACCAAGAGATGTTCTTTTCTGGTTTTGCTGTCAGCACAAATGTTTAAATATACCTTCAAGAGCTGAAATATTTGGAAAGAAATTCTGTTTGCCTTATGTAAGCAAGCAATAATCTGCCTTTAGTGAAGTTTCATTCTTCAGTTATATTCCTCTGTCTCTGCTAAAACTGGAACATACATAGTCATCTTAATTTTAATGGGGATTACATGTGGACGAAGATAAAGTAAAGGTGTTAGGATTTTGTCTACAGTGAGCTATTTTTTTTATTCTATTCTATTCTATTCTATTCTATTCTATTCTATTCTATTCTATTCTATTCTATTTTAACCTATCCTATCCTATCCTATCCTATCCTTTCATATCATATCATATTTACATCACAGAATTTAGATTACAAACTAAAATTTTTAAGCATAAGTGAGTTCTTGCAGTGCAAAAAGATTAGGGTGTTCACAGGAAAGGATAAATTATCACAGTAGTTTAAAAAATATAGTATCTTTCCTTTAAGCATGAATGATGAGCACAGATTCATTCTGCTGTAAGAAGGTCTTTATATCATTGTCCTCACAGAAACCATCTGAACTCCTTCTAGCAGTGCACTGAATTATATGATATTTTATATCACTGTCACATGCAGCTCATTCTTTTTTCTCATCTTTCCCCCAGGGAAGACTTGCACATGCAGTGGTAAGATTTATTTCTTCCACAGAATTTTTTATTGTAGTTAGGTTGGAGAAGGCAGGTCAAAGAAAAGTGTTTTGCACTTGCTGATAAAATATGTGTTAGTCCTTAAGATTATTTTTTTTTCCCCTGGGAGTTTGTACTATCCTCTTGGATCCGCTGCAGAGAAAGTTTTCTCTCTTACTCTCTCACATATTAACTTTAAGTTAAAAGCTTGATTTTGCCTGAGGAGTTATTGATCACAGCCTTCATTGAAAGATTCGGTCATCATTCAGCAGTTTTAGACCCAGGCCAAGTAACTGCCACTTTCAAGAAATAAACCATTCCAGAACTAACCTGAGATAAACTGATGTAGCTCAATAGATTTCAATCATTAACATCAGCTGAGGATTTGACCTAACTTTAGAAGGAGTATATGAGAGTTCAAAGGCGTGTAAAGCCATTCTGGCTGCAAATCACTGCAAACCTATAGTGCTGTTCCATCTTTGTTATCCTAAACACTGCTATGAGAGTTAAAATGAACATTTCTCATTACAGCCAGTGTCCTAAGCTTTTCACCAACTGCATTTTTTAAAATCCTGAGTGATACCTGAATTTGGTTCAATCTTAGGTTGTTAATCATTTTAGATACAAGACTCAAAAGACTGACAATATGTAATTTTTACTGAGCATAAAAGCAAATGAGGTAGCCATAATGATGTAATTTGACTGTAAACCTTGTAAGATCTAATAGTTCACTGTTCCTAGACTGAAATTTCAATCTGTTCATCTTTCTCAAAGCAACACCACCAGAAGCACTCCCCGCTTAAGTACTCCAAAAACCCAAACAAAAACAACAGAAACAACCACAAGTAAACAACAGAATTATTCTTCATGATTTACTTTTCAAAACATGGAATATGAGGTTCCCCCCACTCTAACTTTTTTTTTTCTTTTTTTTTTGTAGGTGGCACCTGTGTTGTTAACCCCACCGACCTGTTCTGCTCTGTTCCTGGTCGCTTATCTCTCCTCAGCTCCACTTCCAAGTACAAAGTGACCATTGCAGAGGTGAAGAGGCGCCTTTCACCACCAGAATGCCTCAATGCTTCCCTCTTAGGGGGTATTTTGAGAAGGTAAGTTGAAGGTGAGAATAACAAGTCCTAGGCAGTGCTGTAATTTCTGTAATTTTGTTTTCTGCAAATAGGTTTTGTTCTCCTTCCCCACTTGGATAGGTGGTCGCAGTTTGGGAAACCAGAAGGAGGTGGATTGGGAGTGAGCACTGCTTCTAGGGAAAGTTTCAATACATGGGGAAAATGAAGATTGTGTTGACGTTTTTCACAGAAATTTTACATTTTTCAGTGATCTGATTTTTTTTTACCCCCTCGCTTCAGTTACTCATCAGAGATGGATAGGTGTCGCTTTGCCTTGTTATGATTGAAAAAGAAAAAAGACCTTCAGTGTGCAGAAAATTTCACCAGAGCTACAAATCTGATTTCTTATTGAGAAACTATTCCAAAGTAAATTGTTTTACCAAGTATAGTTACAGCCCTCACTCAACAAAAACCATGGAGGTGTAGGGATGCCTTTTTCTTCCTTTCTCCTTTGCCCGTCTTTTGAGTACGGAAAAAACAGAATACACTGGGTTTATTTTTCTCATTGTGTCATACTGGAGTTGAAGCAAGTAATCAGGTACAATTTTGCCTCTGACCCTTCACTGACCAGAGCAGACACCTGCAGAGAGCAGTAGCAGAGAAGAGGAAAGTGGCAGATTGTGTCTCACATTGCCAGTGGAAAACAAGGAGGCAACTGTAATTCAGCCAGGCATATGTAAGTCGCAATGTCCCTGAGGCGTCAACTTAGATGGCATAAGCTACTTGAATGCCCTTTGATCAAAACTAGCTGGAAAGTCATAGGCTGTTTCACTGCTGTCACTGAAGGCCACACTGATCCCTGTAATTATAATGAAAGTCATTTTGACCAACGTGAAATATTCTAAGATATGTAGTACTCCAAGAGCTGTCTCGAGCCATCCTGCAGAGAAACACTGCAGACTGTAAAGGTGTTTCAGGGGCATGAGCCCTATTTAACTGCCTCTGTAGGCACCGAAATCCAAAATCTACAGCCACAAAATTTTTCCTCTGTCATCACTTCACCCTGGAGAGGCCTTCAGCTAATAGTCACAGAAATATTCACTTTAAATACTCATACCCCAGACTTCATCAATACCGCATGAGCTTGAATGTGGGGGCTCGTTTGTCCCTTCTGTTAAAGTGCTGGAATGACCCCCATAAGTTTTTGACCCAGATCAAGCATCACTCTTCCAAATCAACCCTGGGAATGGTTCAGGATTTAGCAAAAGCCAGGGACCACTCCCAGACAGCAGCTTGGATGCGCTAATTCTGGTTTACGAGGCAGAGAATGTAAATGAATAGATTTGGACAGGTTAGACCTGTAGGTGTCACAGCTAGAGAACAGACTCAACACTTTCTAGATGACCAGCAGAGACGTAGCAAAACCAAATCTCATTCATGGTTTGCCTGAGACCTGGCAGGGTTGATTTTGCATCCTGTCAGCAGTCACCATCTAGGTATTTCCCCAGGTAGTTTTTCTTCAGAATTAAGTGTTCTCAGAAGACATTTCCTGACATACAGGATGGTCAAAATTGTGGTATCTCTTAGTGCATGAAAATGACCATCCAAATGGTGGTATTCCAGTTTTGGTTCCTTCTTCTACCTGAAGGAACATGAGCCTGCACCTCAAAACATGTAGTCAGGCATGTTTAATACTCAGTGATTGGTTATTCTAAGCTGAGGGACTCTCAATCTCATTTGGGACTAATTAAATATTTGTTGCACAAAAGTGAAGGTGTAACTGTACTGATGACGACATTATCTAATGACCAGGTCATTCATTTGGGATGGGAGAGATCTGGGTTCTGGTCACTGTTCTATTCAATGTTTAAGCATTTTAACATTAGTTATTTGCTGCCAGCTGGCTGCTGCATTCATCTAAAAGACACAGGTTAAAATTCCCTCAGGCTGAGGAAGAAATTGAACCTACGTCTGCTGCATAAGTAGAAATGTCTCAAATTCTTCAAACAGTGAGGTACTGCAGAAAAGCAGGTGTGGGGTGCACCAGGAACCATTTTGTGGGAACAAAGTGATGTAGGTATTTGGGATATGGGCACAGATAACCAATGATGGCTGGGATTTTGCTTCAGCACTTCCTATTGCCTTATCCTTCTTCCTTCTAAGTATTGGGGTTCATAAGTACCCAAGTCTCTACATAAATTATAGAGGGATAGCTAGAGCTTGGTTCCACATAGACGTCTACATCTGAGTAGTGATCTGGCTTCCTTTTGTAGTCAGGTGAGAGATGGGTAAAGTCCCTGCATTCTAGATATCTCTTTAATATCATTCTAGAAGTGCATGTTTCTCTCTCGATTGCCTTTGGAGCCTGGAGTGGCTAAATCAGATATAAGCGACTGCACTGTCAATATTTATATCCATTGATTGCAATCCCAGGCTCTGTGCCCAAATCAGGACCATGGGTTCCACTAGGTGGAAAGCTGTTTGATGATCTGCTGCTGCTGTGACAAGCATTAAAATGTCTAACTCTGTCAAAGGGCCAACATGAAAGACTCATACAGTGTGAGCAGGACGTTAAGAATACAGCTCTGAAAGATTTTCCACTAATGGCATTAGGGCAGGCATTTGTCAAAAAGGTGTGTACAATTTCTAGACTTATATTAAAATGGGAGAAAAATGCAGAATAAAGAAAAATTTCTCTCTCCTACTGTTCTCTTGTGATAGAGCAAAATCCAAGAATGGAGGACGCTGCTTGCGAGAAAAATTAGACAGACTGGGACTGAATTTGCCTGCAGGAAGAAGAAAAGCAGCAAACGTCACACTCTTGACTTCCTTGGTAGAAGGTAAGGTTTATAATATTGCAATATAATAGAAACATAATTAAAATGTTTCCTTGTATACAAAACTTTTCAGGCAAAGTGTTAAATATCATAATCTGTATTTTGTACAAAGAGGAGAACTGACTTGCCTAAAGCCACAGACAGAATGAGTGGCAAAATGGAAGTTCACTCTGAGACATCTTGGCTCCCAGCAAGTGGTTTGGTTCTGCAGTTTCCTCAGCATTGATCTGTGCTTTTTGTGCTGGAATCTGACTTACAAATCGATGATCCAAGTGTTCTTGTGAGAGAGATGAATGTCTTATACCAACTCTACAAGTAGGTTTGTTTATCCTCCTTTTTTTAAAAAAAACTTGTGAATTTCCTGGAGCTGATCCAAAAATGTGATGATTTTTTTTTCTCCCATGAGAAGGCATAATATTTAGACAAGCCTTTTCCCCCCACAGATAAATGAATGAAATCTGTTTTCAGATAAACTCTAGACATGCCCAGGAGATACTTTCTTGGCCTTTATTTGTTGTTTAAATATCATTCACCAAATACTGCCAGGCTCTTCAAACCTTCAGCTGGGAGATGCAGGTTCAAACCCCTCAGGCAAAGGGAAGAAGCTCTACCTGAATCTCTTCTATTCTGGGTGAATCCACTAAGTACTCGGTTTGTTGTCTGGCTGTGAGTAGCAGCTCTGGGAATTTCAGATCCCTCCTCCTTGATGTTGAGAGCACTCAGCTCATCCTAAAGGTCAACACCTTCTAGGATCATAACCTGAAAGTTCCATACAGATCTAGGCAAGTAGGCTGAGGTCTCAGCACATATTACCACAGAATCACAGTATTACAGAAAGGTTGAGGCTGGAAGGGACCTCTGCTGATCTTCTAGTTCAATCCTTGCTCAAAGCGAGGTCAATTAGAAGAGGTTGCTTAGGACCTTGCCTACTGAGGTTTTTATTATCTCAAAGGATGGAGACTCCACAAGGCAGAAATAGTGCTGAATCCACAACAATGGAGGTTTTTCAGCGTCTGAGAGGAGGGACTAAGCTTCTCAGGGGAAGAACTACAGAACACAGAACTACAATGGGGCTGCTCTGAAATATAGGTGTGTCCGTATCACACCTGCTTGTGATAGAGAGAAAGCCATAACGCAGTTACAGTTTTAGAAAAGGGAATTTTTCTCCCCCGGTTTAGAGGAGCAAGGGTTGTTCCTACCTTCACAGTCCTTCAAGTATCTTGGGTCTTAGCAGGGAAGAATAAACAGAGCAATGGGGCCAGCTACTTATTCATTAGAAGAGTTTGAGAGGAAGCCCTCTTTCAGCCGCTGGCCTGGGATTGATGGCACAGTACTTTTACTGTAAGTTGGAATTAGATTCCTTTTTCTCCTAGGGATGGAGCTCTGCTTGCCTCCCTGCCCTTTACTCAAAACCAATAGCAAACCTATTATCAAGCCTATGGTATTGCTTTTCTTCTTGGACTGCCTTACTGTGAGTTTTAAAGAAATATACTGAAGAGGCTGAGCTCACTTGGACTCAGACCTGTTTGCCTAGACACGTTAATCATGAATTTTGTCTCCTGGAAGTTTTGGGAAAGGCACCACCATGTGCCTTAACATTCCAACAGAAAACAAAATGAAGCTCATTTTCTGTCTATGTAACTAATCCTTGGTCAAACTTGGCAGTGCTTATTGAATTCTTTGTGGTATAAGATGTCCTCCCTTTGTACATGCAGCTATTACTTCCAAGGGGTACTAACCTGTAGCATGGTTTCTGCAAGGAAACCCGTCCCTCAAAGGCTCCTGCTGCTGGAGGAGGCAGAAATGGAAAGACACAGGCTTATTCCAGGTTTTAGAGAAGAAAACAGGAGGAAAACAGCATTGGCTTTTTCAGTGTGCTTTCAATACACAAATTGACATCATGATTTGTTAGTCTTATTAAATCCCTAAATATCAAGTGCACTGTGTGGACTTCTTATAACGACCAAGGACTGTGTCACTCTTGAGTACTTCAGATGGTTCTGAGTTCATTATTACCAAAGATCCTCACAGTCTTCAATGTATCAAGGCCTTTAATATCTCTGTAAGGTAAGAATGTGCTCAACCTCTTGAATACCTGTTTGAGGTGCGAAAAGGCAAAATGAGTTGTGTCGTGATTAAGTATATCGACCAAAGCTGTCTCAAATGTCGCTGGCAAGACCGAGATTTCTCTTCCTCTAAAATAGACTAAAATCATCGAGTTTGAGGGAGTAATGCTAAGTTCAAGAGAGGAACTGCAGTCAATTTCTAGGCTGTGGTGATCATGTGAAGATCCAGACTTTACGAAAATTATCTTGCGGCCCCTTGTTTTCTGCAAACTTACTTCTTTTGGCGTTCAACATGGCTGCTAGATGTTAACTGTTATCCTTGTTTTGGTCGGGGTGCATCTTTAACGCCTTTGGTAGGGACTTCTGGGGCCCAAAGTAGGAATTGTTTGACAACCGGTTCTGTTCTTTCCGTTGTCATCCACATAAATTAGCACAATGGGTGGGAAGACAGGCTGGGAGAACGAACTCAGCATTGCAAGGCTCTCCCCAACAGTACGGGACATAGCTTTGTGCAACCTGTAGGTGAGGGATGCCCTCTAGCGCCTAGATTAGATGAAGGGAAAGGTCATTTTTCTTACAGCTCCGAGAGGAAAATTCCTACATCTTAGCTAATACAATAACGGTTCCTTCATTAAATACTAGCATTGCCAACGCTAAGACTTACTGCTGGCTCAAAGGAGTCATAAGCCTCCCCGGTGGGAGCAAGAAAGGATGTTAGAAGAGGGGAAATGTCCCTTCAGTTTGGACAGGTCACTTATAAGGCAGAGACATAGCATAAATGTGATTGCAGATGCAGGTAAAAGCAATGCATGAATGATTTTAAAACCACCAGATTTTTTACAATAACCAGAAAAGGCACTTACAAAAAATCTGGACATTGTTTTCCTGTCAAACCTGATTAAGACACTACATTTCCTAGACACAGAATTGATGACATTCATCATTTGGGGACCAAAACTCTTGAGAAAAATAGGTCAGCAGTTACTTTTTCCACCCCGCTATCAACTATCACACTTCTCCCCCACCAGCCTTTGTTTAAATATCCTTCCACTTGTTCCTCCTCCCTTCTCACCCTACAAATAGAAAAAAACTTTACGTCCCCCCCCCCCCCCCCCACCTCCTGTCCCTCCTCCCCCCGGATAGCATTTCTGCTGGGTAGAGCATCCAGAGGAGGCAAAGCCGAGGAGAGAGTAGGAGGTTCAGATGCCGAGTGCCCCTCTCCTGGGACACAGCTTCTGCCTTCACTCTGCATAGGAGCATCTCTCACTCTTGCTAGACCCAGGAGACACGCACGCTGCTCCTTCCACCTGCCCACAGAAACCTGTCAAGGTACGCGGCTGGTCTCTCCACCGAGGTTTTCCAGAGCTGTCTCTGCCAATTCAGGTTCAGCGACTGTCCTTTTCCATCATGCAAAGCTCTCTGGTCCAATTGTCAAGTTATATAAGAAAGGTAGCGCTGCCTATTGCTGCAAAGCCGTGAGCTGGATTTAAGGAGAAAGAGTCAACGAGCCCCAACACCCGTTCTTTGCCTCTGCAGGAGGAAAGAGCAGGGGGTATTGCACATAGGGAAATTTGAATTTAGATTGAAACAAGGCAACTGGCTATAAAAGCCAGGGATTTTAGAGTTTCCTGCCTTTAGTATGACTCCTCCCTGATGTAAATTATAACTAGGCAGAAAGCGGCAAATCTAAGGTGAAAGAAAAGAGGTCAGTTCATCCACATTACCAGCATTTCCATATTCTCCCCTAGAATAAATGTTTGACTAAATTATGATGTAGAAAAAGAAAGAACATCTTTTTCTAAATTATGACATAGAAAAACAAAGAACATATTTTATGACATTTTGTACAAACTACTTTCCCCCACCAAGCGGACTTATTTCCTACTGTACAATAATACAAGGGACCACTATTCACTGGGATTAACAAAAATTAATATGTATAGAAGTATATCACAATCGACTTCTAAATACCAAATCGTTGTTTGGCCCAGGTTCAAAATGACATCTTTGCTCAACAATAAGATATGAGAAATCATATTCTGCAGGGTGTTTTCATGTCCAGATTTGTATTTTTTTTAGAATTTGATGTTGTAATTTAGAATGCCTACTCCTTATATCATATGGAAGTGTGTGCTTATATGAATAAATATGCATAATTCTAAGGTGCATCCGTAGTATAAATCAGCTTTCCATTTCCAATAAAAATATATTTTTAAAATATATCTAAAAGATATTTAAATTTATTATTTCACAAAACACAACAAGTACATTTGTATCTACATTTTTACCTATCTATATCCACAAGCAGATAAGCTATTTTGTTTCTTTTTGCTCATGATTTTATCTCTTCATACACCATTAGCATTTAATCACAATCACAGTTGTGGCTCCAGGTAAAATGGACAAGTTTTATACTTTTGTATCATTTTCTCAGATCATCAAAACAGTTTAGTATAATTTTCTCAGCTCCAGTAAATAATATACACTATCTTTGTAAAGATGAGTTTGAATGACAATTCATATTTTCATTCCCCTTTTTTTGACATTAAGTGAAAACATACAAATTTCAGTTTGAAATTGACCTTATTAAATAAATGCCTACATTTCATCAAATAAAGTTTTGCTCTCTTGAGGAAACCAAGGCTTTTCCAATAGCTAAATGTTTAAATTCTTTGCTGACTACATTCCTTGTATTGTTATTTGTGTCTGACTGGGACCAGGATAGAGCTGTCTGGAGAATGGTAATTCCACCCGATGACAGCTTCAATGGGTTTGACTTTTATCTTCTTTCCATGCTGGAATGAAAACAAACCTATCAAGTGTTTTAATGGAGTTTGGTCAAAAAGCAAAACCTGGTACTCTTCTGCAGTTGACTTACTCTTTAAATCTTTAAATAAAGAAGAGTAAAAGCATAGCTGAAATAGAAATTTTGAAGCAACTTTACAGAAATTTAGCAGCTATGGTTTAAATTTGTACCCTTTCTCATCCATGAAGAAGTCTGGGATAGGCATTTTAAACACAAAACTGGCAGTCAGCTTTATGCCTCTTCATTCTGACTCACTGTTAACATGCCACTAAAATCCATTTATATTTGCTGAAGATTATTTTACTTTTCCAGAAGCTGTAAACTAAGTGGAAACCATTTCTCCTTTCAACTCAGAGACAGTGGTTGCTTGTTAACTTCTTATTCTTTTTAGGCATACTGGAAATCATGTTTAAAAATTCCAAATAATGCAGATGATTTTGAGTAAAATCTTCAATTTTTGCATGTAAAATTGGTTACAGCTATGAAATTTGTTGTTGGCTGGCATCAGCAGACAAATTCCCAAGCAGTAGTGCATGTATTTTACTGGTACCTGAATCCAGTTAGGTCAGATAAACACACAACAAAGTATTTGCTTGTAGAAAAGAAAGGCATTTTTCTGGTAAAAGTCCAATGGTAGAAGGGGAGACAAAAAGCTCTGAAAAGGTGGAGAATCAAATCAGGACTAGAGGTCAGTGCATGTGGCTTCTTATGCCTCATGCCGTCCCTGGCACAGGACCACTGCTCCCGTGGAAGTTTTCATCTTCCTTGCCTTGGCCAAGTCTGTGCAGAGCAGAGAGACTCGGTCTTGCTGGGGATGGGATTCATCTCACCATCTTTATCACAGTTGTATCTGTTCTCTCACGTTGCACTGTAGTCAATAGGGAGAAATCAGCACTTCTGGGTGATTAACAATTAAATTAAATTAATAATTAAACATTTGATTAGGTTGCTCAGAAAAGCTATGGAATCTCCACTGTTGGAAATATTCAAGAGTAGGCTTGAAAAGTCCATGAATAAGCTAATCTAAGGCCTTGCTTTCAACAGAAGGTGATCTCCTGAATTGCCTTCTAACCCAGACTTTTCTATAATTCCTCTGATCCACTTCTCCCTTCGACTTTAGTAGGGGATGATACATGCTTCAAGTGCTAGCTTGTCTCCATTGATTTGAAAGTACTAGGTCAGATGTCAATACTGACATTTAATCTGAGGTATTCCACTGCACATGTTCTCGAAGTGAAGTATTACAGGTCCTGCATCCCTCCTAACTCTTCACCTGGAGCATCAGCCTGGTCTCCAAACAGCCAGGGTCCAATGCTGCCTCTTATGATGGCAATCAAATACACAATTTTGAAAAAAAGAAAAACAAAAATCCCACAACACCCTAACCCCAAAACTATTCTGGAGCACATCTCTCAGTCACTCATGCAGATGTTCTTCAACATACATTTCTGGTAGCTGACCTATTTCTACCTTCTACGATGACATGAGAGCATGTGTCATCTGGAAGTGCCTATTTCCCACCAGCGAAAGACTAACTTAGGCACAGATGTTCACACTCCAGGCAGCTGTATTTGATCAGATAAATCCCACACCAAGGTTGTCAGAGTCACAGCATGCAGACCAGAGTGTTCAGTAAACCCTGAAATAAAATCCTGGCTTCTCTAAGCTAGTGGAGAGGGACAGGTTCTTCCAAAGGTATTTGGCACCCAGCGTGGAGTTGGGTTATGGTGCCCAGTCTCTGTAGTGAAGTAGGGATGTGTTCGGTGCCTGCCTCTGCCACAGACTTCTCACAAAGCCTAGTCAAGCCACATACTCCCTTTGCCTTGATTTACCCACCTATAAAACACTAACTGTGATCTTCATTGTCATCCCTTTTTGTTTTGCCTGGTCAATTTTGACTGCAATCTTTTTGGAAACAGGATTGTTTCTTGTGCTTTGCTTCAGGGACTGCTCATCTTTAGTGTGGGGCACTTGTATTATGCCTGCTGGCTTAACCCCTAAGCAAATATGCTGAAATATATGTTATACACACAGGTCTCTCCTGGGGTAGAAGGCTATTCTTCCTTTAGAGATAGAGAAGTGAAGCACCAAAGGCTGAACCTCAGCTCTTCAGAGTGATATTTTCCTACCTTCCACTAATTTCCATGCCTTATATATCAATGATGACCCCAGCTTACAAAACGTAAGCAGCTTCCCAGTACTCCCTGGTGGCAAGGGAGGGAGCTAAACCCAAGTGTCGTGTCTTGACCAGTATTTTCTCATGAGAGGAATAACCTCCCTATCTTCTGGCTGGCACCATCTGATGACTAAGCATGAGCAGGCCAAATGGGCTGAAATCTGTAACCGAGATTGGGAATGAATGTCTACAGAAATGATTTGTTGTTGTATTACTATTTTTTTAAGAGTAGAAGAAATTCTGTGAGCATAATAATTAATAATAATAACAACCCTCAAACCGAACTGACCCATTTTGTTTGCCCACAGGGGAAGCGTTACATTTGGCCAGAGATTTCGGCTACACCTGTGAAACAGAGTTCCCTGCCAAGGCGGTAGGAGAGCACATTGCCAGACAGCACATGGAACAGAAAGAGCAGACAGCGAGGAAAAAGATGATCCTAGCGACAAAGTAAGAAGGGAGGGGAAACTAAAAAAGAAATCTGTCTGTCACTTCTCCGTTTTTGGATCTGGGGGCTGGGGGAGGGAGGAGTGGGAGTATGGAGCTGGGATTGCGGTGACTGCTATCACAACAGTACTCACTGACAGCAAGTGAGAGCACTCCTCTTTAGAGACGCTGTAAGAGGAACCTTATTTACTGCAGCAAGATTTAGTGGCTGTGTTCTCATTGCCTGCAGTTAAGGGGACGCGTACATCTTCTCAGATGCTTTGGTTTAGATGAGAGATGGGGATTTTATTACCTGGTAAGATCTATAGGACAGAGACTAGCTTTGTCTCCTGTTTGCATGTGAGCAGGTGATCTAAGCTTCTACTGAAGTACTAGTTACTGTGAGATAATTATCGTTGGTCTGCTGAGGGAGAGCTGGTTTGCAGAGGGACAGATCCTCTCTGGATGGAAATTGCAGCAGTTCCCCTGAAGTCAAAGACACTGGAACAATGTACACCAGCGGGGGAGCTTTGCTAAAGCTATTAAAGACACTCGGAGACACCTGACTTTGCTCTAAACAAGCCACTCGCATCCCTGGAGCGGTAACATCATATCAGGATAACATTTCATCTAGGTTAATTAGCTTTGATGAGGGAGGAATTAGCCTTCATGAGCCATGGGAAACAGGAATAAATAGTCTACATGGAACAATGTAGACCTATGCTAGGTGTGTGGTATGCCTGCATGGGGTAGCCTTGAACATATTTATACTCTTCCTGCGCTTACTGCAGTGTTACACAGTGAGGCTGCAGGAGTGTTGAGCCCAGAAACCCAAGCTCTCAAACCACCGTGCCAGTACTGGAAGCGTTTGGAAATCATCCAGGCTGGGATATATCCAACAGAGAGGAATCACCCTGTAGTAACGGAGAAGGCTGACCAGCAACAGGATTCTCCTTTGTATCCCAATGTCCTTCTGCTTTGTCTATTTGTGGGGAACAGGATTCCTGGCCTTGGTGTCCCTCTTCTATCCAGAGGTCTTTGCCCTGAAGGTGACCCAGAGATGACATGCATTGAAACATCTCAGGCTTGCGAATCCCATTAATATAGCCTGTGATCCTTCCCTGGGGTGATAAGCAGGGCACGTGTGGCTCAGGGGGCATTCGCTGGTTGTGAAGGTGATGAGACACCTCATGTATCATGCTCCTAAGTCCCTTGTAGATTAAAAGGAATAATGTAAGTGGAATACAATCTTATTCTTACCTATATCCACATTTGTTTTAAGGGTCCAAGGGGTTTCAGAAATGTGAGAATAAACCAGTTGGCAAGAAGCAGCTCCTCTCTGCAAGTTGTGTCTCCCTCTTGCTGTATAGCCCATTAACAACCTGCCCCCCTAACTATATAACAGCTGATTGTAGTGCTGGGCAGCACAATCTAAACAAGAGTTAAGAATGCAAGCTTCCCCAGCTGGAGGATTTGGCCCATCTATAACACATTATAACTCAATTATAATGATACAAACCTTCCCCCTTCTTTTCTGGCTCTAGTGAGAGATCATACTACCATGGGTTGTAATAACCAGTGGGTAACTGTTATGTCCTACCTCCAAAGGCTGTCCCACTGAAGGACACATAAGAGTCTCACTACCCTTTCTACTACTTTCTTACCCTCATTTACTCCTGAGATGGGGAGTCTCAATAGTAGTGGGCATGCATTACTTCTAACCCCGATGAACTTTGGGCTTGTAGGCTGTTAATGCTGCACTTGTAAGGAACAAAATTACTTTTCTCCCCCTTCCACCAGTTAAAAACACCAGCAAATTGATCAGGGAGGTCTGTCGATAATACAAAGATAGGCCATATCCTAGTGCAGTCAGAGTGCTTGTAACAGGGACAGATGGGTCAATGTGTGTGCTACTACTGCCCTCTCCTGCCTGGAAGGAGAACAGTGATTCACAGACGTGTCCTGTCCAGGTACTACAGGAGACACAGGTCCATGACATCGTAATATTAACATGGTATTTCCAAGCCATGCTTCCATGTTTCTGATAGTAGGTACTCTAATAATTTTTCAGGAGCTTCAATTATTCACTAGGCATATATAAGCTCTAGGTTTGTAATTTCAGTAATTTCACAACTGCCCTGCCTCATGTGCCTGTGAGTTACGACACCAGAAAAAGTGGTGGATTGTTACGCTGCCACCAAAAACAACACTGAAATTCCAGGGTGGTACAATCACTCATGGCAAGCTTTGCCTATGGAAATAAATGGAGTGCCATTGCCTGTGCGTGTTGCCACTGTCCACTCCACAACAGAGCAAGAAGTCCACAGAAGTGTGCCTTTGGCAGAACTGGTGAGATCTTCCACATGTGGGGCCTTGAGGAAAAATAAGGGGAAAGAACAAAATTATTTGCACAATTCCTAGTATATAGGTGAAATTCCACTCTGGATTCAGACATCCAACTTCAGTAGCTTGATTCAGTTGCCCAAACGTAGGCATCTGCTGCCATTTGAGAGGAACTGGCTTATCCAACCTGGTTACCAGCTGTTGGTCCAGAAGCACACAGGTCTGTTTTTGTTACTGTGTTGTATCTGCCAGTTATTATGGATGTCTTGGATACCACATACCTATATAAAGGTAGCTAAACAGAGCCCTTAATGTCTACAGTGCAGAAGTCTCCAGTGTCCAGTAGAAACTCCCAGTGTTATCGAGGGCATCTATACCTTGTAATCAAGCAATCCCCCCGCCCTGAATGGAAGTAGTTCACCTGCCATGGACAGAACTGTGGCCCATGGCCTTTAATGAAGGCCAAAGGCTGCTACTTCACATGCCAGTAGCTCTCTTTAACACACAGAGGCCACCGAGCTTAAGGTAAAACTCTCTTCGTTGCCTTGCTCAGCCCTGCCTGGTCTGAGGCTATGTTGATAGTAATACGGTGAATAAAATCAGGACTGTTTTCTATCATGGAACAGACCATATTCATTGTGTTAAGCTACCTGATCTTCCAAAACTACCTCTTTGAAATGGTGTCTCAAATTTGCTAACTCAGGACCTGCCTAGGACAGTACCAGTTGATGGATCAAGATGGTGCCATGGCCTGTTTAACAACCTGATGGTCTAGACAATGAAGAATCAGAGCTTTACCTAACAGTTATCACGGGAAGAAGAGATGATTGGGCTGTGTAGGCAGTATACAGCACTGAACACAAGTGACAACAAGGGTAGGATGGGAGTGAAACAAGCTTTGGTTAAGAGCTGAAAGGATAAGAAAGGGGTAAACAACAGGAGAAGCCAGTCTCCTATGATTCTGTTGTTCTGCACTCACCTCCTTTGACTGAGCAGATGATTGTCTGGGCACTCAAGAGGAAGATGCTTCAAAAAAAAAGACTGAAATGTCATAGTTCTGGCCAAACAATGCTGGTACTGGCCTGTTAACCCTAGACTCTTTAGAAAGGCTTCAGGACATGTCTATGCAAACCACACAGAAATGTAAAAAAAAAAAAAAAAACCCAAACAAAAACCAACCCCCCAAAAAACCACAAAAAACCCCCAAACCCTTGTACTTGGCTTTAGAGGGTCTTTAAGCACAGGTTAGTTCACCTTGCAAAGGTGTGGGAGACCCTGAATGGCTTTACAACAGGGGACAGAACCTCATCAGGTTGCAGCTCGGACAGATGCAGAACCGCTGAAGGCCACATCAATAATTCCACTTGATGGAGGGGCATGCTGTCCGATGGGAAACATCACAGCGTATTGCAGCACAAGGTCTTCCACATGAGACAGAAGGACAGATACACACACATTTACACAGACTCAAACAGAATAGCGTGAATAATAAACTTATTGTGGGATTGCTTAAAGTCAGTAGAGGATGATCAACATCGGAACCGTGACCTTATGGGCTCAATTTGCTAGTTTTCTGAAAAGTGGCTCTGAGACTGGATGCACAGGACCTGCTGAGCACCTCTCTGATATCTAGTCTTTGGGTGCCTGGTAACTCTGCCACACTTGGAGTATATTATACTCACGGGCACACACATTTGTCCCACTCTTGTACTCATCACAAGGCATTTGCATTGGCAACTGCTGGGGATAGGATCATGGACTAGATGGGCTCTTGTTCTGATCCAGTACAGAATTTTTTATCTTTTCCTGATCATATACTGGAATATCTGACCATCTATCACAAATTATTAGGTGCCTCTCTTGCAGGAGTGATTAACTTGTGGCCCCTAAGACAGCATAACTATCTTCCTTTTCTTTTTCAAAGTCACAGTCCAACTCAACACATAACTGTCAGCCCCTCTCCCTGTCACTACCCCAGGTGATGTTTTATTGGTAGTGGAGGCTCTGAGACACCACTTTGCCTAGAAATCCCCTTGAAAAAAGTAGGTTACTGCATTTTACAGGTTTTCATGTATAATAAAAAATTTTTTTCTTTTCTTTCAATCTGCCAACATTCAGTAAAGACTTTTGACATGTGAAGATAGAAGGGAACTTAATTGCACATTTGGTTCTGACACTTTCCTTTGTCAAAATATAAAAACTTTTAAGATGAACTTTTTCAACAGGTAGAAAGTAGAGGTTGGAGGAAGGAGAGAAGAGCAGTGCTGACAGGGCCGACTGGGGATAGTAGATTGTTTAGAAGCCAAAATGACTGACTGTTTTCAGTTGTTGAAAGGAACTGTTTTTCCTCTAAGGACCTGATTCATTAAAACTGTATGCTGCATTTACATACATTTCTGCTGAATACATCTTTTTGCCTGAAAGGCTAAGACGATGCTGTCTTTTCAAGCAGTCCGTGTCTAGGTCCATACAGAGGACAAGAGTTTACAGAAATCAGGCTTGGATGAAGTCCAGCAGCACAGCAGGACATAGTTTTCTGCATCTTCTCTCCTCTTACTCAAGAGAGAGCTGTAGTATCCAAAGTCTATGTCTACAGTTTGCAGAACAGTGATATAATGAAGGGTAAAAACAGGTTAGTATAGTTTCCTTGCTATGGCCATGGAAGACATTCTAAAGACCAAGAAGCTGAGTTTACCCACTTATTTTCCATTATTCCCCATCCCAAAGGACAAGAGTTACAAGGCAAAAATGAAGAGCTTGGACTTTATCTAGGACCAGATGTGCAAAGAGTTTTCTAACAGAAATCATGGACCACAGAGATGCTTTTTGGTATTAGAAACTTACCCCAGGCCAAATGATTGCATCTACTCTAACAAAGTAAACCATGCACACACTGAGTCATCAGATTGCAATGTCCATATTATTAAAGTGTTAGAATGGCTTCTTGAACTCTCCCAAATATCTTCTGAGCATGTTCTGGGAGCTTGCCCACACCAGGATCCATTCTCAGGAAGCCACCCTGTTTAGGAGACTAGAGGAGCATAACTATAGGGACCTTATCAGATGGTGACAATTTGCATGAAGGTATGAGAATGACCCCTGGCACTGTTTATTTTACTAGGTGGAGGTTTACTAAGTTACACGTAGTCACTGTGACCAGTATTAAGTCGATCCAACTGTCAGGCTACTATCAGGCAACCCAACTGAGTATCCTGATTGTCTGGTGGTCATCATGCCCTCCTGACCCCACGTTAAGTGCTTATATTTCCAATATAGTCAATGGGGAATCACATGCTTATTTGGAGAAGCTCTAAGAGAGAGATCCAGACACCTTTCCTTTTTTAATTAACTGTATCATAAACTAACTGAAAGTAAGTGGTATCTCTATTCACCCATGGTCCAGATAGTACTCTCCTGAGGCCATGCACTAAATGGAGCTCATTCAGTTTCTTTTTTTAAAAGTACGTTGGTAGAATATTCCTAGACTAATTTGCAAACTGGCCCAATACAACAATATCACAAGAAGGAAAAGGCCTTATTTTCAGGGCTCTCCCTGTGTTGGGTCCTGTATAGAGGTATCCCAGGGGATATTTTTAATGCCCAGGTGCTAAGGCATCCTGAGAAGTCTGAGGGAAGGCCTGAGAGGGGAAAGGAAGACAGCAAGACCGACCATCCTTTCCAAAGATGTTGGGCTACTATGCTGGTGGGAGACCAGGCAAGACAGAGCCTGAGATCCCATTGCAGGGTGCCAAACTGGTGTCCCAGGTCCTAACTACTGAAAGCGTGCGTTGCTCAGGAAACCATCACTGAGAAAAAGTGGAGCTGATGGGATTTGCCTCACTCGCCTGTCTGTTGTGTGGGCACTGACAGCCGAGGGAGTCACTGAGCTCCTCCTACAGCCGCCAGAGAGAAAGAGGCACTTACGATGCAAGTCCTCTGGACTTCTGCAGACATCTACCTTAGGCTGCCTGAAACATGGTAGAAACGTAAAACAATTTAATGAATGTTCCAATAAGAAATTTAAATACTGCTGCTGGAATGAATTCTTACTCTGGGCAGACCTGTGGGAGAGGTCTCAGTTGAGGATCAGTCAATTCTTCTGCCCCAGACTCTACAAAGAAGCAGAGGATGGACATAAATGGAAACTAAGAGAGCAAAGGTAGCATTTTCTTTCACAACTCCTGGTGCTCCATTTGTGTTAAGTGTTAGGCGTCAAGAAGGCAAGGCCAAAATGGCCAGGACTTCGACTTGCAGATAAACCAGTACACACAAGCGAATGTACAAGTAGTTGTGAATTTACGCAAATACAGGCATGTTCTAATGCTAGTTCATAATTTTCTTTAACTAAAATCCTTGCTTCTAACACAGGTGAGCTCAGCCAGAATTAACACTGCCAAACTGGGTCCAATTCAGGAGAGAAATCACATTTTAAAATGTCAATGTTAATATGGCTCCAGAGAGGAACTGTTCCTGTTCAAGAGATTCTTCTGTATGTTGCTGCCTCTGAGATTTTGGGCCAGGAAAGCAAGAGGGGGATTCATTTGCCTTTAATTTCTTTAACAATGCCTCTGCCAAACTTTTCTGTTATGAATGAGATCACTCAGCATAAGGTGACAGTGTTTTGCAGATCAGCTTTACAGAAAGGGTTACACCTGTGTTATTTAAGGATTTCTGCTTTCCTTTTAGACAAATATGTAAAGAATTCCAAGACCTTCTAAGTCAAGACAGATCACCCCTCGGATCCTCTAGACCGACTCCAATATTAGACCTCGACATCCAGAGACATTTAACACATTTCAGGTATGATTTTGAATGAGGAACAATTAACTAAAATCCGTAATTTTGATCAAGACTACATATGATGTTATAATGGTATTTGTTCCCTTACCTAGAAGACTATAATGTCTATAAAACCCGCTGTTATCTGTGTCTATTAAAAATGTGTGTTTGCCCAGCAATGTACTTCAGGCTAGTTGCATTCACCCTGCTTCTAGGACCACAGTCTGAGTTTGAGTAAGTCATTTTCCACATCTGCTGTCCAAGTCTCCCCATCTGGCCTGAAAGCTGTCTTTCTCTAGATGTGAGCCAAATCACATGCCAGCCAATGAAGTGGATGGTCCAGAAATGAAGAAACTCAAGTTCAGAGCCAAAATGACAAAATAGATGAATCAAAATAGCAGTAAGAGGAGGAACAGGCTGTGTCCTTACCAATTAACTAAATAGTTCCAGAGCTTCGTCTATGCTATTGAGACCATTTGACATCATCTTACCATGACCATACTATTAACTCTTTGGCCCCCAAAGCAGACTAGCCTCAAAGTACACTACCTACTGGAACAGTCTTACTGCACTAATTCCTGAACAACACCCTGGAAAGGTCTGGGATAATGCAAGCTGGCTCAGACTAAAAACCCAGAGACTGTTAATATATTTAGACTCAGTGCCTGTGCCCATGTCCTAGCAATATTTAATTTACTGGTGCAGACAGCCAAAGAAGCTGTTATGAAGACAAGGACCCATAGTATATGCACGCCAAGTCCAAACTTCATCAGAATTTTATCCAAGTTATGGATAAAAGTGCATAGATGGTTTGGGATCAGAAAGATTTATTAGCCCAGGAGTTGCTGTGCAATTTCACAATTTTGCTTTAGGCTATGTGCTAGATACAGTCAAAAGTGAGACGGGAACTTCCAGAGGGCCACTTTGAAATAGTGGGGTCATCTAAGACATTTATCAAAGATAAGTGTGATGAAACATCCTAGAGGTGCTCCCATCTTTGCTCAGACCACAGAGGGGAATACACGACTAGTTGAGGCTGCAGATTTTTTTTTTTCGTAGCCATTAACTGATACCTGAAAAAATCAACATGTAAAGAACTGTTCCAGAGAGCTGTTTACAGACCATAACACCAAGCAGGTTCATTCGGCCTTAGAATGATGTTGCATATTCTTTAGCACAGCCAGCTGAGCCACTCTTCATCCATTGGCTGGACAGAAAACTTTTGTGCCCAAACTTTCCAACATCTTTTAGTTGTTAAGTTTCTGATAAAGCATGAGGCACCCAGCAGCCAGGTGGTGTGATACCTAACGTTTAGTCCCTCAGACTTTGAATGGAATCCAAAACACCCACCATCCCACTTCTTCCATCTATCTGTTGGGGGGTGGGGAAAAGCAAAGATAATGCCTGGTGCACAAATGCACACATTCCTGTTTATTCTTACACATACCTGTGTGCATCCTACGGGTACACCAACACACCTAGACAACCCCACTTCTCTTCTCATGCAGTGATGGGCACAGACATACACATACATTTACATCTGTGTGTACTTCCTCTTATTCACACACACAGTCCAAAATACCTAACCACACCTGCACACCGAGGGAGACATACTTATTTATATGGGATACTCATAAAGAGATTTTAACGGGCTACCTAGGCTTGTGGAAAAATAGGTAATTCCCCATTACATGCACACAAAGTAAACATGATACAAGGTAGCTAATCTCCAAGGATTCCTGTGTTTAAAGAAGAAATAGCAGTCAGGATAAAATGCTGAAGGCTTCAGCTACAAAAGCTGTCAACTGGTACAGCTTTACAGCTTCCATCCTTCTTTCTCTGCTGCACTTCAGTAGGTTGGAGTACAAAGCTTCTGTAGGCAGCTCCTGTATCATTCAGTACTTTCTTTTGTGCCTGCTGTAGGCAATAAGTGTTGGACTGAAGATGGGCACCTAGAAGAGCACAGGTCTTGATCCTACACAGATGCTTCCCTGGGCTTAAATCAGACAGGCTCTGATTGTGCTTGGGGAGTGATGAGTACTGCCAGGCCCAGAGGCTGAGCTGAGACCATATTCCTTTTCCATCTACTGTAGAGAAGTTGGGATCAAATCCAGCTTCTGACCCAGACTTCTAATTCATCTACGTGTAGGTGCCTTGGCTCCAGCCAGGTGTATATCTTCTGCTGTAGTCTCTAGGGATCTCATCTGTATAGCCTGTGAAATCTGCATTACAATTAAGCAGGCCTAACATAGACATCTACATTAGTGTGGCTTGAATTTCTCCCTAAACTCCATTGACTGAACAGTCTGGTCTAGATCTCCAGCTAAATGGGAGCTTAGCCAACCAGTATACACTAGACACTTCTATTGTAGATAGCTAAAGGTAGTGTAGGCAAAAAAATCACTATTCCCATCCCCTAAACCTGGCAGCCTTCTCAGCTAGGTCATCTGAACCTCTCCTACCACTATTTGCCTTCTTGAGATTAAATATCACAGAAGGCACTTAAATCTGTCTCAGATGCCAGAGAAGATACAAGAATGCAATCTGCCACGTTTTCCAGGAGCATTAACTATTTTCTGAGTCAAGTTTTCAACACAGACTCTGACCGATCACTTGGTTTCTTTCTTTCTCTGAGGGATGAGCCTCAGACTGAACCAACCTTGGTCGCAGGAAATTTGCACCTGATCCGTTGGGAATGAGAAAAGAGGAAGAAATTCTTGGTACCCCAACACACAGAGAAAGTCCTTGTAACCCAGCAACAACATGCTCACTGCTGTCTGAGGCACAGCACAGCCTCCCACTGGTCACAAGCATAAATAGCTGCTTGTCATTATACGTCAGTCAGGAATCATTTCATAAGAAGATGTTGAAAGCATCTGCATAACAAAGCACATGCCTAACACTAAGAATTAAAATATTCAATGTACATTGGCCTCCACATCCCTGATTGTAGGCCCCACTTAAGCTCAGATTTCCAAAAGAGCAGGTTGTCCTTATTTTTTACAGTGGCATGAACACAATAATCATGTATCTATACCTACAGATAAAGAGGTCTGCAACTGTATGCCAGAGAAGAATTTGACCTTCATACCATAGTCATCGTCAAATACTCTGATGACATCTACAATAGTCAGAGTCTAAAACTGGACTGTCTTAATAAGCGGCTGGTCCTGATTATACACAAAATTAATGTTATTTATGACCAAAATGCCCAAGAGCTGTTGGTGCTCTACATATAGGTCTTGCAGTGGAGACATAAATCTGAAGCAGTGACTCCATGCAGTCATCACAAATTTTATAACATGCTTTTTCAATAATGAAATTTTCATCTTTATTTCTATCTGTATTCCAGACCTATGGTGTTTCTCACAATAAATTCTCTGTCTCTGTGCTGTATAAATCTCCAGATTGGGATAGAGCCAAAATATTATGTTTGGCAAGGACAAGCCATAGCCTTTCACTGGAATCTCTGACAAGGTTTTGTGAATGTTTTTAGCATAAATATAGCATGTTTTTCAACTGTTATCCAATATGAGCTGATTTTTGATCATGGGAAATCTCATACGGTTTCATACAGATTTAATATAACAAGAAGAGGTTCAGAAATTCTGCCTTGTAAACCATAATCAAGGCAGCAAAGAAACCAGAAGATGAAAAGTTGGTATTTTATACATATATGTATATGCTTATGCCATATGATGTCAGAAAGTCAAAGAGATTTTTTATGACCTGAAAAATTCAGAGGAATCACACAGTTCTCTATTATTAGAATAAATTCTAAGATAGTGAAAGACTTTTTGAAGATCTATAATGTCTGATACCTACAGCAGAATCCAGTCTCTACTACCTTGGGGTAAAAGGGAGTTTTCTTTAGGAATAAATTACCCTGCAGCTGGTAAGTGTAGAGTTATGTGCTCCACTTGCTCATGATGTTACTTGCTCAGCATTAATAATTAAGACCAGGGTTCGCAGACCGACACAGGTCAGATCAAAGCAATGTTTCCCATTTCCTCTGTTTTAAATCTTCAAGCCCACATTTCTCTCTGAAGCTTTTCCACTGAGTCCCGATTCATCAAGATCTGTAAACATGTGTCCAACCCAAAGTACAGGATAGTCCCCATGAAGGGATCAGAATCGCTGGGTTTACTCAAACTCCAAACTCAAAGTTCATATAAAGCATAAAACAGGGGAAATCTTCAAAGGAGCAGCAGTGAGCCTGAAAACTGCTGAGTTTTGCACAACTTTTCCACATACGCAAAAACCAGAAGCTCTTCTACACCTCTGGTACAATCACATTTGTGCAGCTGCTCCCTGAGATGTCCATCTGACCTGAATACAGAAAACTCAATGCTGCATGAGGAATGTTTTCCCAGTATTGTTTGACCATGAACAGACAATTCTGTAGACCCTTACATTCATAGCAACTATTGTGAACTGCCTGAGCCAGGGTAATATTATGTATGCTTTATTCAAGGTTTCTCCTTTTTCAATACATTTTGGAGGATCTTACTGCAGAGAAGTTATATTGATATTAGTAAATAAAAGTAGTGCCAGGGCACAGGCATGTGTTGGCTGTCTGTGCTGCTTTTTTGCAGAATTTCTGGGGGTTTTTAGCCTGGTCTAACTAGCACTGTCCCAAACTATTTCTGGGCACAGTGGTGCATATATACCACTAATATACATGTAGCTTGAGAATTCAGGGAAGAACCAGCCCTTATTACAGCCCAGTTAGGTGCCTTACCTGTGCTATAAGTAATGTACTAAGATTTAGAGAAGTCCAACCTTGTCAGGGCTGGATCACAAGCCACTGACCTCATCGGTGAAGTGTTGGAGCAGCTCAGATTTCTAAGCATATACATGTGCGTGGGTTCAAGAAGAGCTGGCGTGTTGTAGGGCTACCCAAGCTGTCTTTCAGCTCTTCTTTGATTCTGTCATGATAAATGCAGAGGAATGAGTGGAATAATCCTGCAGGTTGTATCCGTCCTGAAAGCCACCACTTGAGCTCCTCTGTCCCCAGTTTCTGAAGACAGAATCAGCATTAAGCTACAGGGCAAACAAGAAAACCTTGGAAAAATCCATTTTCATTACTAAGTGATGAGACTTTGTCCAGATACATGACTGTCTATTTGTTGTGCTCTAAAGGTTGATCTGTGTAAAGGCATTTATGAGTCTACTACAGTAGAGAGAAAAGTCAGCACATCAGCACTGGAAAAGAACCCAAAATTGTCTATAGCTTTAATGAGAGGAACATATTTCTCTCACCCATTGCTTTCAAAATGAAGTGAGCATCAGGAAAGGAAGAGTGAGAGAGTGAGGAAGGAAGGAAGGAAGGAAGGAAGAGCAAAAAATATTTAGATAAACCTTAGTTTCTTTTAAAATGCCTTCTATTACTTATAATTCAGATGTTCTTCTCCCAAAAACCCTACAGAATCATGTGAGACTTTTGTGTGCATGTGCATGTGTCTCTGTATGCAAAGGGAAAAGCTGGGGTTTTCATTTCTCCTGAAACTTAAACCATTTTCAAATCCCACTGATGTCAGTAAAGCTGAGGTTTCATCTTTCTTTATTTTTTCAGGACAGAAAGGTTATACAAATCTCCCTTTAGCATTGGAAGTTGTTGGTTTGGGATTCAGAGCAGGTAAAAGAGCCTAGTTTCATGCTCAGTGAAACTGAGAGATAGCTCTCATTTATCCAAGGTTTTGGGAGAAAAAAAAAGGGGGTTGCAATAGTTAGAGAAAGCAAAAAGATGGATGTAAACAAAGCAAATTTATAAGGTTTTGAAAATAATTCACTTTAGAAAAGCTTGAAAATGGTGAACCAGGGCAATCTTGACCAACAGCAGATGAAGACAAGCCTGCTTGGAGTCACAAGAGCTCTGAGACAGACACTCAGAGACTATATGGTGCAGGTAGTTGTGATGGGAGATGGTGAAGCCTTGGATAACCCCCAACACCCATAATCCTGCCACTAACTCAGCAGAGCTGAATGGCAACATTGCAGGCCAACAAGTTCTTCTGCTGGATCTAGAACAATGTTAACCAGCACAATCATCGAGCCCCATCCTTTTCCTGTTAATGGTGTGCAGGTAGATCTGAAGCATGTCAGTATGGGAGATGATTGGAATTCATTTGCATATCACTCATCTCTCTAGTATTTTTGCACTTCCTAGACATTCAGTGCATCCAGTCCTCTCCAGAGCAGAGAACCAGACCAGATGAACGAAACATTTTCAGTTGTATAGATCCCTGCTGTGAAGAAGGGAAATGTTTCTGTCACATTTCAGAGAAGGAATGAGGGTATAGGTGTCTAAAGGCATCCTCTAGCTATAGTTTAAGAACCTTAGGGTGATTCACCTGTCTGATGAATCTAGGAATCTAGGGTCATTTTAGGTGTAAAAGGACACCCTGTCTCACATTCAGCTGCCACTCCCTCAGTTCAAGTTTTTTTTGTGAGTCCTGCATCACATCTACCGACCTTATAACTACTCTAAATGTCCCATGGCATCTCTGGTGGCATGGGTGAACCTGCATGTTCAGTTTCCATTCCTCCTCTTGAAGGGGATTTGCAGAGGAAAATTTAAGGCTGGACTGAGAATGAGAGCCCATGAGTATCGTTGTCTAATGTAGTGGCTTCTGCATTAAACCAAAGCTAGAGTTCTGGTTGTAGGATCCTGCTTTATTCATTTCACACTTAAGTCTGTTGATGAAGTATCAAACCAGCCTTTAGTCTAAGGATCAGAATTTAGGATATCCCTCCAACTGGACCAAATGTCCAAAACACTAACTTAGTATTTTTCTTGATTTTAGACCCTACCTCTTTTAAGTTGATTGAAGGGAGCATGTATCTATTTGTCTCTTCCATTTCACTGTCAAATCTGAGCTTTCCACAGATTCAGCCAGGACCCTGAAAGTCACACTGACAAGTGTCTTCTTGTCTTTGCCTTTACAACCTGCCCTTGCATCAGAACAGCTTTGATTTTTTTTTAATTTTTGGCAGAAGACTTTTTTAGCTCCCCAAAATCTCATGAAAACTAGTTACCAGAACACCCACCAAAAATGACCCACATTCTGTGCTGGGAAGCCAAAAAAACATGATACAAAAAACTTGCAAAGAGAAGACTTGCTGAGATTATACTCAGGAGATCTGTGTCTGTTTCCTGGCTCACACATACAGACTCCCTGACCTCATTAGTCAGCCTCTTAGTCTCACTTTCTTCACTTGTAAAATCGGGTATAGACATATCTTCTACAGGTCCTTTTGGGACACTTGTGTCTGTAAGAATCTGTAGTGTTTGGAAAGTTCAGATATCCTACTAATGTCATCCATCATATAGGGAAAGACGAATACCCACCAATTACAGAAGTTGGATTTGATCCTTTAACTTCAAGGTTACATTTCATCAAGATGCAAAATCACATCCAGATCATCTATTTTATATATAAAAGATAAAGACAGCAAAACAGCAAAGGGAAAACTACTTTCTTGCAAGTGACACTTCTTTCAGTGCAGAAACCTTATAAAAAGAGACAAAAAATAATAGGCTCAGAATACTAAAGCTAGATAATGAAAGCAATCAGCATCCTCACAAATTATTCTGTGTTTTGCCTAGCCATCCAGCTGATATGAAACACCCTTCCTATGAAACTGTTTGAGACAAGAGTTTTGTCGTTTAGTTAGTCTCTGAGCCTGGAGCTGTCAGCCTCCTGCAAGTGCCTGGCATCACACTGACAAGGTGACACAAAAAGCGACAGGCAAGAAACCAGAGGCTCAGATTTGAGGAGCAGCGAGGAAGTGACATCCTTCTTTCTGAAGGGTAAAAGGGAGCAATGAAATGGGTTTTGAAGCTCAACATGTTTTTTAAATTGTAACAAAGAGCTGAGCCCAAAGCCTCACTGGTGGGTTGTTTTTACAGATGTGCTTACCCCCCTTATATAGTGTTCTCTCTTTTTTATGCTGCTTTGCTTATCAGGACGTAGAGCAGCAGCTGTCATAATTCCAGTCATCTTGATTAGCAGCAGCAGCCTTGTGTTTGGATGCACGGACTGGAAGGAGCCTGGTGTGCAAAGAAGTTTGTGGTGAAACACCTCTAGTGCCCTCTAGAGTTCCCTCATTTCCATGATCTCTCTCAGTCTGGCTTTAGATTCAGCTAGCTGAGAGGGACAACACTGGTTCCTAGTGCTGAGGTACTAGTAATCAACAAATTTTCCTTTCTGTTTTATCTTTTTTTTTTTCCCCTTTCTTTTCCTTGGCTCTTTATTTGCCAAAGGTATTAGAGTTCCTTCCTCTGGGATTTTTCCCTCGCTCCCTTTCCCGGGGATTCTCTCTTTGATCTTTCCATAGCAAGGGTTCAGTCACCTTCTCCTGCTCTGCTGATGACCAAAACCTTTTTGGAAGGGTGTGAATTTCTAATGTTGCCAATAATTTTTATCACGAGTGATATGATACCATATTCCCTTAAAGTCACGATTTATGGAGTCAAGAGAACAGATGAGAATCTGTTTTCTTTTCTTTACCCTCTTCATTAACAAATAAGTTCCATGATTACCAAGGAAAAAGCAAATACGCATTCATCAAAGGTGGAAAAAAGCTTGGTGGGCTTGATTTGTTTTTCAGTCCAGCACTTAAGATTTCTTAAAACATTTAAGGCACACTCATGTCTCCCTAAAAAAGGAACACCATCCCCTTATTTCCAAATTACTAGGTTACAAAATTGCATTGTCCCTTGTTATCAGCATGTTTATAATGCTTACTTCTTGGTCTTTCCCATTCGAGCAGGGCAATGGGACTTCTCAGCTACATTAGCTGCCTCACTGGAAAAAGTCCGTGTGTGGTAGCCAGTTGGATGAATCTCATTCATTTATCTGCCTTCCCACAGAGCAGAGCTGTAACCATTAACTAAGTGAAAGGAGAAACCGAAGGAGCTGATGGCTGCGTGAGGGCCATGCTCACTCTTTTTCAAAAGTATCCACTCATCTTGGATCCGTGGTCTCGCTGGTGTATTTGGCTCCGCAGGTAGTAATGGGCAGTGAGGCCACTTTTCATCTACAGTTAGCCAGAAGCTTCTACGTCTTTTTCTCATTCAAAACCAGCAAGTCACAGCATTATCCAGTGGTTTATGTGGAGGAGGTAATGTGCTATGTTGAAAACATTTCTTGGCAAACACCCGAGGGCTCCTGTGAGCACCATGTGCACCACAGTGCCGTGGCTTAATCTTTGGTCTATAGCTTAGAAAAACTCCATAGGCACTGTCCTGGATATTTCTGACATGTTCCCTGCGCAATTCTCCTAGTGTGGAAAATCAGTCCCAAGGTCTAAAATATACAGAGCTGAAATAGAACATTTTGAAAAATTAGCTCTAGGACTCTCTTTTTACTTTCTTCATTGCTTTTACACATGGCAAAAAGAGGTCCATCAGTTTAGGATAACATGTCCTTAATACACTTGTTGGGTTATGAACAGAAAACAAGCATGAGGGCCTAGTTTGCAAGGCAACTTTTGTATGTGCTGTTTGCCACTCTGATCCTATAGACTACTTGTCCCTGTAACATATACCAGTCATGTTCCCATGCTTACTTTGACTATCAGTCTAACTTATGTCATGGTTAGGACTCTGATCTTCTGAAGTAAAGTTATCACAATTTAATTCTCTAGGCAACCTTCACAGGACAGACCTTGAAGTCAACAGAAGTACCTCAAACTCAACATAGACACCTCTAACTTAGGTTACTTGTATTAGTGAAGGGATTCAAATCTTTTCCCATTTCCTTTACAGACATCAAAAGTCTTACCAGATATTATTATTTGTCCCCTGCCATGTGTTGTTAAATTTGCATAATCATGAAGTGGTTTTCACATTCAGAGTTCTGAGAAAGTCTGACCGATAAGTTCAAGCTTACTTTTTCTTCTTCATCATTATTTTAAAGTATTTATTTATTTTAAACAAGGGTGTAAACATTCAGTGCAGATGGCCTCTTCCCCCCCAGCGAGAGGGAATCTGTTTCTTTTTCTGCATGTCGGAGTTTCACCAGCCTGGGGTATGGAGGAGTCCTTGAGGTAGTTGCCAAATGAAAGTCCAAGCCTTCAGGCACACTTGGATCTTTTCACTTTTAAGTAAGGCCATCATTAAAACATGAGCAGACATAATTGCATCATAGCGCTGGGCAGAACTGCAGGCAGGTCTGGATGTCCTTAAGCATAAGGATTTAAAATATGTTGGCCTGATATTCATTCGCTTCTTTCTGCAGCTCTCCATGCACAGTACCAAAATCAGAAACTTTAGCCTTGTCTTTTACAACAATAAAGTTAGTTTGTAGGAGTTGCAATGAGATGCACTACAAAGCTGAGAATACCCAGAAGACTCCGTTATGAAACCACAATGTTTAATTTTAGGCTTTTAAACCCAAATGAAAGTATTATAATGAAAGCCACTTGTTTCATAGGTGTGGAGCATACCAAAAATGAACCAATTTCAGTGGGAGCTCAGTTAACCTGAAAAATCAGGCAACTAAATTTGACTTTCAGGAAATACATTTGAATGCTTTGCCATTAATCTTCTGTCTGTCATGTCTGATTTAAATGTAAAATCAGATTTTCTTCCCAACTTGAAACTTGCTTTCATCAGCAAAGGGAAATTATCCAACTTTCTTAGATTTTTCAAAGACTTTAACTCGCAGAGAAATAAAGTCCACCAAAATTAAAGCAGGGGGAATTACTGATAAAAATGTAAGATAAAGTAGAAGATCATATCTCTTGGCCTTTTTATGCTCATTACATAAAGTAAGGCTCAAAAAACACACCCTTACAGTAGCATGGCAAGGAGGGCTGGTCAGAATTTTTCCATAAAGTGTTTTCTCTTAATAAACTTTATAGGAAAATTAATAGGTTCTGCATATCCCCATCTGTGGAGAAGTATATAGGCATCAGGAATTGAAAGTAGAGTTGCCATGAGACTCCACAGTGCTATTTCACAAAAAAAGGGTTGGCTTTTTTACAAGAAATACAATGCTATCTTGAAAAAAAACTACTGTACTTGATGATTAGTGGTACATAAGAGGCTAAACTGTAAAGGAGATAGACTCCTAACTCACCCAACAAAATCTTTTTCCTGTGAACACTAGTTTTCAGACCAGAAGTTTAAGATTCTGCTCAGGACAAAATACCCACATCTAAGTGTTTCAATATTAGCTGGATGTCTAAGCTTCCTGTGTAGTCAATGAAGATCTACGACAAGATATGGTTGAGTGTAGTAGCATGCAACATCTTTTTAGATGCTATTAGGTATGCCATTGTCCATTGTTGCTTTAAAAGGGTACTGGTCTCCTGTAAGCCCTCTGCATTACCTGTTCACCTGACACAGATGTCTTGTTACCATAGGGCATCCCAAATAGCACGAAACACATATTTTTATTCAGGTTGATGGAGCCCACAGTGTAGCCAGAAGAATGGTGCAGCTCACCATAAAGGACACACGTCCATTTCATGTGCTAAATCATTCTCCAGACTTCTCTGGCTGTTTGAAATAAAGACCCAGGGCTCAATTCAGTTGCCTAAACATTGGCATCTGGTGCCATGTGAGGTACACAAGGGTAATGTGCCTGGCGCCAAACACCTAGAAGCAAGGTGGACCTAAGTCCTGTGTGATATCTAGCAAACCTGTGCAGATGTTTCAGATGTCATAGGACATCTCAGATCACTGTAGACTTTTATACATAGGTAACTACATTAAGTACCCTTCTATGGTAGTGGAGTTTAGGCACTGTTGATGTATACATCTACAAGTTGACACCTACGCTTATGTCCCTTAATATCAGATTTTGTCCCATTCTGGTATTTTCTACAGTCTTGTTCAACATTTGAGAACATTAAAGTTTTCTATCCTTGTTCTTAGCCCTACAGATCATTTCTGAGACAATCTCTGTACGTTTTCGCTGTAGTATTCCCACTTTACTCTTCAGGGTGTATTGAGCTATCAGATGAGCACAGTACTATTCCTTTTGCTCAGGAGTCAAAAGGTGCAAGGACAGCAGGCTGGAACATTTTTTTTCTATTCAATCCTTTGTTAAACTTACTATATGCATCTATCTGACATGAATGATTACAGATATTGCCAACTTTTAAAATAGATAAACTAGTTTCTTTTGCATGCAAGATCATAAATATTTTTAGTATGTCTTGGTATAGTCAGTTCCTCAAATCAAGACCCAGAAGATCACACAAGCTGTGTAAAATCATGAGATATTATAACTAGTAATGATATATTTGAATTTCCTTTTCCTTGCTTTCTGTTACCGTAAGCTCTGTCACATTTTCATTTCTCTGGTCTTATGAAGACTAGAAATTATTATAAAATGTACACAAAAACTTGAAAACACCTGACTCCTAAAAGGACTTGAAAGGGCTAAAAATACTCTTATCTATATGCTACTGCTGATGTTGTTTTTACTAATATTAAAAATATGACTTAGTATGACAATGATGATGATTATTTTTATTTTCCTGGTATGCCAGGCATTTCTAAAAAGAAAAAAAAAATTAAAGCGAGGTATGTTTACCTCTTTTCAATGCTAAATTAAAAAGATCCAGATATTACTACAAGTCCAAACTTCAAGAGTCCAAACTCCAAGAGTCGAGTGGTATTATTAATTGATGTCTGCAAAATAGTCCTTGTAAATATTTAATTACCATTTTCCTCTCATTACTAACTGGGATAAACATAAATTCCTGCTTTGAAAAGTGCCTGGAGACTGATAGATAAACATTCTAAAAACAAGTTATTTGTTAATAGCCTTTGGGAGACCTTTTATAAAAGACTGGGCCACTCCCAGTCTGAAATGGAGAAATATTTCCAAACGGAGCTCTCATTTTGGTTAGGACTCCCATATGTTTGGTGTCTTCCCTAGGATACACTCTTTCCTAGCAAACATGGTTCTCATGTCCAGCAGACAGAAATATCACCCTAAGAGATATCTTGGAGCCTTTCTCATAGCTTAAACACTTCTGGATCTGCAGGTGGAAGCCAGGCTGGGTGCCCAAAACATCTCAAGGGGCTGTAGGTACATATGTAGATACGTATGAAATGTTCCTCTAAACTGACATGAGATTAACCCACTATAGCTCTGCCTGGCAACTGCATTAATACATCATTTCAGTAGCTGTTGAGGAATACCACTGAAATTCAGCTACTTTGCAGTGCAGAAAAACCAACAGGAGAAGTTCAGTGTTATCTTGAAGAAAACGGCTTATTTGGATGAAAGGTGCAACAGCGTAAATCTATACTAGTAAAAAGTCAGCACCACCAGGGCAACATTGTTGAAACTTGATTATTTTTACTCCTACTTGGTTAGGATGATCTGTGAATTTAGCCTGGCTGAACTAGCCCTATGTGAAACATTTCCTGGGCATTGTTTGGGCATTAGCATTGGCCAGGGACTATTCCCAACAGGCAGTTCAGATTTCACCCTGTGGGATGGTCAGAGGGCTTAGCAGCATGGATATGGCCGAACCATGCCAACTGTGCTGGGGGTCAGAGATTGCACCCTTGGCGTTGCTTGATTTCCTACTACGGATGTGGTCATACCTCCGCGTAGGATAGCCAGGTCTTGGTCAAGAGTCTGGTCTAGAAGAGGGAATAAACGACACAGAACTGGTTTTATTTACCTGGGAAGGGGCAAGCCAAACCTTCTCGGACTGGAAAAGTAGCAATGCTGGAGAGCCGAGGGCACAGATCCTCTCTTGGCCTCTCTGAAGTCAACACCACCGTGTCAATCTGCATCAGCCGAGGATCTGTCCCACGATGTTTCAGAATGGAGACTCCTACCAAAACCAACCTTTGAAGCTGTCTGTAGTCTGCTCTTCAGCTCTACTCTTTTCTTTCCTGTTTCTCCCATAGGTAATAAATAGTTTAGGGAGCAAATCTTGAATTTCACTATAGCAAAATGAGTGTACTGTAAACTCTTCGATGTACGTGAGTGCATTTATATTTATGTGCATGTGTGTATTTCTTTTTCTGTCTCCTTCCCATTTGTAGTTTGATCACTCATGGTTTTGGAACTCCTGCAATATGTGCTGCCCTAAGCACTTTCCAAACTGTTCTCAGTGAAATGCTGAACTACTTGGAAAAGCACACATCGCACAAAAACGGAGGAGCGGCGGAATCCGGCCAAGGACACGCCAACTCGGAGAAGGCCCCCCTGCGGAAAACTTCAGAGGCTGCTGTGAAAGAGGGCAAAACAGAAAAGACAGACTAGCTACATCAAACAGAATCTATTTCAAGAGAGTCTTGCTGCTGATATTTTTTTTAAATATATATATCATTGAGGGTGATTTATCTCCAGTGGACCAAATCCAAAAAAAGGGGGAAAAAAGAAAAAAAAAAAAAAAGAAAAAAATCCAAAAAAAGAAAATAAAAAAGAGAAAGATTAAAACAGAGAGAAAGAGAGAGCGAGAGAGGAAAGTATTCAACCCTAAGAACAGCAGTGTACAGTAATTGTGTGATGAAATTGTCACTTTTTTAAAATTTATGTTGCTCTAAACTACTTTTTCGTGCACGTAGTATTTGATTGTTCTGAATGATACACTAACACTGTTTTTTATAAGCACTTCTGGACTTGGCTGAGGTGGCACAAGAAATTTGAAGCACTTTCTTCTCCGGCAGCAGAGTTAGGGCCAGTGCATCGGTTGTGGGACACGCAGTTCCCACATCCTGACTTTGCTTGCATGCTGGATAGATTGAAAGAAGGGCTTCCTCTGATCCATCGGAAATGCCTGATCTACTCACCATTGGGAAAACAATATGGAAACCTGGCAAAAGAGGAATTCTTGGGTCGTGGGACAAATGAACCGTTTGGTGTTTGGGGGCTGCTCATCCCCACGTGGGAATGTATAATAAAGCTGCACTGGAATGAGGCCAGAACCTGTTGGGAATCTGTCCTGACCATTCAGGCAGCAGCCGTGGTGTCTCTTGTGAAAAGAGCATGGCAGACTAAAATGAAAAAAAACCTTGATATTTTCAATAACAGCCCTGATCCCCCTGGGAACTTCAGATTAAATGACAGCACGGGCTTCTGTCCTCTACCTTCTCAGCCCCTGGTCCCACAACACTGCAGTCTGCCATACCTGGGTCTCTGTTCAACAGGATCAATGCAGGCAATTGGAGTCACCTTTTGTGTTGCCTTGATTTTATGATGCTTTTTTTTCTTCAACAGCTTGTTTCTGAAGCTTTATTGTCTTTAGCAATCCAGCTGAGGTGCAGAGGTCTAACAGAATCCATTCAGTTACCGAAAATAAAAAAAAATAAAGTAAAACCAAACGGACAAGTAAGACAGATTGGCTTGGTCCACAGCAGCTAAGTGGTAATAACCTTGCTAATGTACTTTTGAAATATTATTTTACCGCCTACCACACATCCTCACACAAAAAGCATTGGAGGCATAGTTTGAGCTCAAGCCTCTTTGAGTCAAGAGGTTTTTTCCAGCCACATTCTAACTTCTTCTCCAACAAGACTTTTATTCCATTCCTGTTCTTGTTTCTCTGACATCACTTTATTGAGAAAGTTAGGAAGGATTGGCGTTACAGGGTGGGGTTATGCTGGCCATCTAAACTCCTTTTAAAATCATCAAAACCAGACTTTTTCTTCCAAGTGACAATTAATCTCTTTCCATGGTAGGAGATAATATAGTTGTCCATGTGTAAATGTTTAGTGCCATTTGAGATGTTTTAGGGTATCTAAGACAGCCACAGAGTTTTGACAGATATGACATGAAATTTGTAGGAGAACTGGACTCACCTGGAGGAGGAGCTGGAGGATCCCAGAAGACAGCACTAGATAACTATGGGTGGCCACTTGACTTGCACACCAGGTTCCTAGGACAGGTAGAAGGGATCATCTGGAAGTCCCTGTCATTCTCCACAGATAATAGGTGGAATGTAACAGTGGCATTTTGCATTGTACATGGCTACAACTGGACTAATCGCCTTCCTCTCCCTGTAATCAGTGGAGAGAAAAAGGCACTTATGGTATGCAGTTTATCTCACCTCAAAGTAATGATGAAACATGCCCTGAAAATGTGTATTTTTCTCAACTAGGTGTAAAGGAAGCCAAGAATAGAACCATTCATACACATGTGTTTACATCATAGATTCCTAGAACTAGTTAGCATGCATTACATCTTGGATGACCAGCTTTAGACTAAACCTAAGGACTATGACAAATATCTGAGGGCATTTACAGCCGTGATGGGGGGAGTCAAACTGAATTAACAAGATCAGCCTTGCCTTCCAAACGTATGGAAGGAAATAGAGAGCTTATGGCGTGATGCTCTTCCTCTTGAGGTCAGTAAGGACATTGCCATCATGGTGAGAAAACACACCTTGCATAAGGAAATCTAAAAAAAAAAGAAAAAAAAATCCTATGATTTTGCCCAGATTTGTCCTTGCTTGCAGTGGGTATATAACTTAGATACCTACTTTACTGCTATTTAGGCACCCTCTATGCGTTGAGGGAAATAGGTGTAGCTCCATGGACTCCACCTTCGTAACACACTGAGATCAGCTAAGTGCCTAACAGAACTTAAACTTTAATGAATGAATTTTTCACTCCAGTGCCTCTGGAGAAGTGCTAAAATCAAATGAATGATCCTCAGAGATATCTTCAACAGAAATATTGTGGAACTGTTCTAGAACATTAAATACTTGAATGTGAAAGTAGGTAACTATGAGTAAAAGTGAAAAGGAAGCTCATTCTGCTTTTTCTATTGCCCAAACTGAGGGAGATAAAAGGACAGAGGGGGGGCATTAAAAGTTTGACTATGTCGGACATGCAGATTTGCCACGTGAAAAGGTACTGTAAAGCAATTTAACTGTGGCCCTCTCCTTCAAGATGTGGATAAATTTAAATCAGGTTTTGATGGAGGGAAAAAAGAGAAGAAAAAAGTTTTTTAAATCCTCAATTTTCTTCAATGAAATATCAGCCTTCTGTAGAAGGGGGAATGACTGGCTGGGTAGATTTTTCTGTGAAACTGTTGAGAAAGCAGCATTTTATTGCAATCAAATTCAAATGTTTGATACTGGAAATAATATGTATACAGCATTATTTGAAATATTTACCTATTCAGGATATGGTCCAAGGTCCCAACAATAATTTATTTAGACTTGCATCTTTTGTTGTTACATAATCACCACGAGCCTCTGCTCTGCAGGCAACAAATTATTTTTTACCTGATTTTTGACCTTTGTTCTATTATTATTAATAAACCTGAGCACTCTTGAAGCCCCAGAACTTCCAGCTTTTGAATTAATAACCACTACGTATGTTTGGTAAGGTTCAGTACAGATCTGATTCAACTGCTGATGATGAAACTGCTATATAGTCTTACCATTAAGAGGCTACTTGCATTTATATCCCAAACTTTCTGGTTTTTCCTGCAGTATATTAGCACATTTTAAAAGCAAAATTCTCTTTAAAAAGTAGCTGCAAGTTTCCTGATATTCACAGGCTCTCTGTTTTTTTATTTTTCATTGTAATCAATAATTTTATTGAGAGAAAAAATAATTACTGCCTTTTCTGCTGAACTAGCTATCAGAGCAGTTTGGTATCAAAATGCCTTTGGTTTTTTAAACTGGAACTTTCAGTGTGGTATTAAGCAATGAATTCACTGATGTTCCTGTTAAAATCTCAGCCTAAGGTCTCATCCACTTGTACCTGCACAAAGTTTCCATTATGTCTTTTTTTTATTATTTTCTTAGTCCTTGTCTCTATGAACATGTTGCCATCCCAAAACACATTCATTAATTAGATCAGCTGGAAGGAAGGGCATGGTTGAAGTTAGTGGGTGTTCACTGGTAGCGAATTCAAGTATATTTGTACCTTTTTGATGTTGAAATTAATCTATTCTGAAAAAAAAGTTCTTCCTCTGAGAGACCATGGAATTGCTTATTCCATTCAGGTCAAAGGAGTACAGAAAATTGTCCAAACTTCCATGGCCAGGGCAATGAATCGTTATGATTTTTGAAACCCCGAAAACAGATTCATAGCTCAAGTGCTGTCCTAGTATTTGGATCCTGTTGTACTTCAGCCCATTGCTCAGCTTTGTATGCACTACACCTTTCCCACCGCCAATCTCAAAACATTTTAAGCAAGTCCCTGATCTTACTCCTTGTACTAAGCCCTGACACATTTGATTCGCAAAGATCGGCTGTTGATACTTGGATTTATTAGCAAATTACTCATGAAGTAAACACACTGACTAACCACATGCCTTTCTTTCTAGAGCAAGGTGTTACTCACTGTGATACAAACAGCTCATGTGTTGACTAAGCTTAGAAGGTAAGTCTCTGGCAGAGCTAGGAGTGACATTCTCTCCTCCAACCTCTGCCCTAAGATCTGGATCTCTGTTCACGCAGTCCTCCATTAGTATCAGTCCACGGCAGAGATGTGTAGTAAAGGGAGAGTTTTATGCAGATGGTGAGAACTGGAACAGCATTTGTATGGCCTGTAAAGGGGAGCGAACCACAGACAAGCAGTGATGACCCTGCCACCTACAACTGAAGACTGTCGAGAATTTTGTCCTTCATGCTGCCATCTTAAACCCTAACTCCTTCTAGGTGTCATTCTGTTGCCTTGGAGAACTGGCACAAGGGGTGAATTTGGACCTTTAATTTACTTCTTTTTTAAAGATAAACTCCAACATTCATTGGGAAAAGACTTCAGCTCTCCAAATCAACAAGGAATCTGCTCTTTGAAGCTTCTCTTTAACTTTTCCTAAAAACAAAATATCTGCTATGAAGCAGGCACAATGTATAGTCCTTCCAAATCCTGGACCTCTGTGTAAATATTCCCCCAGCTCATCTCTTCCTTTGAACGTGACTCAGTGGTACAGCTGCGGCTCACAATTTTGCAGCAAGGCTGAAGAAGGGCTGCTTTATTGTCCTAAGAGCCAATTTCTCTAACTGCTTTTTGTTTGTTTGTTTGTTTCCTAACACCAACAAGCAGTTTTGGTCTGAGATGTCTTAGGTATCCAAAAGGGCTGCTGATGAATTCCAAGGTCATTTGCCTTTCGTTTATCCTTTGGAAAGATAGTTCTGCTGCTCTAATTCTTTACTTTTAAGGACAAGAAAAAACAGCATTAATAGAAGACACAAGCCTGCAACACAAGGAAGAATCAATAAACATAATTATACAGGAACTGTATTTATACAAATATCCTCTGCCTCTGCCCTCATCACAGGTCCGACAAGACTTCAAGTACAGCTGTGTGGGTAATGGGGGAGGAAGATAAAGTAATTTTCCTTTGCCAGGTGAAGGTCATTTGGAGAGGTCTGATCTTTTTTTATTGCTATTCTTTACTTTTCTTTATTTTGTACAATTACTTCTGTTCTGTACAGCAGCTGTTGTGATTGTATTTAAATGTGAGTGCGCACTTGGTCACCAACAAACAATGTCCTACTTATTGGTTTGGGGGTTTAGTTTGTTTTGGTTTTTTTTCCTTCCACTTAATTTAACTTAATTTATAATTCAGTGGTGAAAAACATAATCTTTTATATTTCTATTTCCTATACAAGCTACCTGTTTTACATGAGTCTATGAAGATAATGGCCACATTTGATCAAACATTTCACGGCAATAAAATCTATGTTGATTTAACCCTGATTTGTCTGGTGCTTGAAAATAATTTCCATCTCTGGATAAATAAAGACAGTCAAACCTGGCTAGGAACTGGATCTGCGGCATTACAGGACCTAGAACTTCCATCCAATAGATAAGACATACAAAGCAGAGGAACAACAGCAATGCTATTGCCATATTACAGCAAGGAAATCAGTTTATACAGAGATGAAACGTGGGATTTATTCCACCTAACTGTAGCTATATTAAATAGCTATCTCATCTAGAATCTGTTAACCAGATTTAATGCTTGTTGCATCAGGAGAAGGATATAATGCAAGGCAATCTGTACTGTCCTAAAGCAGGAATCCAGACTAGTTGGGATGATTTACATCAGATTAGTTTCCCTCAACTGACCACAGCAGAAAAGTGGTTGGAATCCTAGTCCCTATCCATTGACAATGGACACAACCTAGAAAACTTGCTAACCCCGGATACTTCATATTTAGATGACCAGACTACATTGACATGTATGCCCTCAGCAGTGCCTTGCCGAGGATTGCATCGAAAGGGTGTGATAATGCTGGCAATCGAATCCACATCTCCACAGTCTCAAACTAATTCTTTAATCTTCTCCCTGAAAGCTTACGGCAGTTCATCGCCAAGTCCTACTTCAGCCAAGGGTGTGGGTTAACTGCCAACACTCCCACTCTGGAATTTGATCCCAGTGTTGTGGCACAAGGTTTGGCTCTTCCCAGGCAGAAACGGCAAGAGTCAAAAAGGCGGCTTTAGATGTAAATAGCATCCTCTTTCAGGTAGGACTTGAAGAAACTCTAGCTTAGATGTTTAGCCACTCTTTCCAAAGCAAACGGATCTGAAAAGTTTTACTGAAAAAAAAATCCAAAAATATGTGTTTTTTTAAAGCAATTTCCTAGACATACTCAGTTTCAAAACTGTTTGGGAACTTGATGACAACCCTTCTTTCTGTGTTGTTTCAGTGCTTGCAGAAATGGCTTTATGAGTAGTTCTAGACAATGACACACCAAGGGCAAAGCTGCAATGGCAGAAACTTCAGAAGGATTCCAGGCAAAAAAAAGGACATGGTTTGGGAGGCAGTTCCCTCGTGTTTAAACTTGGTTTATCCAACCCCCACCTCTGTTCCCTAACAAATGAACTCTCAATAATTAATATTACCCCTCTGATCTTCTGGGAAATATGATTTCCCAAGTGCTATAGTGAATTCCTCTAATCAGTTCTGTATGTGCTCTTCTCCAAAGTCAGAGGAAACACAACTGTGACAAATTCATCAGTATTTTAAATACAGTCACATGAGAGGTTGCCTCTCCTATCTCTCTTCACTTTGGTGTGTAAATTTTCCACTCACTCCATTAAAACAGAAAGAAGACAAACCTACTGAGACTTGGGGAAGTGCAGTGCCCAAATACATGTCAGTGTGCACAAGTAGCCTCTAATTTGTAGACACTGCAACATACAAGAAGATGAAAAGGAAAAAGTAATAGGAAAAAAAATCCATCTCTATCGGATTTTATATGCAAAGTGCATATAGAGAGCTTGGGCAAATTTGCACTCAAAGTAAATGACCAGGCAAAAAAAGGACCAAATCTGTAAAATTCTGAGTGTCCTGAACCCCCAGAATTAGCAGAACCGATGAAGTATGTATGTGTCCTAGTTTCAGCTGGGATAGAGTTAATTGTCTTCCTAGTAGCTGGTACGGTGCTGTGTAATATTTGTCCACGTATTCAACAACAGAACTCACACTCATGTTAGGGAGGCTGGGTGTTCACTTATATTTTGCTGGAAAATCCAGTTTAGTTTCTAGGTAGGTACTAAAAGCCAAATCTAACAAAATGTCCAGCCTTGTAACTGCTATTTAGGTTCACCTTCCTGTAGAAAAGTCATGAACAAGAAATCAATGGGAACTCCAAGCCTTAATGGAAAGGCCATTATGTTCTGGGCAAAGATTATGTTGGTTATTTTAATGGCAAGGTATTTGAATTAGTGGTATATAAATGCAGCTTCTGAAGCAACTCAAAATGTCAAGCTTTTGGAGAAAGGATTACTCGGATTACACCACAGCATGGGACAGAGTTCTGCTTATTCGGGATCTAGCGTACTAGGCAGACCCACACAAAGACAAGCGAGACATAGTTCGCTGTCATTTCATACCAACAGACATACTGGAGGCACGATTCAATCATGCACATATAAGCATCAAGTAACATTTTAGACAGCCCTGTCTATCCCGCCTGGCTTCCCACTTCTTCTCCAGAAGGATCAAGGTCTCGCAGCTTCAGTATATCTGTCAGTCCTTTGTGTGTATCTTGGACAGTCAAGGAAACAGTCTACGCTCACAGTAGTACCCCTCCGATTCAGTGGCCCACACCTAGGCAGCTGCTGCCGTCTCAGCAGCCCAGCAGTATTCTGCTTGGTGTCCATCTGCCACTCCAGAAGAGAACGGGCTTCCCACAGATCCCTGTGGATCCATCTTAGCAATGTATATAAATACCTGAGGGGGGGAGTAAACAAGACAGAACCAGACTCTGCTCGGTAGTGTTCAGTGGCAGTACAAGAGGTGATGGGCACAAACTGAAATACAAGAAACTCCACTGAAACACAAGAAAAACTTTTTTACTGACATTTTACTTGAACGCTGGATGAGGTTGCCCAGAGAGGTTGTGGAGTCTCCATCCTTGAAGATACTCGAGGCTGGCAAGACATGGCCCTGAGCAATGTGCTAAAGATGACCCTGCTTTGAGTAGGGCAGGTGGACTAAACGATCTTGAAGGTCCCTTTCCAACCTCAGCTAGTCTGTGATTCTGTGAACCCTCTGGGCTCAGTTCAGTTGACCACACACAGGCCCTAACAGCTTTCGAAATGAATAAGGTATCCTGCCTAGTCTGTATGCACTTTTGCGGAGAGGACATATGTCACATTTTCCAGCCTCACTCCGATTCCTTAGATACTCTAGTACCTATATCTAGGCATGAAACTGTGAAAAGAGCAGCTGCCTTGCTTCTAGTTACATCTTGGTACCTGTGCCAACACAAGCCAACGTACTGGTGACACATGCACAAAGAGCTTCATCATCCTATGAAACTCAACTTCTGCATCTGAAGCCTTGGGATTGGACATGTAATAGCAAGAGGATGAGTCCCACTACTGTTATCACCTAGAGCTATCTAGTTTTCTATTATTATTATTATTAATAATAATAATAATGCATTTGACAAAAATATTCATGAACCACTGGGCTATCATTATGGCCAGCTAAATTAAGGAGTTATCAAAGCACTGAGCCTTTGCCAATTAATATACAGTGTGAAGCCAGTAATAAAACTACACAGAAAATTAGGAATGGTCAGTAGAGAGCATATTAGTGGAACTGGATGCTCTGTGAATAAACTGCTGGAAGTATGCCAAGATATTATCACCTTATTTGTCAAACTTGGATCTGGGAAATAAGTGGGAAAACTTTCCCTTGAAAATTGCCTATGATATGAAAATAAAAATGAAAGACAAACAACCCTTTATTCATCAGAAAAAAATGTTACACAATAAACTAGGGAAAGATGTATCAGGAAAACAGCTTAAAAAGCAAAATAATGATTTTGATTCAGATTGCAAGGCATTAGGATGAAGTTTCTCTCCCTTTACTCCTGTCAATTAAAACTGAAAGTAGAAATGCTGTGTGACAAAACCGCTTTTGAAAACTGCATCAGAAGAATATAATGTTTGAGGTGGCACCAAGTGTTCCGAGTAAGCAAAAAATCTTCCATGTCTTCTTAATGAGCCAGTAGCAGAAGGCGGCTGCGGATCCAGTCTTGTCATTTTGGAACAGAATGAAGAACGAGATATGACTGACCTTTGCCTACTTTTCACTGTTAACCACAGCCCTAGTTTTTAACTCCCTTTAATCTGCCTTCACTAAGCCCTTAAACAAAACCACAGCTTTGCACAGGTCTCTGGTTTTAGACATAGAAGCCAGGTATCTATTTAGACTGGTTGTTTACAGCATCTCCATTGATGCAGAGGAAACCTAACTTCACTAAATACCTAACTTTTAAGTAGGAAAAAAAAAAAAAAACCCCACCACCAAATACTAACCTCACCTTCAGTTAAAATTAAATGAGAGAAACTTTTCACTATTAGTTCAGCTCAGAATTGAATTGGTACCCTTGAAGAAAGAGTTGTAGCGACCTTATCTGTAGTCAGTCCTGTTCTCCAGTTTTACAGGTTCAATTCATTCAACAGGCTGGACAATGTTTTCAAGTGCAGTTCGTTAGCTGGTATTACAGCTGGAGCTGTATCCCAGCTGGTGTTAGAGCTGGAACTCTGCTCCAGATTCTTGACTGTTATTAACCTGCTTAGCTAGACTCAAGGTTGTTGTCTTGCAAAAAAGAATAACCAGATCACCTCAAAACCAGTCGTTGCATAGACACATGCAAGAATCTGCGCAGGAAGAATATTCTTCACGACAACTGGCAAGCTCATAGCAAAACTACACCAGTGGGAAACGAAGTAATCACAGATGAAGCTCTGAATGATTTTTTCGTTTGGTTGGTTGGGGTTTTTTTTCCTTAGTGCTGCTAAACAGTGCTTGGACTGATCTCTGGTCCTGAGGCCAACTGTCATGGTCTGACCATACCTGTGCAATTAAACTTTAGCTACAAACTAGACAGGGAATTGTCCCTAGCCTGTGCCGAAAAGGTGTTCCCACCAAATAACCAAGGGAGTGATGGGTTCCCTGTCATGCAGCATCTTCTGCAAGACACACAGGCAGCAGGACCAGATGATCTAGATGCTCTTTCAGCTATTTCGAGCAACAAAACCAGTATTTGGGGCAGTGAATACATTTCAGTCTGTATTTATTGGTACATATGTTGGCAGCTCTATGCACATTTCCTTATTAATTGCTCGCCGATTAATTAGCTGCATTCTATTCAGTACTCATTGAATTAGGATAGTAGGAGACAGATTTTGACTATCCACTCTCAGCTGCTATTAGTATCTTCTGGGTATCCCCTCTCAGAAGTCTGTCATCTCAGCTTTCATAAGTAGCTTCTTGCCACTTATCTGCTCCTTTGGAATAGTTGATTATGTTTCATTACATAAAATGTTCCTATCAGTCACTTCTGACACATAGATAATCTTAAACTTTGTGCAAAGTGCAGCAAAGACAGCCTGCCCTGAGGAAGATCATTAAAGACTTTCCATAAAATATCTGCACATAATTTAGATCAGACAAATCGACCACTGCAACTATCGACCAAGACGATGTGGTAAGAGGGTCAAATATGAAGCCAAAGCCAGAAGAAACCAACGACTCATTAGCTTTTGAAGTAACCTACACATATCCTTTTTATTTTATAATGTTAAAGTGTTACAGAGTTATGATGTGGATCTCCTGTAGGTCCTATATTATCTCTGTCAGCCCCATATTTCAGGGATACTTGCCAGGATCAGAGGAAACCTCAACGGGGTGGACATACCCAGGCTCCAAGGTGTTCATGTGAAAGGCTCCATCTACTGTAGCTGCTGAATGACCCCAAGATCTAGATAAAAGAGTACCAGCTCATAGACAAATAAACATGTATATTATTCAAGTGATGACGATGATTGTCAGGCAAGATAATCTGCTTAACAAACTAATCTAAATAAGAACAACAATAACAACAACAACAGTAATAATAATAGTAATAACAGGAAGACTACAGCCGATGTGTTTATATTCCAAAATGCTAAAGATTTCTTCTAATTTTAGTTGCATCCTAATAATACTTGGGATGAGAAAAAAAAGTCTGATTCACTGAATAATATTTGAAGATAATTACATAAAGTGTGTTTATTATTTACAATGGGGAACAATGGGCTTCCTTTTATCTCCCTTAAATGCCAGTTCAAAGGGTTACAGTATACTCCAAAAGAGAGAAAATTCCTTTTATTTTCCAATATCACACTACATCCTTGACTTCCAGTACCTGGGGCTATCTTAATGACCCTATTCGGCCTTTATGTGAGTCAATAACAAAATCCCCGTGGACTTCAATAGGACCAGGATTAATTCCAGACAACTCTTTACTGGCAATATTTTTGCTGCTTATTCTATAGGATTTCTTCTTGCACTTCTCACAAATGTGAAGCTTGCAGAGTGATACAGCGTGACTTTTTCCCTTCAAAAGAGATGGCTGCATCCAGACTGCACAACGGGAAAGGTCTCTGACATGTGCTACCCCTTCCCCCCCCCTCCGTGCTCGGGAGACTGCTAGTTAGTCCAAGCCAAAACTTGGCCAGGAGCTGTTCTAGCATTGTAAGAGTACGGGAGATTGGTAGGGACTGCAGGGCGGTGCTCAAGCTGGTTAGTGTTTTACTATTCCTTCGTAATTCCCCAAAATTCCCATTCTCAAAAACTACAACAAAACTGGATTCTCTTCAGCCCCTGAAACCCAAATGACTGTTCCCAGACATCTCCTGTCCCCCCAAAAACCTGTCCTACAGCCACACCGTATGTCCACTACACGGCTGAGCAGCATTCTGCCTGCTTCTAGGAGGAAGACCATGATTCACAAGAGTCCCTAAATAATCACTGACCTACAAATTTCAAATTGTATTGCTTGTACATTTTAGATGTGTATGCTATCCGTGAGTTTTCAGGGGGGGGGTCTGTATTTCAGTTTCTGCTCTGCAGAGAATGAGTAAGGCCAGTATAAGTAGTTGTTCTGATTTTGTACCCATCGAGGGGACAAGGTGGCACAAGGAGTGGAAAAGTTTCACAGCCTTTTTCAGGTGATTTTTTTTTTTTCTTACAACTATCTAACACTTGTTTGTTTTCAATACTTTTTTCAGTTGACTTCCAGGTTCACAAAACCTGAAGAATAAGAAAAAAAAAGTCCCATTTATTAGGTGAGATTTTCATTTAAAAATGTGTCCAGATTTTGCTTTATACACATGAGTACTTGGGTGAAGATTACATTAGTGTGCATCAATCCAGCATAAGACCAGTATCAAACCAGACCAGCAGGTTCAGTAACCTGTCTCTCACAGCAACTATTACTAATGCCTCAGAAGAAGATAACAAGCACTATGAGTAAGAACAAAGGAATAACTTCATCTGTGGTTGCTCAATATCTTAGAATATGACAATCATCTGAGGAGTTTTCAAAGAAATGATCAGCTGTCTGGAAAATAAATATTTCTCTTTTTTTATAACTTGGGGAAGCATAGAAGCTAATTTGTTACTAAAATTTTAAAAATATGAACAGAAAAATCCACATAATTAGATGCTTAACAGTCTGGCACCAGTTCTGTTCCCACTAATGAATTATCTGACTGAGGACTCAATTAATAAAAAAATTAAAGCAGGATAACATAATTAATACTAATCGATATGGGTTTACAGAAAATAGATGCTGTCAAATGAACTTGTTTTTCTTCCTTTTAATGAGATTACAGATTTGATTGACTTCTAGAGCACATTTAACTTGCAACCACAGGGATGTTGATTACAATTATAACAATTAGACAAAATACTAAATGCATTAAATGGATCTAAAGCTATCTATTTGAACCTCAAATAGATGAAGAAGAGAGCATCATGACTAAGCATGTAAACTCCTAATAGAGTTTCAGGTTTCAGTTCCTGCCTTGACATTAATTTATATTCTCACCAATGAGAAATTTGTGTATCTAAGAAGCAAATACGTATCTTTTCCCTATGAGATGGTGGAGTCTGCTCTGGAAAGCAGTGATTCTGAAAGGCAATTGCTGGTCATAGGCGATGATCCACTAAGTATGAGCTTGAACTTGAGGACAGAAAGGCAAGCGTGTCTTGTGTCTAAATAAACAGAAGGATATAATATAATTATTCATAAAGGTCATGTTGCATCTGTCATAGATGTGACGCAATGGCAGGTGGAATATTATGTTCCTTTCTGAATTGTCCCTTTCAAGAAAGCTGTTGGTGAATTGAATAAAGTGATGTGGCATCACTGATGTCATGCCAAAGCATTGTCTGAAGCTTTGCAGAAAATGACCTAGGGGTCCTGGTGGACACCAAGTTGAACATGAGCCAACAATGTGCCCTTCCCATAAAAGTGGTAAAATTATATCCTGGGCTGCTTTAGGAGTGTTGGAAGCAGGGGGGGAGGTGATCATTCCCCTCTACTCAGCACTGGTGAGGCCGCACCTGGAGTACTGTGTCTAGTTCTGGGCTCCCCAGTACAAGAGGGACATGGACATACTGGGGAGAGTCCAACGAAGGGCCACTGAGGTGATTAAGAGGCTGGAGCATCTCTGATGGGGAAAGGCTGAGAGAGTTGTGACAGTTTAGCTTTGAGAAGAGAAGGCTCAGTGGGGATTTTATCAATGTCCATAAACACCTGACAGGAGGGTGCGAAGAGGAGGGAGCCAGGCTCTTTTCAGTGGTGCCCAGTGCCAGGACCAGAGGCCATGGGCACGCACTGAAACCCAGGAGGTTCCCTCTGAACATCAGGAAACACTTTTTGACTGTGAGGATGACTGAGCAGTGGCACAGGTTGCCCAGGAATGTTGTGGAATCTCCCGCCCTGGAGATAATTCAGAAGTCATCTGGACGTGGTCCTGGGCAACTGGCTCTTGGTGGCCCTGCTTGAGCGGGGGGGGTGGACCAGATGACTCCAGAGGTCCCTTCCAGCCTCAACCAGTCTGGGATTCTGTGAAGTATAAGACAATTTGCCATATAATGAAAGACACAACAAGCTTAATTTATTCATCTTAATAACAAGGTGATATAGAGAACTGAAAAGAGTTAACAGATACACCCAACCAGAAGATTTTACTTGTTAAGATTCAAGTTCAAGAAAACAGCTTCATGTCTTTATCACAGATAGTGATTAAGAAAGGAACAATCCATTAAGTTAGGCAAAGATTTTGCATCCATGGCCTTAAAAAGTAAAACAAAGACATTATTATTATTAATTCTTCTACAAGATACACTGCAGCTCATTCAACAGTTAATCCATAGAGATCTTCTGGCCCGCGTTCTGCAGGAGATAAATTAACTGAGCAATTGCAGCTTTTGTTTCTATGAAGCTGTGACCATCCCCCCCCTTCCTGGTCTATCTGTGGCTATTTTCATGACTTACACAAGATAGATTGGCTGCTCTACTTTATACTAATTCCATATTCAGAGGATGCACAAATGGAAACCCCTAGGGAATGAGAGAAGCTGACCAAACAGGCATCACCCTTCGTTTGCACAAGAGATCCTACATGGCGTAAGGAGATTTGACACAACGGGGAACTTTGCTGAATGTTGGTTTTGCTGCTGCAACATTAATCCCTTTTATTTTTTGTCAGCCAAGCATCTTCCTGATGTTCACACCTCTAGGATGTGAGCAGGTTCCTTTTAATTAATTGCGTGATAAGGTCTGATGATTAAAAGGGAACAAGGCAAGCCAGAATGGAGCTTCAGAAAGAAGCAGGTCTGAACCAAGGTCGCGCACACGGGAGCAATACAAGTAGGGTTGGGAGAGGGAACAGTTCTCCGGAATTCCAGTCCCCTCTCCATGATACTGATTAAGGTCCCTTTTTTTGTATCCCATGTATTTTAAAAGATATTTCTGTTTTATCATTTCACTGAAGTCTAACAGATTAATCATAAACTTAGTAATAATCCTAGTTATCAGAGATTAAAAAAAAAAAAAGCAGAAGGTTGAAACAAGGTTGGTCATTCAGGCAACTGTGACACCGCTCTTGCGATTTCAACATGTGATAAAACCCAGTCTAAGATCCCTGAAATAAAAGTGGGCTGAAACATTTAATTATCTAGTTGAAGAAAAAAATTACCATGTTGAACTTCAGTAATGAAGACCGACGTTAGCAAAATGGGGTAGTGATACTATGAGTCTTTTTTTAAGGAGCACTGCCATTACATTTTTAGGAAGGTATTCTGAAACTCCATAAACAAATGTGATTATCAAAATGCAGGGGCTTGAAAGTTTTTTGCAACATAGGTTCTCTTCTGGCAGCCGAATGAAATCATTAGATGTTCATTTCAAAACTGGGGGTGGAGGAAAGGCTAAAATTTGAATTTTCAACAGTCTTGTGTTGATACTGGAGAATAAAATGTTTAATTTCGGAGCTGTTAAAATGATTCATTTACATTTGCTCATTCCTATGCCTTTTAGGCAGGAAACATTGATTTTTATTGTGCTTGTGCGTTTATAATAACGAAAGCAATGATATACAATTACCTTAGGATTACAACCCTAAATTGCATGATTATATTAATATTAATATTAAAATCATATTCTATCACTAGAATGAATATTGCATGGAAGGCAGTGAGGATGCAGTTAAGCTAAATCAAACAATGAGTTTGTACCTGATTTTTTAGCCTATATCTGAACTATGTGCCATGAGTCTAACTGGCACAGAGTAGCTTGTATCCATATTATTAAACTCAATCTCTAAACCAGGGTGGTCATACCCAGTCTGCCTCCTGGGAATCACGTCTGGTCTTTGCTGATTCCCAGACTGTGCCTGGGAGCTGCCTGAAATTGCTGACATGGGCCAAAACCATGCGGGCATCCTGTGAACCCTTGAGCAAAAGGAAAATGGATATCCAGAAATGTTCCTTGTCACTTTTATTTATTAACCTAGAGGGAAGGGAAGGGAAGGGAAGGGAAGGGAAGGGAAG
>JAVJGG010000017.1:25689092-25706569 GCA_035590195.1 Aviceda cuculoides
CCACCCCATTCTCCGGAATATAATACTGGAAAAGGAGACAAAAGACACTGGAAGTTGCTGCAGAAATCATAGCGACTGGATTTGTTCAGTACCGATGTTTCATTTTTACTTTATTTGATTTTTTTTTTCTCTTTTTAAAGGGGTGGACTCTCTTCATACAAAGAGCCTCCGTGATTTTTTTTTTTTTTTTTTTTTCCCCCCAAGTCTTTTTTCGCACAACTTCTTACCTCGGAGTCCTCCGAGAAGTGCAACTTTCTTTTTGATCTTTTCCAGGTGAAGATGGGTTGGTGATTTTGAGTTTCAGGACTTCAGCAGAGGGAATAAACAGATATTTGGAAACTTTAGGCAGGACGAGGGGTGGGTTGTTCGGAAGGATGGGTGGCTTGGGGCTTCTTACTTTTGTATTTTCTTTTTTTTTTTTACCTTTGGTTTTATCTGGGGGGCTGCTGGAGAGGGGATCGTATTACTGGACTGAAGTCACAGATCACACACGCATATGGAGCACTAGTCCTACATTTTTAATTCTGACATTTAGCGTTTCTCCCTCACACTCCCCCCTTCCACCTCCTTGCTAGTTACTGGGAATAGACAGGATCTGGGTGCAAAGCGCTGGAACATTTCTAATCCACGGCGGGGAAGGGGGCACATCCGAACCCTAGTTTACAACTGCTGACATTTGTAATTGATTTTATTTGGGGGTGGGTTTGCGCTCCTTTCACTTTTTTTTTTTTTTTTTTTTAAAAAAAAAAGGTCCTCTTTTTTTGTTGTTCTTCTTTCATTCCCCTTATAGGACCGGCATGATGGAGTGCCCAGCCACAGTTCCAGGCTGTCCCAGCTGGGATCCGTCTCGCAGGGACCCTACTCCAGCGCTCCTCCGCTCTCTCACACCCCATCCTCGGATTTCCAGCCGCCTTACTTCCCACCCCCCTACCAGCCTCTTCCTTACCACCAAAGCCAGGACCCTTACTCCCATGTCAATGACCCCTACTCCCTAAACCCCTTGCACCAACCCCAGCAGCACCCCTGGGGACAGAGGCAGAGGCAAGAGGTGGGATCAGAAACGGGGTCGCTGCTACCACAGCCTCGGGCCTCCCTGCCCCAGCTCTCGGGACTGGACCCCAGGCGGGACTACCACTCTGTTCGGAGGCCAGACGTCCTCCTGCACTCAGCTCACCATGGCCTTGACTCCGGCATGGGCGACAGCCTTTCTCTGCACGGCATCGGCCACCCAGGGATGGAGGAGGTCCAGGTAAGGCACCGCCGTTCTTTCTCCTGGCTAACGCAGATGTCGCCTTCCAGGCTGGAGGCCTCTCCCTTCCATCCCTCAGCAACGTGGGGGTTTAGGCATTCCGCGCTGGGGTGCCAGTTGTGATACTGGCCTTCCCTCGCCTTTTCTTTTTTTTTTTTTTTTTAAGAAAGAGAAGTTATTTCATGGCTGTCACGCACAGGCTCTGCTTTGTAAACCCTCCCCTACATGGCGAGCCAGCAGAGTGCAGGGGGAAGGCAGACGTGCTGCTCTAAATATTCCACGTGTTTCAAAAGCTGGCAGAGTTTAAGCCTGGCTTTTCGAATTCCAGTTATTTCCCATGCAATCTCAACTCCCCCCCCGCCTCCCCCCGCCCCAAAGCAATTTCCTGCAGTTCAGGGATTTTGATGAAACTGTCAAATTACTACATTTTTCATCCGGGAGGGAGGGAAAATATAAACAAAACCCAAACCAGAAGCAATAACCGGTGATCAGGCACACACACCACACACACCCCGCTCTTTTTTTTTTTTGTCTGTTTGTTTTTTCTTTTTAAAGTATAATTGGTAGGGTAGCACTGATTTGAAATAGTTTTATTCCCTCTTTTGGGTAACAAAGGAGTTTCACCGGGCTCAAAGCACAGTATTTCCCAGCCTTCTCCCATCCCACGCGAAACTCATCATCACGTGTTATTTCCTAAAAACAGAAAGGCCCTTAACAGCTTCGGTGCTGGGGTGGTTTGTACCTCGGTGAAGCAGGGGGTGGCCAACCGATGGGGACCCCCGAGCCGGGGGCTGGAGTTTCCCGGGGCCAGGTCCTGCATCAGGCTTTACTAGTCGGGATTTGGGGGTTCCCCTCCATTCCTTTTTTTTTTTTTTTTTTCCCCTCAAATCCATGTATCATATGTATGTGTGTATATTTAGACTTGGGATAAATAAAGATCTGGACTACTGGATGAGATACGGGCTTCAAAGTTACAGAAAGGGGAAAAGAAAGGAGAGGAGAGGAGGTTGAGAAGGGGAAAAAAAAAAATAGCCCTGAAAAAGGATCCTGCTGCACATTATAGGAATCAGCGGCGGAGAAGCGGGGGGGCCGTATTGCCTTGGGTTGAGGCTTGTCTTAGGGCTTCACGGGAAAATCACCGAGCTTTGCTGGAGCGAGCTGCTTTAGAAATAGAAAGGTTTTTTCTGGTTGGCTTTGCTCCTGCCTCCGAGCTCAGTGGCCGTCGGGTCGCTGGTTTCTGCGGGTTTCCAAGCTGCTTTCGAGACCTGGGGGCAGCCCCGGACCCCCACGGGCACGATGCTCAGGTCTCGTCTCGCATTCCTGGCTCAGCCAAACTGGCTTGCAGGTCAAGGCGAGTTTTACCTCTGTGAAGGCACAAAGGGGATCGCTCTCTTTCTTTCTCTCTCCGACCGATAGACGTTAAGTACTGTCTGTGCTTTGATATTTACACTTTCCCCGAAGAAAAGCCGGTAATTGTTTGCTCTTGTGAGAGAGAGACAGAGAGGAGAGGTGAAGGAAAGGGAAAGAGATAAAAAAAAGAGAGAAGGAGGAGAAAAATACGGCAGGGAGAAAAGAGTGGAAGGAGAGAGAAAGAAAAAGGAGAACACAGAGAGAAAGGAGGCGACAGGAGAAGGGAGAGAGAAGAAAGAGGGAGAGAGAAAGAGAGGGGGAGAGGGAGAAGGGGAGAGATAAAGAAAGAAGGAAGGAGGGAAAAGGAAAGAAGGAAAAGTCCCTCTCAGCTCAAATACAGCAGCTTTCCCTCCTTTTTCCAATAAAACAGCCCTTCTGCGGGCAGGGCACAGCGCTCCCGGAAAGTGCGTCCCACACCGGCCCCGAGCGCAGCGGCGCGTCCCGCCGCCACCCGCGGGCCGGGGCCGCGATGCGATTCGGTGGGGATGGGGATGAGGATGGGGATGGGGATGGGATGGGGATGGGCTGGGGATGGGGATGTGCCGGGGCAGCCGAGGCTGTGGGTCAGCAGGGCGGGGGTTCTTGTTTTGGGGTGCTGACGTCGCGGGAAATAGAAGAGGCCTTTTATTTCTAAAAGTTTGGTCTCAGGCTGGGGGAGGAGGGGGAGAGGGAGAGGAGGGTATCCCAAGGAGAAACACGTGAAGGGGGAAGTGTCCAACTGCAAGTTAACACAGGCGGGGGGGGAAAACAGCCCAGTACTCGCTCCTACCGTTCAGCGTTTTCTATTCTTGTCCCCCCATCAGTGACAGATGAAGTTGGGCAGTTTCCCACCCTGATTTTTAAGACGGATTTGTTCTAGATTCAAGGAATCCGTTGCAGCTACAGGGATTCCTGCCTAGGCGACATATACTTTTTATCCACGAACACTAGAGAGACTTTCCGGGAAGGGTCCAAAATATTATTTTTTGTTCCTTTTTCAGTAGTCCAAAAAGTTGAACAGGTATCTCGGTCCATAGTTGGATAAAGATGTGTCTCTTTGCTTTAGCTTCTGCGTGTCTGATCAAATATGTGCCGTGAGAATGGGTTGGCCTGGCAAGGGAGAGTGAGGCAGAGAAAGAGAGTGCGTGACAGAAAGAAACAGTAGTTATTTTATAAACACCAAATCCAGGCCATGTGTGAGCCATTGTCCAGGGGTAGAATTAAGTGATTGTAACACGATAGCGCTCTGTTATTGTAAACAGGACGTATTGTATTGCTATTGCTGCCCTTTTCGAGAGGAATTTTCAATCTGCGATTTACAGCCCTCAGACAGGGAACACAGAAGCCAAGACCTACTTATTGGAAACAAATTTGCATCATTTAATAGGGATTCTGAAAAACACCATTGCCACCCCAGTTGCTGGGGTTTTTTTTTGGGGGGAGGGGGTTGCTTGGTTGTTTTGAGGGTTCTTCCCCCCCCGGCTAGGCAAAAGTAGAGTTTTACTAGGAAAAGATAGGATAAAGAAAATAAACAGGAGGAAATCTAGATTCCTGAAAGGAAAACAAAAAGCTCAATCTTCAGGGTTTTTGCTCAGATATACCCCGAGCTGTCGAATAAGGTGTATATATACGGTACAAAGGAAGCTCCCTGCTATCAGATTATTGGAGGAGGGGAGGGAGGGGAATCTTCCTCTCCAGATTTTCTAAGTATATTTGGAGACTCATCACCTTTCCCCTCCCTGCACACACACCTCCACTCCTCCTCCTCCTCCTCCTCCTCCCTCACACTGCCGGCCCCGCTCCTATGTGCTAACTACAGACACGGAAAGTTAAGTTGCACCAAAACACGCAAGTCTCTTATAAAGTAACCCCTGGTATCACTTTTAACTAAAGAAGTCTAGTAATTAAAAGTCTGAGTTGTTTTTCCACGTTTCCGCATGCAGTCCTAATTAAATCTTTACGATCCTCTCTGTGACTATTAACTGCCAGCATGCTGAGCGAATATCCTGTACAAAAACCCAGCAGGAGGGCGTAATTAGATAGAAAATCAGACAGGAGTCTTCTCATTAACTACAACAACTAACCCACGTTGCTGATGGAGCGAGCGGAGTGCACGCACACACATAAAGCGTGTGCACAACCATCGACTCCAGAGATAAGGTGAGATAAGGAGGGGAAAAAAAAAAAAAAAGAAAAGGAAAGATGGCGTTTCATATTTACCTCCAATTCTGTGCCATCGAGGAGCACCACGATGCACTCCAGCAGGCTGCAGGATTTGCTCATCATCCCTCTTTGGGAGCTGCTCAGGGAAAGGAGGGAAGACTTTGTAATTTTATTTTGTGCCCTTTAGGTATGTAGCCTATTGATTACGAGAGAGAGACAGAGCCATGCACAAACACACGACAGAAGGAACCCACCGTGTGTGTGTGTGTGAGACGGGATTCAGGAAAAATGAAAGGAAAGGGCTCATAGAAAATATTGTTCCGTCACTTTTGTGGGAGATGTAATTTTCTCCTAAACCGTATTCCATCTTGAACCTCTCTGCTGAGCAGAGAGAGAGCTGGAGATAAGGGCTGGATCCGGATAAGCTCAGCCTCTTGGTGTAGCAAAGATAAAGTTAAAATAATAGGGAAGAAAATAGTTGCTTTGCTGTAAAGATGTTTTCCTTACCAGGGAAAAAAATGTGACAGCTCCCCAAATATGCAACAACCTGGAAAAAAACCCCAAACCCTAGACAGTAATGAGAAAAATAAAATAATAAACCCAAGAAACCCACAGGTCCTCCCCTTCTCTGAAACCCAGAATTTACCCTAAAACGGAACCTGTCGTAAACCTGCAATAAATTGCTCTTATGACACCTCTTCTCTTTGGGAGACGATTTTGCTATGCTGACCGCAGACTCAGCGGTAATTTTTGTTTGTTTGTTTGTTTTTTGTGTATCCACTTTCTTGTTGAGAAACGAAACCCAACATTTATTCTGTCCTCTGTGCCTGTCTTTGTTCTCTTCCCTGCTCAAGAAGTTAATGCCATAATAACAGGTGTGCTCCTAAGCGGGCTGGAAAAAAAAGAAAAAAATAGAAAAGGGAAAAAAAAAAGGCTTTGAAAAGGAGATCGGGAGACTTTTTCTAAGCAATCAATTTAATAGTTCATACTTTTGATAATGGATATTCCTGCTTCCCCCCTCCCCGTCCCCACTGATTCAGGACACGGAGCTGTAAATCTCTTTCTGCTTGTACCCTATACGATGTGGGCGTTGCGCTGCACTCCGAATTGCTCAGGCTTTAATTAAAAGTCCATAATGTAAACTATTCTATATAAAAAGTAAATGGCCCTTGAATTATTAAGATGTAGCAGGGTTACACAAACAAACAAACCCAAACCAAACCAAAAAAAAAAAAAAAAAAAGGAGGGACGGGGAGGAAAGGGGAGGGAGAATTTAAGTTGTCCTTAATCGTGTTCATTTATGTCATGCCATAGATCTTGCAGATGTTGCCAAATTGCCAGATTTTCAAAGGGAGAAATATAAAGCTTTATCGAATGCAAAGAAGTCTATGTGATATCTATGTTTTATAAGATAACAAAACCAGTATTGCACCCCATATGCTTCACACCTCTTTTTTTATTAGAAGACTATATAATTTGTAAGAATTTCATTTCCTTGTCGATTTGGGGGAATAATAATAACAATAATAGTAGTAAAAAAAAATCCCTCCTCCCCTAGTGAATTAATATAAATGGAAATAACAGAAACTCCAGTTTGGAATGACATGATTTATGTACGCGATTCTTTAATATCCAGTCAATTTGAATAGTGATGTTTTTATATCCACAGTCAGTTGAAGATGCCAATAACAGCGGTATGAACTTATTGGACCAGTCTGTCATTAAAAAAGGTATGGATTATTCCAACAAGCTAGACAAACTTTTACTGTGTAGCAATATCTTCATGATATATTTTTACTTTGGGGCAATGAATTTATCGGGGAAGCAGGCATACATGGCAGCAAGACGAATAGTTGATTGGATCGGCAGATAGAGCGAAGGGAAAAGGAGAGATGTGAAAGGAAAAGTTGATATCCCCCCTCCCCCGTCCTTCAAGGTGTTTAATTACACAAACGCTCTCTCATGGAGCACCCCATGCCCAAATGCAGTTTCCACGGCCCCCCCCCCAGTAGTCCTCGATGGGGACCCCTTGGCTTTTAATGGGGGAAGGGGGTTGATTCCCTTTGGGGGCTTAAATGCGTTTCCCAGGCGAACCAGACGTGAAGGGGAGAGAAAGAAATGCCTATGGAGAGGCAGCCCCGGCTTCTTTCCCCCCTTCCTCCAAGAATCCCCCCCTTCCCCATGCCCATTTTTTAAATCTTTCTACATATGCGCACATGATTTAGTGTAACTGCAGAATCACCCCATACTGTTAAAGGGAATGTGATATTAACAAATGTTTGCAGTCTCTTGTACAGCTGTAAGCAAAATAATTAACTAATTAAACTAATTAAATGTAATTACAATAACTCATTTTGGGCGTATTGCAGCTGCTTAATTTTTTTACATTTCTCTGACAGTCACTCGAAGATGCTTGGCGATTAGTGTTGTGTTATGCTGATAGACATTAAACAGATCACACACTGCAAATGTAGGGAAAGCTATCTTTAATTATCTAAGGAGTTTCTATTTCTAGATTCAATTTTAAGTACCAGAGATGAGGCTTAGAAATGCTGTCCCTTATGCTATACTATCAACAGCACTTATCTCCAGGACCTTATTATTTGTCAAACGCGCACAAATACTTTAATAGAGATGATCTTCTAGGATGTAAAGCAAAATAACAGGGAGAGTGTTTATTTAAAATGTGTTCAAGGCAGCATGAGGTCCTTCCGTGTATTTATTGTTTTTTTGATTCAAATCCTCGTGTACAGTCTCTCTCACACACACACGATCAAGCTCTAGTTATTTGGGGGAGGACAGGTGAAAACTTGAAGACCATTTGGCAGCATCATTTATGACCACCGGTTGAAAAAACGAAGGTGATTCTGAGAACCAGAAAATTACTTACCTCTAAAAAAAAAAAAAAAAAAAGAAAAAAAAAAAGTTGTTTCTCCTGGTTTAGTTCAGCTTGAATGTTTAGCAGGTTTTGTGCTCTAGGTCTGTAACCTGATGGCTTCTGGTTGTATTTTTCTCTTTTTTTTTTTTTTCCTTCTCACTTTCCCTCCCCGCTCCTCCCCTCCCCACCCCCACTTGACACCTCATACACGATGTTTCCTCTTGGGTGTATTTGATTAATTGGTGCTTGATTTGTGGTCGAGAGACTCCTTTCTAACGTTGCTCCGTGCTCGCCTTTTGCTTTCGCAATCTGGTTTTTTTTTCGCAGAACACTCTTCTCTTGGTCACCCAGTCCAAAATACTCTTTTTTTACCCCCTTTTCCCCCTCTGTCTGTATCTCTCCCTCCTTCAGATGGCGAAGACAGCAGAGATATTTAATGTGCATGCTGGGTGCTCCAGTTAGATAGCGAATAGCACTAAAATGGGAATGCTAAGGGCTTTATGGATTAGGGACAGATTTAGGTGTGCTCCTTGTGCATGGGCACCGCTACGGCCCCAGGTCGAGCAGCTGCCGCCTATAGAGACCCAGTCCCGTATAGATGGGATCACATGTGCCTGTCTGCAGCCATAAGAAGGGATATTCCCAGTTTATCCATGGTGAACAGGATACGTATGCACTTTGGAAATTAGGTTACTAAACCCTATCCTGAGATTCGTCTGCAAGTGTTTTAAAGTCACTGTAGCAGTATTTTCTTCCTTGGAAGTGATGCTGAGCTCTAAGAAACTTTCCGGCAGAAAGGAATATGGTGAGCTTGGTTTCTTTTAGCACAGCGAGTTTCCTGGGTGCGGGGGAAGGAGAAATGGGTAATAAATAGTAGGTCACGTTTGTGGCAGACAATATTTAATCAGGACGAGAGAAGGAGCACCGCAGAGAGGGTTCAGCATCAATTTCGCTTTGTTCCCTGCAGTTTGTAGCTGTGAGGATGTACTTTGAAGTAAGAATAAGTTATTTAAACTCTGCAAGTCATTATTGCAGGCGGATGGCATAGATAGGCAGATAGGTATTGACTGATTTTTGTGCAGTGGAGCACTCCCCGTGATACATATTTGCTAGACGAGGGTTGGAGGGGCTCTGCTTCACCAAAACCTAGTGCCTAAAATGTTTTAATTACATCGCAGTGGGAAAAGCATGCTGGGGACTTGAAGTCTAAACTTCATTATATCATCCAGACTGCAAGTGTCTGTTTCTTTATGGTCTTTGAGGCCTGCAGAGGGAATTATCTGTCTATGCCAAAGGATTGCCAAAAATATTAAGGAAATTACATAGGGATTCATACACGGCTATCGATTTATCTCACGTATCGATCCCGCGGAATAGATTACATATACACAGTCTCTTGTTATGTTTGCTATCTGAGCTTACTTGACATTTCTGAAGTAATTTAGTTAAGAGGAAATGAGTTGTTCCCAGTAGAGAGAGCAAACGAGTGGAGTGAAGGTAGCCAGCGTGATAAATGGCTCTTTCATTTGGAGATCTCCAGAGCTCGTTTAAGGCTAATTTTCTGTATTAGCCCCCTTTGAGCTATTAATGCAATAGGCAGGGACCGTGGCCCCTCGTCTCTTAGCTGCCCCATTAGAGCGAGCATTAAGCTACCAAGCCTGAACTCTACTGTGGTGGTAGTGGTGGTGAAATAATGAAAGGTGCTTTTTAAACTCCCCTAATCTAAACTGGCAGAGGGTGGTTAATACGATTTGAAGGGGAATGGTCAATGAACAATCAATAAACTAATAATGGGAAGGATGCGGTACATTAACAGTCTAAAAATCCAACGAGACGTTAAAAAATCATCGTTAACTCCTAGTTCCATTAAGATTTGGGTGGTGGCAGTGGGAGGGAGGGAGCCAGATAAATCATCGAGATGATAATAATCACCGAGAGCATTAATACCAGATTTAACTCGGCTTTGAGAGCTTACAGGCTGCACGGTTTGAGGCCTTTCCCTCGATTTCTGCTGAAAGGAAGGCACGGTTTTCCGTGTGTCAGGAATAAAAGATCGGGTCCCCTTGTCAGCTGCTCATCCGAAATGTGCTTGGCACCGTCTCTGGCCAAAGAAGTTGTCCTCCTGCGAAATCTTGCATGGCCCGAGTCCCAAGTTAATTTTTTGTGACTCTGGGGCATGGTCAGTGACCTTAAAATTATCCTGATGTATTTATTTACTTTCAGCTGTTTCTGACCATCGTCTGCACACATCTGATTTAGCACGAAAGGCCAGTTTAACCCTAACACCTCAATTAATCGTCTTGCAAACACGCTCTATTGTTCACGCTATTTTAAAGAAACACACCAAAGGAGGTGTCTTAACACTTTTTTCAACTCCTAATCATAGAGCACGAGATTCCTCCCCACCTTTTCTGGAAGTAGCTGGATAAATGATTAACTGAAACCCACTCTGGCCCCAGGTTTTCAGGTGCTGGATCTGGGAATCGGAGACGTTGTCTCGCTGCCACTCCGTTTCGTGCTTTTTCCTGGATTACCCGTTGAACCTTATGCTCCCCTTTAATTGAATGCAAAACAATTTCGGGGGAATGAATTTCACTTTAAAATCTAGTCCCGGCTTTCAGGGGAAAGGGGCTGCGGTGGAGGAGAGAGGGGCGGGGGGAAGAGGAGGAGACGAGAGGGATGGGGACACGAATACACACTTGCTGTGTTTGTTCATTAAAATTCAAATAAGAACCGGGTCTTTTCCTGGCCATGGGTAAGACGTTGCCCCCGGACTTTCTAGGTTTGGCGACCAAGTCAGACCAAATCACCAGTTATAAGAAAGTCCTGTTGCTCTAATGGACAAAGAACTTTTTACTCGTTTCGGGTCCAGCAGGCAGATTAAAAAAAAAATAAATAAAAATGAAGGCAGTTCGATAGCCTATTAGTAATAAGTTTATCCACGACGTTTGTTAGCAAGCAATGTAAGAAACATTTCTGCTGATTGATTGTTTGATTGACTGATGGACTATCATATTATTCACCAGGGTTATTGCAACCGTATCCATAGCTTAGAGCCTTGTTATTCAGCTATTTTCAGGGCATTATTCTATTTATTTGTTTATTTTTAGTGTTGCTAAAATGCCCTTTTATTTCCCTTTCCTTTTGTACGCCTGCATTTCTGCGCATTTTCACGCGTTTGTGGAGAGCAACCCAACAGAGAACCACCACCACAAAAAAAAAAAAAAAAAACAAAACACCAAAAAAACCACCAAACCCAAAACCCACCAAAAAACCCCTAAGACTTAATGTATGCACAGAAAATTGTAAACATGTAAAGAACTGAAAGCTTCACGCTGAGTTTCGCCATGCTCCATTTCCCCACCATTTCCTGCTGTCGTTTTAAAGCGATCTCACTCATCTAGAGATCCCGTTTGCAGGAACAGTATGCTTATAATTACTAACAAATCAAGCGGCTACTGTTGCTCTCCCGGTTTATTGATAAGCTGAAGAGAAATGGAAGGGGGAGAAATGACAAAGAGGCTGGAAGGAACCACAGGAGGAGGAAGAAAGAGAGAAAGAAAGAAAGAAAGAAACGGAGACAGGAGAGAGAAAGAGAGAAGGCAGAGATTTTGGAAGGGGGAGTTATGTATTTGTGAGTGCTCACATTCACACAGCAAATAGAGTTTGGGAGTGAAAGAAAATCGAATAGTCTCTGCTGGGGATAACAAACCCTAAATGGGATAAAGTTAAAGCAGAAGTGGTGGGGACGCTGCATGTATACGTGTGTGTTATTCTGCATTATTTCAGCAGTTGAGGCAATCCCTAACCAACTGGGAAAGTTGACATCGACTAAAAATATACTCTGCATTACAGTTTACATGCACGCAGGGATTTGACATATGCAGCTGCACACACGGACGTGTATCTCTCTTCACACGTTATATTATCTCTGGTAATGTCTGGGCTATATCTGAAAAGCTATAGCCATGATAAACATATAGATATGATATAGATAGAGATAATTCATTCCATGGCAAACACTTTTTTGAGGCAGCATTAGGTAATTTACAGAAGATATAGAGCCTAGATAGAATACATCTCTCTGAAGCTATGAAATTGCAATAGATATGCTTACACCGCCTGGTAAGCTTCTAAAATGGGGTTAGAGTTATTAGACTCCAACTGATGGGGATGTTCATACGGTCATTTTCGGGGAGGCAGTGGTAGGAAGAAAAGCTGAGGAGTTCCCAGCATAGCAGGGAAGGGAGCCAGCCTGCTTCCCAAAAGCAATTTGCAAGGAAAAAAAAAAAAAAATACTGAGCACGTGAAAATCCATATTTCAAAGGTTAAGTAATGGAATGAGTGCTCCAAAAGGCCAAAGCGAGTGTGGTGAGGTACATTTAAGCATTGCACGGGTCCCTCTCTCTTTAGTGAGTTTGGACTAAGATCAGATGTTCGTGGAATTGCTGCCTCTTGTTTAATTTCTCAGTTCACTGGACAGTGACCTGATAAACTGGTCACTAAATATAGCCACTCTAAAGGTGTACTCGAACCACTGAGCCCGTGTGTTTGTCCGAAGAAAAAATGCCAGTCATGAAAATCTGTCTGGTGGCACTGCTTTAATATTTATTTTTTTAAAAAAGTTTTTCTTGATGCTTCACTTGAATGACGTTGCAGAACATCGTGCATGAAATAAGTGATATATCTCTGCATAATGGGGGAGGGAAGAGAGATATATTTTTTTCTGCCTGCCCGTATTACCTCTGATACCCCAGACGAATCTTTTCCTATAGAATCAATGGCCAAAAAAAGGTCCTATTAATAGCAACGAGAGCAGGAGCAGGCCTCTAACTCTTTTATAACCGTTTCTGTGCCGTTCTCAAACTATTTGAAACCGCCTTTATGAGCTGCATAAAGTGCCTAACTAAAAATAATAGAGAAATAGGAATCCATTTCACTTTCGGATTCCCTGAAGTAAAGCCACTCAAAATAATTTGTTTATACTGGAGACTATATACAAGGCATATGAAGCAATATGTATATCTAAAATCGACATGCCTTTTGGTTTTTAGCTGTTATAGAGCTTTTATTGTGGGGGTCTGGTCTGGCAGTAGGAAATGATCTGTAATAAAAACAGTGAAACACGGTCGTGTCTATTCCATACACTGAGGTTATAAAATTGGCAATTGCCCAGTAGTTAGCACTTGGTAATATATTAGGATACCCGATCTTATTGTTTAGCAGCTCCAGACGACTTAAATATCCCCTCAACCCTAATGGTTTGATTCTCCAGATATGTTGCAAATAAACAGGGGTTTTATGACTTAACTGACATGTATTATAACTACCTAAATAGCTGGCATATGTGCATAATAGAACCCTATTATTTGCCGAATTGGTTTTGCAATTGATTGAGTGGAAATGGGAGACTGTGGAGTAGTATCTGCTCGACGAGGGTGTGTAATCAATTAGTATTCTCCTCTGAAACATGCCCCCTGGACTGCCAGGACCCTACCACCAGCCCCCCCCCCAATTTCGGAGTATATTTTCTATAAGGAAACGCGTGTTGCCGCGATTCCAAGAGGAAGCAGCAGTAGCAGCTGTCAGCTCTTATTAACTCCTGCATAAAACATACCTTAAGTACGGTTTGTTATCAATTACTTGCAGAAATGAAACAACTGGGAAAATGCAGCGAGGCTCCCTATAAATTAAAGTGATTGGTTGATTGATTAGAGCACCTGCTGTAAATCATAACACTTACAATTATGAGGGAGCTATTTAAGTTCATTTGTAAACAAAATTCATGTCACGGGGGAATTGCTCTCATTTTTAGTTTAGCCATTTTTATTTGTTTGTTTATTTCAGAGTGTGTCTGGTTGCTATTATAGGAATTTGTGCCTTATGGTCCCCTTGGTTACTCTTAAAATAACCTCACTTGTTTCTCAGAGAAAAGAAATATTCCTTTTTATTGTGGACAGAATGACATGTTTTTATTTTGTGTAGTTTCGCTTTATTGTTCTGTTTTGGTTTTTTTCCCTCATAACTTCCTTTAAATACGTGTTACAGTAACGAGATCAGCTTTATTTAGGGGCAGGAGAGTTCCCACTACTTCATGGACAGCACAATGTGATCAAGGTGGCGAATGCCATGGTTAGACCAGATTTTTTTTTTTTTTTTCTCCTGGTGTTCATTTTTCTGAAGGGAAAGACTCATTTTATTTCATAAACCAGACTTAATAAAAACACAAAGCAATAACAGAGCTGTCTTCTGGTTGCTGTATCCTCCAGCCTTGATACTTATTTAAGACAGCAACTCTCTTCGTGTAGCGAATTTATTCCTGGCTCAGCTTAGCAGTAATGGAAACATTAGCAAAAAAAGTAAATTTTCCTTTTTTTTTTCCCCTCCAGAAAGGCGCTGTCCGTTGTACAAAAGGCATCGGGGGGCTCTGGGTGAGGCTCAAACCCGAAAGTTGCCAGGTGCTTGCCAATATGTATTTTATTTCCCAATGATCAAACCCTGCATAGAGGCTGTACTGCACCACCCTTCTCTCCATCCATCATTCATGGAGCAATTTCCTAGAGGTTGGGGGAGCAGCACCCTTTAGGTTGCTGGAGGTAGCCAGAGATTCCAAATTCCCTTTCATTTGGCTGTTCTGTGCATGTCAGAGAGACTGTGGTTACCCTGTACTCCTTCGCGGCATGACGGTTTCTCTCTCCCCTCTTCCCCTTTTCTTTCTCCAGTTCCGGTTCCTCCAAAATCTGTTACTTCTTTGATGATGAATAAAGATGGCTTCCTGGGTGGAATTTCAGTCAATACCGGAGAGGTGTTTTGCTCTGTACCCGGCCGCTTGTCTTTGCTTAGTTCAACTTCAAAGTATAAAGTAACTGTGGGAGAAGTTCAAAGACGCCTTTCTCCTCCAGAGTGTCTGAATGCATCCCTCCTAGGAGGAGTACTTAGAAGGTAAGAGGCTGGGGCGAGTGTGTGAACGTGCCCATGTGTGGGCATCCATGCATGCACCAGAAACACTTGGTCAATGGTAAAGATGATTGCAAATACGCATTGATCTTACTGACGTAGCACGTGTGTGTAACGTTCAGGGTAAGGTGGAAATACGCTGTATTCGGGCACTGAGGTGAACATGGGGAGACCAGAGAAAGATTTGGCCTTGTATGTTTTCTATCAAAGCATCCCAAAATGAGGGAACCAAGACAAGAAGGTTTCTCGCTCTTGTACCTGCACACACTTTCTGTCTTTTCTCCTTCTCCTCATGCTTGTCTCTAAGCAAAAGGACGAAATAAAATGCCGTGATGGGCATGTTGCAGTTAGGTGTTGCAGATGAACCTGATGTATTTCAGGACCTGATGTATCTCTAGGGATTTCCTAGGTAAATCCATGAGGTTTCCTCTATAAGGCCATAACGATAAGGCAATTAACATGGTGTCACACAAGACACTGCTGAAATGGCAGGGGATTAATAGGCAACTTGTAAGGTAGGTGAGTACCCGACTAAAGAAAAGCCATCAACAGGTAGCTTTGAAAGTCAGAAACTTAGTGCTTCATCTGGAGAAGGTTGCTAGAGGAATTACTCACAGTTGGCCTTTGAGGCCTTTGTCATTTAACTTTTGTACAAATCACCCACTAATGTCCTGGTGGATTTTGCTGAGGACCTCAGAATAGCTGGCATTATTGGTAGTGAGGGAAAGGAGGAGCGAGGGATAACCTGGAGGCCTGGTTCCTACTCCATCACATCAAGTGGGAGATTGTCCATTTAGGTACAAACAACAAGAATTTAAGCTCCGAGGTTGTCAGCTGGAAAGACTAACAGGAGAAAGGCCTTTATCTTCTTGACAGTGACTGAAGGACTGTGAATTGTCCATATGACTTGTCTGTAAGAAAGGTGAGCTAGGGCTCTATCTCTGGTCAGAACAGGGCAGAAATCGTGATATGGTATAAGGTACCAGTTCACCCAAGCCAACGGAGAGCTGAGAGGGGATAAGACTTCATTTTCTACACGTGAGGTTTATGTCAGACTGGAAAATAAAGCACAACTTCGAGACAGAAACAAATGCAATTAATTCGGCCCTGAATAAATTTCAGATAACGTTTAATTAAAAGTTACTAATCTTAAAGGAGTAAATACCTTGCCAACACCTGTAGCAGCAATTGGGCGACGTTGACTCTAAGGTGTTTTAAAATTGTTTGCTCTGGTGCTTGGTTGTTGGGGTTTGGGTCTTTTTTGTTTTGGTTTTGGTTTTGGGGTTTTTTTTTCCCCTGCAAAAAAAAAAAAATTCTGTGATGACGTCAGGGGCTCCAGCTCCATGTCTGGAGAGGAGGGGAAAAGTCCTGCTACATGCAGTCAGTCACCCAAATATACACGTGAGAATTAAGGTCTCCTAAAATAGATGCTGTTCCACGTGAATGTCTGTAATCAATGTTTAGCTGTGATCCTTGCCAGTGAGAGCAGCAGAGATTTTTACTTACAGATGCTAACCTGTCTGCTCGCTCCGTACAGCTACAAATGGAGCAGGGAGAACATCTGAGAGATGCACTGTAGAAAATATAATTATCAAGGTAAAGAAACATCATTACGGAACTTCAGTGGATTTCTGGAGGTGGCCCAAGCCGTAACCATTGGCTGCTGCTGACTTCAGTTCCTATCTTGAATCTAAATTTTTGACAAGCTTTTGGTTCAGAGCAGATGAAATACAGAAAGCTGCTCTCTTGCAATTCTGCCATGTAGCCCTATTTACTGTGATATAAAATAGTGGGAAGCCAGTCTGGCTTGTCTGTCGTTTCTGGTTTCCTTTCGCTAAGCGTGACTGCTAATTGTTAAGCAAATTTTAAGTAAGAACTAAGAGAGAGATTGGGGACAGCCTCTGATCTTAGGTGCCAAACCTCTCCCTGATTACGCAGGTGGCAAGATTTCATCCCTGGGGCTTTACATATGTATAGGCGTCCGAACAATAGCTCTGTATTTCCCACCTATAGCTCCATCATCCTTTTATTGTCCTTATCAGTAACCTCCGACAGATATTCAAATCTTCCTTCAGGCAATCGGTTCCCTCTGTATAACGCACCCTGCCTTCAGGTGAGCTCTTCCTCTCAGCATCGCCTTCCCACCCAAGAACACACTCACGCACACGCACGAAATGATTTAATAGATATTTTCCTCCTTTTCTATTTATCCACAGGCACTCCCTTCGAGCCTTTCAGATTCCCCCCTCCCCCACCGCCCCGTTCCTCTTCCCGTCCTGGCTCTTTCCTGGAATAACCGAGGATTTAATTCTCCTCCTCTACCTTTCTACCCATCTCCTCATTCCATCCTAACAGGAGTTAGTGTCACAGAGTAGGAACCCATTTGCTCTCTGGATCAGAACCCTGTCCATTAATTATTGCTACCTGGCATTATTTGATTTCCCTGGATAAAATAGGGAGAAAAGTGGGTTCATCCCCACTCCTACCCCTGGGAGAAATTAAGCAAATCTCAGCAAACCCGAGCAGAAACCAACACACCCGAAGTCCTCAAAGTCGAGTGAAAACCCTCCCAGACTCCACTGACTGCACAGACTAAACGTTTCTTCCAGGAAGACTGCGGGGTTAATCACGATGTTAATTTCTTTGCCATTCTAGAGCCAAATCGAAAAACGGGGGGAGATCTTTGCGAGAAAGGCTAGAAAAAATCGGTTTGAATTTACCAGCCGGCAGGCGTAAGGCCGCAAATGTCACTTTACTCACCTCCCTGGTGGAAGGTAAGCCGGGGGTCGCAGCTCCCTTCACACCCCTGCCTGCTCTGAACTCCTGTCTGACATTTTACGA
>JAVJGG010000017.1:25722779-25748399 GCA_035590195.1 Aviceda cuculoides
CCCCCCCCCCCCCCAAACTCAGAAACACGCTCGGACAAGGCTAATGCAAGGCGAGAATTGACAGCTGATACCGGGGAAGGGGGGGGAGCCAGGGTCAAGGTAATTCCCTACTAAAGTTGGGAGGGGAAAGCAGAAGAGCTGGGAGGGAGCTCATCCTTCCCCCAAGCTCCTCCCGAGCTCCTTCGGCTCTGCAACCCTCTCCCTCTCCTGGTGGGGTCTGGCCGGCCCCAAAGCAGCCCCCTCTCCCCTCGGGAGGGGGTGATAAGGAGGTTGCCCCGCTCGCTTTTGCTTCCCCGACCATCCCCCCCCCCCCCCCTTTTCCCTCACCCCCTTTTCCCAACATCCTGTCAAGCAATAGGCTGTAAAATAGTTATCCAGCCCAGCACCCAGGCAAGGGCCCTTGGAGAGTAATTTCTGCCCCGAGCGTTTGGCCGGGGGCAAAGCAAGCGTGCTCTCTAACTGATCAACCTGGATATTTCATTATTCATTAATTTACTGTTTAACCAAATCCCACTCATTATCAGAGGCAACGCTTGGCAGAGCCCAGCGAACAGTAGCAGTTGGTGTCAGGCGTGGAGAATTGGCCCATTTGATCCTGGGCTGTTTTATTATTCAACACCACTGACTGAGAAAAAGGCCCATGAATAATAAAGAGCCAAAGCGTGTTTGAACTGAGAAGCATGACACAGCCTTACAAAACAGCAGTTAGGAAATTAAAGGCGAGGTGGCCCAGGCTTTGCATTTTTTATTCTCACTGTGGGCACAGGCATAGGGATCCCACATTTCTGTTGCTCCTGTGTTTATTGTTGTCATTATTACTATTTTCCCACAAGCCATTCGAGAGGTGTAAACCCCAAATCTTCACTGGGATCTTTTTATTGCAAAGTTTCCCTCTGCTCTATACCGATTATCATTTTGGTTTTAATAATGACACAGATTGTGCCGCTTGCTTTTTCTCCTTTCCCTTACTCCAGAGGAAATAAGCCCACTACGAACATCAGATCTGTATTATTTTGAGTGGAAACCCCCCAAAACACAAGAGAAAGTTAACTGAGCACTGGGATGCCAATGGTGCGGCGGGAACTCTGCTGTGACCCTGAAGGACCCTCAGGGCTGGGGCTAGTCCATCAGGATCAAGTCTCCAGAAAACTACTACTCTGAAGGCATTTTTCATGTTTTGACCCCACCTTCATCTCTAAGCACTGACCGATTACCAGCTGAAAAAAAGAATACACCTCCTAGACAGTGATACCATTTAAAATTTTGTTCATGTTAGTAGCAAATGATCTAATAGTAATGCTTATTGTCATCATGCTTTTCACTCTTCTGAACTCAGACCTTTGATTTTGGCCCTAACCCTTCCCTTACGTACAGCAGAAATTCACAGGTGTTATCTCAGTTACATCAGGATCAATTTGCATTTTCCAAAATGCTTCCACTTTTGCAGGACACTTGAGACTGTCCTATGGAGTGGTGACATTTAGCATGTCTTTTAAAAAAAGGTTTTCCTCTCGAAGATGGTTAAAATATGGGGCCCTGAAAAAGAACGACGAGCAAGCAGTCAACGGCAACTTTCAAAAATGTTCGCAAAAGATCTCTGACTTATAAAAGTCATCCAAGAAGGAGCAAAATAACTTATCTGCAGCCACAATAATCACACGAGTGAGCCTGGAGTATTCACAGCAGCCTAGTCCTACTCTCACCTTCTTCAAATAGGAGAGTTTTGCAAGACTTTTGGTCAAAATATTCTTTCTGTGTTGCCCTTTTGATCTTTGTTGATTATGACAACCACTGTGGTGAAATACCTTCCAACTTCCTTACGTTGCATTGTTCTTTCCATTAGAAATAACATCCTTAATGTCATCAGGCTGCAGCAAAGATCTGGCTTTTAATCCTTCCATGAGCAAATGGCAGGATGCATTTTGCCTTTCTTGCTTTTCTTAACCCCCTTCTGTCGCCTTTGCCAAGAATTATGGTAGGAGCAGTCACGGTATTTTAGTCCTCCCTGTGTGCAACACTGGGCACAACACCCGGCGGTAGGCACAGAGTGGGGGTGCCATCTCCATAACGCCGAGACTGGTCCCCCCCTTTGTCGTTTGTATCTGTTCAGATTCAGACACTGCTTAAGACGCTTGGATGATGAAAAGAGATTTTTCCTCCTGTTTGTGTCCCTTCCTATCTTCTCTCCCATCTTCTCTTCTGCCTACCCGAGATACACAGAAGTGGGATTTCTGATGGGCGGTAGCCGTGCAGGGAATGATAATTATAAGACCAAGTGCAGGTTATCTGCACCTATTAGTTCTGGTCAGGATCAACAAAGACCTCCTAAATGATTTAAAGTTACTTGATTTGGATCAATTGTTTATTTAATAAAAAAGTGGCCAATTCAACCCCACAGCACATGTCTTGTTTTATTTGTGGCCTGGCTCCCTGCAAAGGCATCTTTGAACAGGCCATGTGTATCCTATTGTGGCAGCAGGCACTTATCCATAGACTTTGTCTCATCCTGCAGGGTTTTTTTTTAGGTTTGGGTGGTTTTGTTTTTTGTTATTTTTTTTTTTCTTTCTCTTTCACCCCACCACCTGCCATTACTTCTAGAAGAACTGGCGTGAATTTCATCGGGATTTTTATGTCTTGATTAAAAAAAGCCAAGTCCAAGTCTCTGTCAGGAATATGAGACTGTAAATTTGGCTTCTTAGTCAGAGCTTTGCCTTATCTTTCTAAATCAAAACCTGCTTTAGAAATTACTTCAGATTGTCAGAGCTTCCTCTTAAGTCTGGTTCAGACTGGCTGCGGGTTTTAAATACTTGAAAAATAAGAAGATGTCTGTGTATGTGGGTGCACATGCGTTGGTACAGATGACGCTTGCTCTGTTTATGCCTTTAAAGTATCTATACACAATCTTTTTTCCATCCTCTTTTCTTTCTGATCTTTTATTAAAATTCATGACTATAGTTAGTGTTCCTGGAACTGAATGTATCCGGTGAAAACAGTCCCATAGCAGCCCAGTTTTCTTGTTAACATTTCTGTGGGCTTCACACACCTCTGAGGTGGGTCTTGTCATCAAGAAGACCTGATGGATCTAAGAGCGAGGTCCACGGTCACTGAAACAACCTTTTTGCTGACTTCAGGAGAAGAAGGATTTCACCTCCGCATCACCATCACCAAACTGCAAAAGACGGCCATGCGGCCATGCAGAAGAGACTATACATGCAGATCGTCTCAGACGACTGCAGACCGCTTGGACAGAGTTGCTGCAGTGGTGAGTGGTTGCCCACGTGTTAGGGAACATCAGTAATTTGCTTTCATAACATTTCTATAGATGCAACAGGGCATTGAGTAGGTGACCTTCATATTCCTCCATAAGAAACTCCATCACTTTCGCCAGCCGAAAGACAGATACAGCCCTAATCTCTTTAGGGTAGGAACTGTCTTTTGTTTCAAGTGCCCAGCATTTTGTGAAACGACACCTTGATTTTAGTACCTGCTAGGTACTAAAATAAAACCAACCAGAGCGTACGTTCTTCGGGAGATATAAAATAAGGATTCAAGGTCGTTTTCTGGGAAGGCAACATTCCATAGGAGCAGCACGTCTTTCTGTTCCTTGGTAAGACGTGGGTGCTCTTTGTGTCGCTGAAAGAAAAACTAAAAAACGCTCTACTGTCAGGATGAAAGAAGAAATCTGGTGTTTCCATGCGTGCATGAATGTGACGAGCAGACGTGCGTCCCAGTGAAGGCTGTTGAGCATAAGTGGATGCGAATGCCAGCGACGGATTATACCGTAGGTGCAGAATTGCAGGTTTAATCACATGTGATTATAATTGAGTGTGGGGGGGAGGTGGGCAGCGCTGGTGGTGTAACTGAATGGGGAGTGTGAGGGTGTGATTGTAATTAAGTGTGGGTGTAGCACTCTGAACATAACTGAATGTGAGTGCCAGGAGTTGGGTATATAACCAAATGTGAAAGTGTCTGAGTGAGTACATGTTAGTGGAGGGAAGAGGGAATGATTGAAGCTGAAGGTGAGTGTGTACGCGATGGAGCTGGGCTGTGATGGGAGGACCCTCAGGAAGCAGGGTGGTCGGAGCGGGACCCCAAGAGATCGGCCGAGAGCCCGCGTTTCTGGCGGGAGGGGTGTGGGAGGTGAGCATGGGGGGTGGAATCGAAATGCAGTCTGGGTTTTCGAAATGGCAGCGTTAGCTGGGACAGCCCTTCCGCTGGTGTGCTCAAAGTCACAAGCGATCTCATTGACTTTCCTGCAGCTGAACATGCATGAATAAGTGCTCAGTACCAGGAACAAGGACTGCAAAATTAGTGGCTGTAATTAACGAACCCAATAGTGAACGGTGCTGGGCTAGTCTACAAAACATCGACTACTTGCTCAAATAAAATACTATACATATTTTTTGCTGTGTTTCTGCTCCCAGTGTATTATTTTTTTTTACATATAGTTTAGCCTGTAAGTTTACTGCAGGAAGGTTAGTACAAACAAGGGATTTCCAATGACTGTTAGAGGATGTTTGTGGCAGAGGTATTTTCAAATACTTTTTTCACGTGACATGTGTTTCTAAGAGCTAAATTAATCCAATCGAGGCAGAGCTAACACATCATAAACTATGAGTCTAATCAAAACTAATTAGCCCAGCTTGATTTTCATATATCAAACATATACAATGAACAGCTCACAGACTTGAGACCAAGATGCCTCAAAGAAATTATTTGGAATGTGAATTCAAGTAATGACTAACTTGTAAACTCGAAGGCCACGTGTGAATCTAAAAATTGAATTAATTGAGAAAAAGTTGAATTAATTCAATCCTTCTTTTCCCCTCCAAACTGGTTGTGCAGCTCTAGTTTGTTTGCCAGAATGATTTAAAATGATGCTACCAGCAACAGTCTTATTGCCATTTACCAATATACGCAAGTTTCCTATTATTTTCACCTTCCTTTTAGTAGTTTCTCACTGAGACAGGCACACACTTCTCTTCACATGCCTTAGGGCTTCTTGACACTTCAGAATTTACCAGAATAGCTATTCCAGAATTCTGGAATAAAATTGGCTACATGGGGGCTTTAATTAAACAACTACTTGGGAACCATTATCCAGAAATAGTAAATTTCCAGGAGTAGAAAACTTTTAGAGAAACAATGTGTCTCAGTGAGTAGAGGCATGGCATAGGAGCAAGGAAAAAGTGCAGTATTTTCTCAGCTCTGCTGGAACAGCGGCTTTTTCCCTCATATTTTATATACATAAATGGGGATAGAGAGTCTGGCTGTTTACTAAGGGACTGAAGTTAATCTCACTAGATTTTACTTGTCTGTAAGGTAGACACCTGTTTAAGTTGCAGAGGTTCCCTCTATATGGATAGAGAGAACTTCTTCCAGTGGCTGGCTTGTGCCATCCTGGCGTGAGTATCGAGATAGGCTGGGTGAACATGATCTATATGTCTTTCTTTCTCAACGGGCTTGACAGGGACTCAGAGGACTCAAAGGAGATGTTCTGAGCTGCCTTTTTACGCTTAGTGATACCCTTAATGAACTAGGAGGCCACATCTGATACAGTTGCTAAATTAGGCACAGGTAAGTGGTAAAAAAATGACCATTGCTACTTATATTGTTCTGAGAAGCACTTTGAGGTCTTCAGATATAAAGAATTGCTCTTCCCCAGCAGTCTTATTGCTACTTCCTTGTCCTGTGCTTCTTTGCATAAGTGGATGTAACTTGTAGCATACGTGACCTAGGAGGATTCAGCTTTAGTGGCCTAGTAGGTAAGACATGAGTTCAACTTTCACAGTATCTTTAGAGTACAGATGTGCTCACCACATTCACTTTGCCGTGACACCGTCTCAGGCGCTTGGCGTTGCTCTGCTTTCCTTTGTAGGCTTTGATGGGGGGAACAGATAACGTCTACTAATAGCAGAGGGTCTTTGAACGTAGCCTCCACATTTAACACTTGCCACCGTTTGTAATACGGAGGCAGGCCTAGGATGTAAAATAGCTGTCCGAAGGGAACACTTACTCCCTCCTGTTTCCTCACTCCTGGTTTCACAGTGGGTTAATCGCAGCATGAGGGAGTGAGACTTTTTCTTCTAAAGTAGCCTGGTGGTTTAAGGGACTTTGTTGAGAGACAGGGGCCTGAAATCTTTCAAGAGGAGCAGGACACTAACCTTAAATCTCCTTCTTCCTGGGCAAAAGCAGCTCTTCCTTCGGCCACACTTTGAATAAAAATGGTCATGAACTGGAAGTGACACCACTTGTTATTCACCCACCCTGCTCAGCTCAGGGCGCAGCTGCTGGACTGGGTCCCCTCAGGGTGCTCAGGAGCACCCCACTTGTGAGCCTCAGGCAGGCAGCGTCTTAGCTCAGCTCAGGACAGTGGTGATGCAACGCAAGAACCGTTCTCTGGTTTGTTATTAACCTCCTTTTCTGTTGTAGAGGTGAGCTCTTGGATCGTGTTCCCAGCCTCCTCTCTGAGGTAGGAGGGTCTGAGGACATGGATTCTACTCCGATCTGTGGGTGTTAAGTCATTGAGTATCGAGCCTGTGCTGTCTGATTCAACACCCATCCATCACTGTTAAAGCTTTCAGTGACATCAGTGGCCCAAGACTGGGGCCTTCACGTGTAAATTTTAAGGAATGAATCACTGCACACTTCTAGAAAGGTTCCTGCTGGAAATGACTTGATTAAAAATAACACACTTAGGAGAGGTGTTTCAGCTCCAGCCAGACCTCATTAACAGAATCACTCTTGATGTTCTCCTTGGCAAGCCTGGCGTTAGGTCTGCTTCAAACTTGTTTATGAGGTTGTTTGAGGTTTGTGCAGCACACAAGATCTACAGTTGGAAAAGTGTCACTGCATGAGGCTGTAATCCTCGCTGTGGTCAACGTGTTGAGAGTTTTATATTTCCTGACCGCAGGATCTTTCCATAAAGTGAAGGGGGGAGGGATATTATTGCGATTAACCAGCTGGTTTATTAAAACTTCTGGAAGCCACAGTGAAGCTTTAATGAGATTATTGTGTCCATAAACTGCAAAGTTTCTTCTGCTCTTTCTTATTACGGGGAAAATAGAGGAACTGGCCAGGCCTTTCTCAGGCCATGTGAAAGGTTATTAGAGACCATAACTCTGGGTGTGAATGGTGGCAGTGAGGCAGGGAGAAGCCTTCCCGATGCACTCACCAGCTGAAAATTTGTGAGGTGTTTTTTTCCCCCGTGGTCTCTGGAGGTGTAAACTGCAGCAGAAGCTTTTGGCAGCCACACTAGAAACAGGGATGGGATTCCCTCCTTCCCTCGAATCTCCCTGGCTAACCTGCAGGCTGAAACATGAGCAAGTTTTCCGCAGGCTGGCTGTGACCCATGGTTTGAAAATATATGTTGCGTTTATAAATCCTGCTTTGGCAGAGCCCTTAAGCACCTACGCAACAGTATGTGTGTGACTTCAGCCAGACCACTCGGACTATGTCCCGGATGAGAGCCACGCCAGGCTCCCTTTTTATCTTTTAAGATTGATGGAGCAGCAGTTTTCACACGACAACAACAGCATTTAGCATTTGTATAGAACGACAGGTACTTGGCTTGCTTTCCGACATTAACTAACTCATTGCTCTGCCAGGTGGCAGAACAATACTATGCAGCACACAAGGAAGAGGTTAAATGTGGCCTGGATCTGAGGAAAAGCAGTAGTAAGGTCAGCTGTAAGAATTTCTTGGCCTTTCCATCTTGATTCCTCCATTCCTTCTGCTAACCTGAAATGAAATGTGGAAAAATTACAGGCCATCCTAGTAAATTCCTAATCTTCTCCTTGTTTGTTAATTTTATTATTCTGTATCTTAATTTCCTCATTTTCATTGTCCTTCTTTGTTTTTTTCCCCTCCACTTTATTTTTTCTTTGCTTTCATAGTCTATTTAAAAAAATGCAGAATGGCATTTAGCCAACAGTCATTTTGCTTGGAGATGTGGAAAAGATACCAGAAAAGCTTCACAAGAGAGAAGAAAAGTATGCCAGGTTGTGTCCATTTTGGTGATCCTTTCTGGACATCAGAAAAAAAAAAAAAAGAAAAGAAAAGGAAAAAAAAAAGACCCAAACAGTAGGAAACTTAAATGTTATTTTCTAACATAAGGAGTTATACATAAGAATCCATCCTCTCCAGTAGACAGCTTGGAGCTACCAGGCCCCTCTTACTTGGCACCAGGCCCAAACGGCACAATCTAGTCATATCGGTACCCATATGGGGCAGATTATTCTTCATTTGGGTGACTTTGATCCAAAGGCAGACAATATCACACCTTCTGGTGTCAGGCCAGCAGTAGACAATGCCTCCAGTACCCAGCTCTTTGTAATCGTACCACTAATTGTATTTTTTTGAACAGATCAGGTGGGAAAGTCGTAAGCCTCTTCAGTAGATACCCTCTGTATGTCCTAAGGTGCTACGGGTCCTAGGAGCCATGCAAATGTTTTTAAAGCCCTGATTAAACATTTCTAAAGAAACTAGTGTGTGGTCTGTTTTATAGTGAGGGCAATAAAAATTACTGGACCCAATTTATCCTTAACAAATGCAGGGCCAGAGGTGAATCCCATTTTTTAGTTGTTACTGTAGGAAATATTTACATTATTTTTTTTTTTCTTTTTAGGCATCAGCTCAACAATTTCTGTTTATTTGTAACACAAATGAAGGAGAAAGGATGTTGTTAAATGAATAAGCCATTTAAATACAGACATTATAAAAACGCAGGGTTGGCTATTAAAGTACCCAGAAAAGTAGTTATGAAGTCTGATTCGGCTTTCATTTCAATCACTAGCGAAATTCTAATTGATTTCAGTAGGAACAGGGCCTGGCCTTAATTTCTTCAGTGCTGTCCGCTGTAAAGTAATTGATTCACATTGCTGCCCTCTTAAAGCAACACAGCATGTTCCTCAAATTTTCACAGAGGAGGACCCACCCTTGTCATTTGGGATGGGGCAGAATCTGTGTATCATAGGTTGTTTTTCAAGGATGCGATTTTACTACCCTCATGTGTAAATAACTTTCCTTGTAGAATATCTATGGAAAAAGAGGATGTTTTGGAAGTAACCAAGTCAAATTCTGATTGTAATGAGACAGGGCCAGGGAATTAGTAGGCAGAAAGCCCATCACTGTAGGTAGGGCTGGAAACACCCACAAGTGGACTTTCTTTAGTTAGAGAGGGCTAACGGGCAGGAGTCTTTTATCCTCCCTGCTTCGACATATTTCCAGTCATCAGATTTGTACTGGGTACGTTCTTCAACATCCTCAACCTGTTGCAGGAATGAACTTACTTAGCTATACACCCTGTAGTATCCAAGAAACTACAGCGTTTCCCCATCTCTTATCCAACCACATCCAGAGATCCAGCTCATTTCAAGCACTTGGGGACTGGGATGCAAGTGATTTGACTGTCCAGAAGTGGTGACATGGTATATCTTCTATATTAGGGATCTGGTACAGTAACACTTGATAATTTGTATTGTTCCTTCGGGCTGGCCTTGAGGTGACACAGAAGGTTACATTTGCTCATCCTTCTGACATTGAGTCTCCGTGGAAAGCCAGAGCCCATGTGCTTGTGCGCCCGTGGTATAGGAACACATAGGTGGTCTATAAGGAGTCTGTCTGCACTGGAGCCGTTAGCGAGGCTCAGAGGATAGGAAATATTCCGTCCTTATGGTAGCTCCGCTTGTAACCTGCTGTAGACACAGCCATGCTTCGAGAGGTGTCTTCCTCATCCCTGAGCCTGGGGAGTGCTGTATGGACCCTTTATAGAGAGTGAGATAATCTTCTGCACTTTTGTTTGGCCAAAAGGCCAGTAATCACTTTCTCAAAGGGAACTCTGACCTCATATCCAGGGACAGGGTCTGATGTTAAAGCGAGGGGAAACACACTCAAATTTTTCACTTGCAGAAAACGCCACAGAAATTTTTTATTTGGAGAGATATCGCAGGACATGTCTGGTTCATAAATGGTAAATACATCACGAAGGTGGAAGAATTCTTCGGTTTTGCCTCCTGCCCCAGCCTTTCCTTGCCATGGCCTCATGTGCTCATCTGTAAAAGACTTGAGCAGCCTGTGGTTTTATCAGTTCTACAAACCTAAGCAGTATGCGTGCAGATGAGCAAATAAGTGGGTTAGAAACCTTCAAGAATAAGATGTGAGGTAGCAATGACCTTAAATCACAAAGATCTGCCGGTGAGGGAATGGGGAGTGAAATTTTAAGAGGAGGTTTCTCAGCAGGAGCTGCAGATGGCCCAAAGGTAATCCTCTTCATCTCACTGTATTCCGGACCCACATGACATTGGGGGTGCCTGCTATCGCAGATGCTGTGTTTCAGGTGATGTTGAAGGAAAGGCTTTTTTTTTTCCTCCGCAGTTGTCAGGCTTCCAGGGACGTTCTGCATGTGGACACTAATTCCCTGCCAAAGATAATTATATTCTCTCTAAATTCTCAGTGCATTTTTGGTGGGTGAATAAAGTCTGTGCCTCAGATTGCCTATAATATTGCATTGTTCTATTAAATCACTGTGGCAGCAATGGTTGTCCCACAACAGAAAACATCTTCATGAGGAAAAGGTGTTTCGATCGATGTGTACAGGGTATGTGTACCCTCCAGGCAAAGAAATCATTGGTCACTCTGTGGGACTGCCTGTTTTAGTTCAGGACTGTATATCTACACACAATACACGCTAAAGCCCATCTGCCCCATCCTTTCCTCCATGTCTAACAGCACAAAATTATTCTACAGGTTTCTCTTTTTGCTAATTGGCAGCAGCTCTGTAATTATGAGATAACCGCTCCAAATGAAATATTTGGGATTGGGTTTGAAATATTGTCTCTTCCTGCCTGCCTGGGGGATTTATGCAAATGCAGAAAAAATTGTACCCTAAGTCAAAAGATACTGTGGTCTTATCCACCTCTTCCAGGACTTTATGAGCAGGAAGGAAGGTTAGGGCAGTTTTTCATTTCCTATGTGAATGTCAGAGCTTGGAACAATAATGGGGTCTGGAATTGCTCTTCATAAAAAGTATGTTGAAATTATCAGTAGAATGGAAGGGAAATGCACCAGGTGAGATAGGAGATATAAAAATAATTTTCCTGTTACAAAGTAGTTTTCTTCCTTTAAATGGCATGAAGGGCTAATCTGTTTAGTATCCAAGCAAGCTATTTATCTGTTAATTTATTTTCCTGCAAAAAAGTCCACCTGATATTATTAGGATATAAACAGACTGTATAGGTACCACCTGCTTATTTTTTTTCCTTCTTCTGGTTTCAAATGCTGAAAAAAGCTGATTATTTCAGCTGTGCAGCTGACAGTCGCTGACTGTATGTCAGAACCACAAGCTGTAGATTAGGACATTTATAAGACTTGACAGACAAGAGCTTAATTTTAAGTGTGAACTTTAAAAGCCTCAGCTGACTAAGTTTGGAAGATGAGACAGGTTCAGAGGTTAACATGACTGAAGTATCACAGGACAAGCTAGCTACAGCACCTGGGAGACTGTGGTTTAAAAATAACCCTTAAGCATATAAAATTAAAAATAATTTGGTAAGGCTTTTAAGTTCCAGAAGTTTCCCATGGTCAATAGTTAACACAAAAATTACAGCATGTCGAGAATTCAGATACAGAAACTTGGAGACTTTGTCAGATTTCCCAGTTTTCTGTCCATAAGAAACCAAACCAACCCAAATGCCATAAAATACATGCATGCTGCATTACATATGCAGATACAATTATTTCATATGTATACTGTGTATATGCACACACATATACATACGTATGTGTGGGTGGTTGAACAGGGGAAGAGGAGAATGACAATGAATCGTTGTTGAAGAAAAAGAGATACACTAGCAAATCAAAACTTGCTTCTGGGAAACATAAATATGAAAAAGCAGTATTTGTTACTGCAACAACACTCATGAGATTTCTAAAGAGATACTGAATATCTGGGGGGTAGATTAGTCTCATGTAATGTTAAATGTCTAGACGGTAGGTACCTAATCTAAGCTAGTTGTCTAAGCTGTTGATCATCTCTCAATAGTCAATGGAAGCAGACAGGATTCTCCAGAGAGCAGTTCGTCTCACTTATACTGGGATAGATTAAGCCATTTCTAGAGGTTTGCATCTTTCTTCACTGACTATAAGAGGAACTGATTAAATAGTGTAGACAGATGTCTAACTTTCTGATGACTAAAGTTAGGTGAGGTGAATTCATTCTTCCTCTGCTTCTAGGTTAACACCTCCAATCTGAATAAATTGCTTTAGTGTTTGAGATGCATTAGGTTAGATTGCTAATCTAAATGTCAGAAAGCCAAAGGCTTTGAGCTACTCAAGCTTTTGTACACCTCCAGTCTTTAAGCATTAATTAAATTGCTACAGTATTCTCCATCCTCTGTCCTTCATCTGTCCTTTCTCTGCCACCATTAGCCAAATTCATGGGCCATGAGGCCACATTCCCACCACTTGGATAATACCTAAATCCTATACCTATATTTAGGCATTGCCTACAATCCAGTGCCAGATGAAATCAAGCATGCAGATAGATACAGTAACATTCAGAGATGAAGAGAGGTGGGATTCAGTTTGAGGTTAAGGCACTTAAATGTTGTTTTCAACACGCATGTGCCTATGGGCTGTCCGAGTATTAAATGTCCTCCTATGGGAAGTAGTCAACACTGTTAGTGGAGCACGGAGAGGGTGCCAGCTCACACTTACATTTAATTTTAAGCTGATACCCCAGAAGCTCGAGTTGAGAGGCCAAATGTAGGTTATTTTGTCCCACCCCGACGCTGAAAAATGCCAGGCACTCAAAGTTGTAACCAAATTTGTGTAGCTCTTACCACCTGCCCACCGTCCACCTCTCATTTATTTCTAAATGATCCCCAGAGCTGTGTGTGTCTCTGCTGAGCCAGCTGTCCCTGTGCCCGACTCGTGGTGTCGCGTCTCCAAAAGCCCGACTTGCACAGACTGTTCCTGGCTCTTCTGCTAAAACATCACGTCCCTCACAACGACATTGATCCCCCCGCCCAGAAAGCATCTTCCACATCAAGAGCTATTCTATAGCCTGAGATTTGGTGCAAAGGACAAAAAAGAAGGAAATTGTGCCTTATCTTCTGTTCCTACCGCCAGGCACAGGCCGTCGTGAAGGGATGAATGCAAATTTATGGGACCAGGGGAACAAGAAGGAAAAAAGCTCTTCAGCTGGCTTGTGCGCTGGGATGGAAGACTCCTGCTCCTATCATCGTGTACGCACCGTGCACTGAAAAGTCGTAGGGTAAAACATGTACATAGTCCCTGGGGAGCTCTTTATCAGTCCTGATGGTGCCCGCTGACTTGTCAGGTAGCCTAAATGTCGTCGTTTAGATTACCCCATTGAGCGAGTACCTGCTGCTTTTTGTGATGCCTGTTTTGGGTGTTTGTAGTAAATGATCTGGATAACATTCCAAGATCTCGATCTAAGTATGAGGAGCACAGGCTCCATCAAACCTTTATGGACCTGGGCTAAGTGCTTCATCATTTTTAAAAACAGAATAATGAGGGCACTTCAGGGAAATGCACCTAAACTTTATTTATTTGTATTCAGAAGTAGATAAACTGAAATCAGCAAAGTGGCACTGATATAACATCAATGCAAGCAAGGTCAGAAACAAAAATCTGGTTTTAAAGCTCCACTAAGCCTTTATGATAATTCCCATGCAAATCATCTAGGATACCTTGCTTCTTAACGGGCTTTCTCTGAAGCTGTAACATTCTGCAGTCTATTTCTCCCAGGCCTTGGATTTTCTGGCGGTGCACACATGCTCGCTGTTAATAAAAGCAAATGGCTACAGGGGATTCTGAGTCTTAAATTTAATAACGGGTAAGAGTTAAAGTAAACAGTGACTTTGCACCAGTGCGAAGGGCTTTGCAATGGACATGCCAATGGTGAACTGCAGCTGAGCACAGACCTGTGCATTATCAGTACCTGTAATGGTAGGGAAGGGAAAACAGATTTTTTCTCACCCTCTTCTCTTCCTGCCCCCAACCTCTCTCTTATTGCACCTGTGAATTCTCAGAATGCTTTTCCCCCCTTTTTCTTTCTTCCTTTTTCAGCTTTCCAGCTACCGATGAAAGGGAATTTCCAAAGCATCCAGGATCCCAAGAGAACTGTGCTAGGAATAAACAGCACAAAGACTAGTCATTCCATGGCAAATACCACTCAGTAGGAAGCAGGAAAACTGAAGCAGTAAGTGTGCCAGTAATTCTAATCAATATGCCCTCTTTGCATGTCAGGCTACAAATGCAGAACAAAGTTGGTTAAAATGCACGTCCTGGGATATTTTAACATCTGGAACTTTTTATGTATTCATGAAGATTGTGAGTCAGATTCAAAAAGCTGTTTAAACAAGTGTGTTGATACACATAAGGTTTACTGTATATATAGAAAAAAAGCATCATTGTTAACATGTTTTTTTGTATCCCTGCCAACCTCCTGCCAACTGGGGATAGAGTGTAGGTTGTTGGCATGCGTTCCTAAAGCTCTCATTGGAATGGAAACTTCCCAACGCTGGTTCAAAGGTTAGCTGGGTGTTTGATTTAAGCCAAACTGCCTTAGAAAACAGGGATTTATTTTTTCATCGAAATGAACGTTTATGTTGGTAATTCTCACATTTGGTTTTGGTTGTTACTAGAGATGTTTATTTGGGCTTGAAACAAATGGTCTGGTCAACTTAGTACCAAAAGCGACTGATTTAATTTGGGTAAGACTCACATTATAGCAGTAGCTGACTGTTTATGAAGGGATTAAGCTCACTTCATGTTGGTTGTCTACAGATTAGACACCTCGTCCTGGTTAATCAACTAGCAACCTGTTTTAGGATTGAATGAATCACTGTCTGGAGGTTCCTACCACTTTTGCACTGAACCCATACACAGAAGCCGAATGGCTGGTTTGGTCCAGGTGCCTAACGCAGACTTAAATGGGATTAGTGCCTTCGTTAATAGGTGTTAGTCGGATGAGCTTCGTCTGTGCTTCAGAGATATAAGCACCTCAAATCTGCTGCAAAATCTTCAGTTCTTTAACAAATGAAATTTAAGTTTGTCTCCAAATTCCTTTTGGCTTTAATAAACGGGAGAGAAGTATCTATTTATTTTAAAACCACGCGCTTGGCGGAGTGTGAAGCTGCTCTGCGTGTCATGAACACTTCCGTCAGCAGCCACGGTGACAGGCAGCCACAAATATCCACAGGTAACTGGTCAGATGGGTTGGGATGAAAAATTGTAGCTTGAGACCTGTGGTGCACTATGTAAGTGTCTTCTTGGGGGTAAAGCAGGAGGCAAAAAGATTTAATTTTTCCACCCGTTTGTTCCCTAACCATAAGGGACTCTGTGCCTCAGGGAATGCATCAGGTAGTTTTCTATCCAAGAGAATGAGTTTGAGCTATAATTAATTAATTAATCACTATAAAGCACTCTGAGAATTTGTGAGAGTTAGAGGCAAAAATGCTAATACTCAGGTATATGGCAACAATAAAGATAGTGCACACGTAAGAAGAAATAATATTTTATGAATGTGTTTACAGTATCCTCATTTAATATCCATTTGGTTTGATTGCCCTTAAGAAACCTCTTTAGATACAATGTTACATTCCGTTAGCTCCTTGTAGACCCATAAAATGTAAAATGTAATGCATTCATTCTTAAAATTGTTATTTTTTTACTTAAAAAAGGTAGTTTTTAATGAACAAAAATCTTATTGTAAATATTCTGCCAGAAGATGCTTGCAGCCAGTTTCTGGTTAGAGTTTAAAATGTTAAATGATGCCTCAGTGCTTTTTTAAGGTGGAATTTAGGTGTCTACAAGTTAGTAGTCTAAATCTAAGGAGATCGTTCCAGATTCCTTTTGTATGCAGTGGAGAAGACAGGTAATTCCTGAGATAAATAGACCTAAAATAAAAATTTAACATAGCTGAGATGAACGACTCTGTGGAAATGTCTGTTTTTCTCTCTTAGTTAGGGAACTTGCAGTTATTACTGCAGGTGATCGCTATACCTTTAAGTGTGTTAGTATGACTTAAGTCATCAAGATTTAAAACACACTCAGGTAAGATGAATGCCACCTATGGTTTCCATTTTTTTAAAATGAGGCAATACAATGGATTTCTCTATTTGACCATGTTTGATTTACAATACTTCTCACCGCAAAAGCTGGACAATCTTCAGCGTAGTTAACTTCATGACTAGATGTTGCTGAGGGCAGTAAAACAATTAAATTCCATGGAATTTAAAGTGTATTAAGAATTCAGGCCCCACATCCTATTTAAGATCACAAAGAAAGGCAATGAAACAGGAGAGGGATGGATCTTGGTTCCTTCTCAACTCCTCTCACATTATAATAGCTGCCCCTCTCTGTCCCTACTGTCTAAGAAGCTTTTCAAAGCTGCTGAGCATCAATTAAATCATGCTGAAATCCAGTGGGGTAGCAAAGTGCTGCTGTCAAAGATTATACTCTGGCTGAACGGTGGCATTTTCGGAGGGCTGCAAAAGCCCATTGCCTTTCCTTGAAAACTGTATCTCCCACTCTGTTGAGGATCTTTGGTTTTTTTTTTTAATTTTTTTTTTCGATACCTGAATACTGGTATAGGCCCTCATCTTAAAGGTGACTAATGAAAGGGTTGTGATTTTCAAAGTAATGCTGAGCACCAGTACTTTAAACTATGGGTCTCATTTAGCCTTTCTTCAGCTGGACAGGTAAAATCAAGGTACACTGAGGACTTGAGTTAGTGACTCATGTGTTGGTCATGATCTCTTTGAGATGCTCCAGGGTATTTCAAGTGACTATGGAGCTGTTGGATGTGACACAAGAGATATTATAAACAGAGCTCTTTTGGAGTGGAGGCTTCAGACACCTGTTTGTTGAAGTCTTGGGCTTGAATTGTGCAAAAAGGGTTTGATGTTTCTGTGAGAAGATCATCCCTTCAGAGATTTCTTCAACATCTGCTTCTCATCCCATCACAAATGCTGCCTGTCTTTGGGATGCTTTGGCATTTCCACTTCCAGTCCCAGCTTGCAACCAGCAGTAAAAGAACGTTAGAGGATCTTGAAGTCTGGTTTGAGTTTAGGTGTAAAAATGACTGAGGCTCATCTGCTTTCTATCTTCTATGAATTGCTGGCTAGTCCTTTTCTGTCAAGATGTTCAAGCGAAGATTACGTACATTTTTAAGGAGGTTGTGTAGGGGCCTAGAATAGGGGCTAGGTTAAAAGCACCAGGAGATCCTTCTCCCTGTGTCTCCTCTATAAATCTCCCATTATCAAAATAATGCCTCATTTGTGGTCTTGGATGGCTCTGCCTTGAATGAGTCATATTTCTTTTGATGATGATTCATATCACTTCTTGTACAGCCCAGGCTTGATCTGCAGAAAAGCTTAACAGCAGAAAAGCTATAGCAAACAGGCTCTGCACAGGCTCTGAGTTTCTGATAATCAGCCTTTATTTAATTAAGCTTCATATCTTTCTTGTGAGGTAATTATTATTATTTTACAAGTTGTACCATATTATAAAAAAGAAAGAAAAACCAGAGATATTAAGAGATTGATGAAAGTGACGGGAGATGTCATTGTAAAGATCTGGATTCAGAAGTGTCTGCCTTACTATTCCTCGAAAACACACGATGCCCTCTTCTAACGCAAGTTGTAGATATCAATTCAACACAGCCAACAAGTGTCTTTATTCAGCTCCTGTTGCACACCATGTTCTGATTCAAGGCCGATGGATTGCTGTCTCCCTGGCTTTAGTGATGAAACAGTTTGTGTGTGCCTTTTTCAAGAGATACCTATCAGGAAGCAGAAATATGTGCTTTGGTGAGGTTTTGCAACTAGAGACAATGAATTATGTATATGGTTTTTTTCAACCTCTGGTCCCCCTGCTATCAAACTGCATGGCTGTGGTTTCTTGGGCTGCATCCTTCAAAGGGAAATCATTCTTTTCCTTTGCCAGGAAACAGGATTGTCAGACATTTATAATGAGGAGAAAGGGATGTTATTCAATGTAGACCTCATGATTTCCTCACTCTTACTGCACAGAGCTAAGATTGAATGTGGTCTCTGCATGTGGAGAAACTACCAATGTTGCAGTCTAACTGGACTCGGCCTCCAAGATATGTAAACATACTTCGGGTGAAATAAGTTGTGAATGAATCCCAGATGAGGGAATGTGTAGTTGAGCAGTGATTTGAGACAGTTTGCTACTCTGACCCTCGATGTTGAGGCAGAACCACAAGGCAACATGATCTTCGCAGCTGAACCTGGCAATTAAAAATGTGTATTCTCTTGATCTTTTTGTGTTTCGCTGTGGACCTGAAATAAAAAACGGAAAACAATTTTGCCTCAACACCCCCCCACCCCGAACAATACAAAAAGACCTAATCATGTGTTAATTGTGTCCCTTGTGTAAAACCAGTTAAAATCATATGCACCTGTAAGAGGCCTACACCTTTCAACATTAGAGAATTATGTGTTTTTGTTTTCTTCTCCAAGTGCCTTTTTATATCATTGAAATAAAGACAAATTCGCCTGAGAAGGCTAACAGCATTGGACTTCGAATGATTGCTCTGATGTACCAGCAGATATGATCCAATATTAGATTTCATCCTATTTACTCCAGATTAATTATGAGGACACCTTCAAAGGCAAAAGTAGACGATACATTAGCTTTAAATAAGAACAAGATACATAAGTGATGTCATAACATCACAGAAAGAGAAAACAGCTTATTGAATAAGATGCTGCCCTGTCTATTCAGACACCCAAGTTGGTTGCATCTGCAGTTATTTTCCTCAAAGAACGTAGGAAAGATTCCTAATCCTCCTGTGCCAGTATTTCCATATATGTTTAAATGGGCACTTGGAAATAAATCGGTAGTGAGATGATACAAGAATCAGACATCATCTCTCTCAAATATAACAACACTAACCAAGTAAATCAAAATAAGTCACTGAAACAATGGTGGCAACAACTCCTAAACCTTCCATTGCACATGTAGTTCTGGAATGTTACATTTAATGCTGTGCAATATTAGTTTTCCTATTACTGTTGGCTTTAGGTGAGAGACATTCAGACACAATGATCTTAGGTAGTGAGCTAAAACTAGAAAGGCAGCTTGCTCTTGTAATTACTATATATATATATTATCAGGAGGTTGGTGCTTGATTTTGAGATCATTGAAATTATTTTTTCTATAAAGCTGTGACCACTTGCTGGATCGTATGGACTAAGTTGGCTTTCCCAGTCCAGTTCCTTGCTTAGCAACAGGCACATCACAAATGCAGTCATTAGACTCCATCATGTTGTGGAATATGTTGTCATTCTGACTCCAATGAAATAGATACAAAGCCCTTTTTCTTCTAGCTATGGTTCACAGAAATATCTCAGAAGGAGCTGGCAGACTGGAAATTTGCAGAGATGTTGTATCTGTTTGCATGGATAAGCAGAGATTAATTTTCCAGGTCAGCATCCTTTTGCAAAACATGTAATTCGTATTGAAAAAAACCCAAACAAAACAAACTTCTGAGGGCCTTGAAACAAAACTTCATCTTTTTGGCAAGAAAACCAAGTCCTAATATCAAGCTATAGGTTAAATATCTAGAGATATACAACTGTAATTAATTCAAGTATAATGATGCAATCAATACATTGACACTTTCTGATTTGACAAGGATGATTACTAGATCACCATTTATCTCCCAGGTTTCCCAATAGTCAATGCCTCTAATGAAAAGTCTCCTTTGACTCTTTCCCATTTGATGTTTTAACTTGTTTGAATTATTAGCTCTAATTTTGTCAAGCTGGAATGTTACAGACTGGGCTGCTAGGATACGGCAAGATTCATGGGTTTTGGATATTGTACCACAGTAAAACAGCTGGAGGGGAGGGGAGAACCGGTATGGTGAGTAATGGCAAATGCATCCATCACAACAAAGAAACTTCTATCAGCCCCACTGGCAAAACAGTGAGTTACTGAACTATCAAGGATATCAGGCTGAGGATTTTGAATGATAACTAAATATACTTTCCCCTTAGAGGGGTGATCTTGCTTTGGACTGATTATATTTGTTGCTATCAATGATGACAATGAACAGCTGTGCTCGGCGGTAGCTGCTTGTAATTTCTTTGCCAAACATATCCACTCACAGGACAAATAGATGCATTTTGAAATTAGCAATAAAAAAAGACCCAAAAAGTGAGCAAGATGTACAGATATGTGGTACTGTCCAGCCATCTTTGAAAGAGTTAGTTATTTTTGACTGACCTAGTAGCATCACTGAGTCTATTCATACTATCTCCTACATTTTGTTATAAAGCTTTTTAACAGTGAGGTGCAATATTCCCATGGGGTAAGAGAGCTATCGCTGCACAGAATTTCCTTCTAGTGTAAAGCCAAGCCATGAGCTCTTTCAACTCTTAGTTTATCACAGAACAGATACCTTTCTCCAAAACCGTATCAGTGCATGTACAAACAGTACCAGGAAATAAATTGTGGCACAACTGAAGTTAGTGGCGAAAGTCTCATTGACTGCAAAAAGGACAAGGATTTAATCACTTAACACAGCTCTGAGGTTCTCTCCAATTTTGGTATGCCTTTGCCAAACCTGCAAATTTGGTGTTTCAAAACCTTATTTTCCTTAGGGTTGAATTTGGATTTGAAATTTTGAGCTGGCTTTGGTTCATAGTTCTTCATCTTGGTTTAATCATTTTGCCATCATCATTACATTGCTTGACAGGTCTGGTGAAGCCTATCATAAATGGTCATGTTAGCCACGTAACTTTCAGATGCATATGTAAAGTCAGGCTGGATAACTAAGGATTTCTTACTGTCTTAAACATCTTTTCATTTAAGATCGTGATTCACACCTATCCTCCTCTTTTTCTTCCCCTCCCAGTTTCTTAACTGAGAACAATAAAATCTGCAAAGTGAGGAAAAGACAAACATGATGGAAGCATAACAAAAATAGCAGTGAAAAAACTTGGAAAAAAACATTTAAGGAAGATGTGCACCAAAAGGGCGCACAGAGACTATTTCATGCTTGGAGACTGGTGTCAGGGTTAAAACATACCATCCAAAGTGAGGCAGTAATTATGAGAAGTGAACTAATAATGGGTAAGTATAGAAAACCAGAGACTGCAAAGAGACAGTCAAAATAAACTAGGGAATGAGGCCACTTAAACCATCAAGGTTAAACTCAAAGACAGGCATGGAACAGGACAGTAGGAACTGATGTAACCTTGTGAGGGATAATTGCCCTTTTGTTGGCACCACTCAGGACCCCTGAAATCTGTTCTCTCTTGGCTTTTGCAGTAAGAAGTCTCGTCTTCAATGCTAAGTCTTGAATTACCTGAATTGAGTTTGTTTCTAAAATACATTGAGATGGACAGTGTCTTGTGGGTTTGAAGTAGTCACAGTGTGTGTCCAACTTGAGCAGCCACTGCTGCGGGGGAAGGATGGCTGTCCTCTAAGGGGGAACAAAGTTGATGCTTAGTATTATTTAGATTTCATGTGCCTTCGGTTCTGGACTTTGCTCTTTGATCTCTACTAATTTTAGAGACCGCGGTCTGTACAAGATGAATGGGAACATGGTTAGATATTGTTTCCTGTGGGAATAAGCAAGGGGAGAGAAAGAGAGATGGACATATTCAAATGGCCTCCTGTGGGTCTCTAACCTAACTACAACAACATTTAAATCTATCATAATGATGGGTTGATTTAGGCTGTTAGCAACTCTGAAGGGTTAGGCCCTACTCACAATGTAGTAAAAGGAGAGAAATTTTTAGTGTTGAATCGCTCACTCCAACAAAGCCTTAATTTCAAGTTTACTCTTGCCAGCTGCATCAGGAGCTGGTGTTCGATGATTGCAGATAGTGTATCATCAGAAACCAGCTCTGTCTTAAACTCAGTGACTACAATATTAGCAATGCCTGACTGAGGGACCTGTGGGGGTAACCTCTTCACCCTCATCTTCTTGAGGTGGTGGAGGCAGTGGTGAGCTAAGGAATTCTAGCACAGGATTCCTATTCTGATTAATATACCTAAAATTTATGTTTCTAGATGGCTAAAATCCCCAAACAGGCCTGACTGAGTTACCTGGGTCCATAGTGCTATTAGGGTGCTGGATACTACTAAGAATCCAAGTCAGGTTATTAGGTATGACACAGGACATATAAGAGACTTGAACTCTTTTGATGGAATATCCTACATTATCACAAGTGGTAGTAGGCACCTGTGGCTGAGTACTTGAATCAAACTCTTAGTTAATACAGCCAATGGAGCTTGGAGAGCAATTCACCTCCTCTTAAGGTAGACATCTAAACAACATTTGTTCTAGGAAATAAAACAATGCCAGGGCCCAGGGCTGTAGCGTGGTTTAGGCTGAGGTCAAGATGATACTCTTGCAAAGTCTTCTAGGCTCAGGTAAATTAGCACAGACCAAAGAATTTTCCTGATAGGGAGTTTGGATCTGCCAATCTCATTTTGGAGGCTAAGAGACTTTAAATCTGCCGATGACCAAACTGTGCTGGTTGGCAAAATGATCCTGGCACGACTCTACTGACTGTATTGGTTATATCTGCACTGACAGTGGGAGCAGAAACACCTCCCGCCTGTTTACACACCTGTATGCAGACATCAAAATCGAGTGTCTTTTTCTCAAACTGAATCCCACCTCCGGAGCAGGATGGGGTGCAGCTGGGGGCAGCCTCCAGCCCAGGGCGTCAGGCACCTCCATGGAGATGGGGATATGAGGCCGTGAGTTGGAGTCGGGGTCAGGATCAGGCCCAGTGAAGGTAACTGGGACTAGGCACATCCAGGCAGGGCCCAGGTCAGGTCTGCATGTGCTTCGGTTCCTTTCAAGGGGAAACCAGCACCTTTTCTTGATCTGTTCAGTCTGGCAGATGTTTAAATAAAATGTTTGTTTGTTAGAGCTGTGATCTCAAAGTTGCTCTTAACTGGTCAAACTGGTCTACTGGACTGTAGCATGATGACCCTCCACCTGGTCCCACACATCTTCCTCCTTTCTTTCATGTTGTTTTGTTGTTGTTGTTTGTGTTTTTTGTTGTTTTTTTTTTTTTTTTCCACTGAGCAGTCATCTAAATGATTTGCCTGAGCTTTAATCTTCTCCCTCTCTTCTTCCTCTTTAGCAAAATCAGTTTGGGGATCCAGCTCACTGTGAGGTTCCACAGTCCCAAATGATAACAGCAAGGGAAGGAGCAGAGCAGCATGGCCTTGGGTGAGGCTGCCAATCTTTGTGGCTGTATGTTCTTAGGGCGGCTCAAAGAAATGGTGAGCCACAGTGTGTGGGTGTAGGATGCTTACTGTGGTGGAATCCAGCTGGGGTCTCCGGCTATTTAACAGGGCTCTTATTATTGCTGGTATTAAGGAATTGTTCAGGGAAGATATGAAAAAGAGGAAATAAAAGCTAAAATAATTCCTCCAAAGCCTGTCTAGATTTCCTAGGCAACAGTGAGGAAAATAATGGAAGTCTAATCATATAATTTAAGCTCTGTTAATGGGAATAGCCCCTTCTTGTAATTATCTCAGCAATATATTCTCTCTTTTTTTTTCTATTTACCCATTACCTTTTAAAGTTAAATAGCATCAGCAATAAATAGAAAAAAATGGGGATATTTCCTATCTACAGTCACTAGCTGAGCAGAAGTGGAAATGAGCATCTCGCTTCTTTGGATTTTGGAGCTGGGATGTAATTGAACTTCAGACTATGAATCTGGATCTGAATTTCAGTGGTAGCTCTAATACAGGGTTTGACTCTAGCTGGTGTCAGAACTTTTAGTTTAGACTCTATCAAGAGACAATTGAAAGTATCAACTCCAAAACTCTAACCCAGCGATAATTAACGTTTAAGGCATGATAACAATCTGCTATCAAGATTACAAGTTAAATTAACTATTCACTTTACCTTTATGCTGAAAAAAGAAGAAATTTCTATCTCCCTTCTGTGCATTAATCTCAAGTTTGTGGGATATTCAGAACTTGTCCATAGGATATTCAGAACTTGCACCACTGTAATTGGGATCCCATGCCAATCTTTTAATTTCACTGCAGTTGCTCCTGATTTACATTGGCAGCAAATGTTTTTCCACATCACTAAGAGATACAGTTGGGTTTAAGACAGATTTATTTTACTGGAAATGAAAATAAATTCCTCCTATGAATACTATATTAACAAAAAAAAAGGCTTTGCCTTCTTTCCCTTCTACCCTCTGCCCCCTTTCCTTTTTGTAATGCTGAATGTAATGAAGCAAAATTCATTGTTACAGATCTAAACATGACAATTCGGCAAATTTTATTTCCTTAGTTCAGCTGAATTTGTTATTCTCATACAGTTCTGTAATTGCCTTTTTTTTCCCCAGCTATCAAGTTCACACAGGTAGAAGAAAGACTGCTTTAGATCTGAACTTGATGCTGGAGGTCGTTGGAAATATTATGTAATATGACTCAAAAAGCTTTACAAACTGTTCAAATAGCAGAACATTTCTAGTACAGTGCAGGAACATAAAAGTGAAACCAAACAAACTCAAACCATTTTGCAATTACTGACAAAATCGTGCACTGGCAGAAAATGTGAAAGAATAACCGGACTGGAGCGGTGGAGGGTTTTTTCCTCTTTTTCTTTTGTTCCCCCCCCCCCCCTTTTTTTTTTCCTTCCTTTTTTCTTTCCTTTGGTACCAATAAAGCAAATGCATCTCAATTCTTGAAACAACTGAATACATGTCCACTTCCCCTGCCTTACTGCTTTCCTTTGTATTGATAGCACCAGTAAAAGATAAAATAACATTAGCACCAAGTGTAAATTAAATGATGGATGTTACAGTTCCCTTTTTCTGAATCTAACTCTTTAAACCTTGGTTTAGAAGCTTAAATGTGGAATGAGGGACTATGTCCTGTTTCTCCCTGCTGGGTTCATTTAGGATAAAACCCAGGCTGTCCTGCATTTTAGTTGGAGACTTGCACACAGTGGGGGTGATTGGACTTTCTCTGCCCAAGGCACAACATATGCTACTTCCCATCACTTTAATAGGCATTAGTTCCGCAGACAGCACTGGTCAAATGTACATTATTCACAATCACTTTAATGCAAATATGCAAGGATGAGAGAGAAAATATGTCACAAAGAAAGAATCAGCCATTTCCGTTCTTTTTTGATTTTCTTCTTCTATCACAGTATCTCTTCTTTCACTGCATCTGTCTGCCTACATGTATGTATCTATGCAGTCACTGCATTTTTTTGAGGATTTTGTTTATTTTTTATGGAGGGTCTCCATGTTGTCTGTTGGAAGTGCTTAGATGTAAAATATCAACACTACGCTTCTTCTGAAGGTTCTGTCTATTGCTATTCTTAGTGCTCACTGGAACAATGTTTTCTTTTTCATTGTCAGCCTCTTCTTTTTCAAAAGGTTCATCCTAATTGTTATTTTTATTATTTTTGTTCTGCTGGATCCTTTTGTGCATCCCTGGAATGACCAATGTCTGTAACAAATAAAGCTTCCTAATTAAAATCTTATTACCAGAAACCCATTCATATACTTCTGCATAAATGAGGAAGAATTTCAAGTTCTTTGCATTTACACCATGGTT